>VZQC01001015.1:1381849-1443111 GCA_009823505.1 Rhizomys pruinosus
GGGCTGGAGAGATAGCCTAGCGGTTAAGAGCACCGACGCTCTTGCAGAGGACCCGGGTTCGATCCCCAGCACCCACATGGCGGCTGAGAACCGTCTGTAACTCCAATTCCAGGAGAACTCCAGTTCCAGGGGAATCTGAGACCCTCTTCTGACCTCCGCGGCATTGCACGACACGGGTGCACAGACCTGCATGCAAACAATACATTCATACACATACAAAAATAAATAATAAAAAAAAAAATCTTAAAAAAAAAAAAATAAAAATAAAAAAATAAAAAAAAATTAAAAAAAAAATAAAAAATAAAAATAAAAATAAAAATAAAGTTATGTGAAAAAAAAAGAAGATGGTTCTTTGGAAGAAAAAAAATAGTAGTCAGGGTCACTTGACAAATTACAATTCTGAAAGATACGATCATTTCAACTGCACTAAATGGTGAGTCCTAGGCTGCCCAGATTCAGGTTCTAAGAGGTATGGAGGAATGCATCAGGCCTTCTAAGCAGGAGCTATTGGAGCCATTTGAGGAGCAGCCACTTTTTAGACGTCCTTTTCAGTACTGTAATTTGAGTCCAAGGTATTGGCTATGCTCAGGAAGTGTTCTTGCACTGAGCCCAACTCCAGCCAACCTTTATGGTTCTTAAAACCCATAAGGAAGCCAGGCGTGATGGCACATGCCTTTAATCGAAACATCAAAAGAAAAACAAAAAGTGACTGAAGAAATCAAGTGGAGGGATTCATCCTTCTGCTCTGTGGATGCTTCTAAAGGGAAAGGAGGGGGCTGGAGAGATGACTTGGCAGTTAAGAATGCATCTTGCTTTTGCAGGGATCCGAAGTTCAGATCCCAGCACCCATGTTGGGCAGCTCGTGACCACCTGGAACTCTGATGAACTCTTCTGGCCTCCATGGGCACCTGCACACACATGTACGCATAGATACACATAATTTAAAAATAAACTAAATCCTAAAGGTCAAAGGGAGGCTTCTGGTGGGGTTTTAAAGAAGAAAAAGAGTGGGAAAGGATGGGTTTGGTAATTAGAGCCAGGAGGAGCATGCAGACCCTGGGCCTGCCACGACGCAGACTTGACCTCTACCCATCTCATGCTGTGTGCCCTAGGCAGGTCACTGCACTATCTGGGGCTCTTTTTCCTACTCAGCAACTGGAGAGTCCCAGGGAGCTGAGGTGAGGATCACAGGTAACAAGGTATCAAACCCATCAAAGAGATATTCCCCATTACCCCACACATAACAAAAGAGAAGCATGCAGATAGAAGTAAACTTTTTATCTCATAAAGTGGGAAAAGAAAACTAATGAAATAGCTCTATATGACAGGTGGAGGGAGCCATGCTTCCATCCTTAGACTGAAAAGCTGTGTGCAGAGCCTTTGGGTCCATGAGAACCCTTGGTCATTCTTCAGGTCTGAGGAAGGAGAGGTGGCCAGCTTTCGCCTTGGGATCTTTTTTCAGCCGGACAAGTTTCTGCCTTGAGCAGTGATCTTATATTTCAGTGAGCCGTGATCTTATATTTCAGTGAGCCGTGAAGTTCAGACCCAGTGATCCTGTCAAGAAGTCTATGAACTCCTCAGCACCAGGGCCACCATGTGTGGTTGGGAGAAGACACTTCAGCGGGGGATGTGGATGTCTCCTCCAAAGTCCCTGCTCTGTGTATTCTTCCCCACCGGGAGGGAAGAGAGACATCTAGACCAAGCTGTGGCTTCACGTGTGGTTAGCAGTAGGCACTTCCAGCCTGCCTGTCTGGTAATTGCAGCCTGAGTCAGCTACCACTTATCCTCACGTGACATTGGGTGAGTTAACAGATATCTCTGACATCACTGTGAAGTGGTGGCAGTTGTAAAAATTTACTGTGGACCCTCTCTGCCCTGTGAAGATGGCTCCCATAATTCCCAGGTACGGGCTGGCTTTGAAACATTTCTGAAGTCACTGCTTCTTTAATAGAGCTGGTGAAAAGCTAGATTGAAATGAGCTAACACCAAGTACTTAGTTGCAAGGCAAACTGAGCAATGTTGATGTTACATTCCTAGTGATCTGAAAACAACTGTGCTCTTGTATTGTTGATTGCTGTTCTGTTTTCATTTCTACTTTTTTTTTTTTTTTTTTTTNTTTGAGAGGAACTATAACAAACCTGACAGAAAATTTAAACTACAATACAATGCACTTTAATTACCACTCCTTTGATAAGCTATCACAGATATTATAAACTATGTATCAACTATGTTTTAATATTTGAGTTAGGGCATATTTTTGTCAGCATAATATTTCATTGGCTTTAGACACACTGATGTAGACACAGACAGCACTTTTTTTTTTTTTTTTGGTATTTTCGAGACAGGGTCTCCCTGAAGCCCCAGCTGTCCTGGAACTCACTTTGTAGACCAGGCTGGCCTTGAACTCACAAAGATCCGCCTGCCTCTGCCTCCTTTTTTTTTTTTGTCTTTTCGAGACAGGGTCTCCCTATAGCCCCAGCTGTCCTGGAACTCACTATGTAGCCCACGCTGGCCTTGAGCCTATTACCATCTCCCTGCTTCCTAGGCTCCCATGTTGGGATTACAGGCAAGTACCAGGCTTTGTTTTTGTTTTTTTGACTCAGGATCTATCTCTCCTACAGTCCAGACTAGCCTGGAACTCACAGCAACCTTCCTGCCTTCGCCTCCTTAGTGACAGAATTATGCTTATGAGGCAGCATGCCCTACTTTCCCAGTTCTTCAAAACCGGAAATTAGCATGTCCAGAGGGAATCGAGTAAGATGAATTCTGCACAGCACCAACAGCCCAGGTAACATCCAAGCCCTGCTTACCCACAATGCTAAGTGCTGCCTCCTACACCCACTACTGCCCCAAACAGGAGCATCACAACAGGCAGCCACAAGGAAGACTACCAGTTCCTGGTGGGGGTGGGGGGGTGGATGGAGGATATCTCTTTCAGTATATCAACATGTTCACCACATGTAAACGATATCTGAGGTGTTAAGTTTCATGAGGAGAAAATGGGAAACAATAGTCTGTAAAGACCCCCGGGGGGGTGGCAAATGAATAAATGTGTGGCGTTCCACTGGCTTTCATGAGACTGTGGAAGGGACTAGTACTCCACACAGGACTCTGGAAAACGAGGGACAGGGTGCCCTGGACAGGTGGCAGTGGGTGAAGGGATGTAGAGTTTTTATAAGCTTACTACATGGGAAACCCTCTCTGATAGAGTGGCACAGCCTCAGCTTCCTCTTCTTCCTCCCCGTTGGAAGCTCTCCTGGAAGGAAGAGCACCCTGGGGATTCTGACTCGGTGGTCCCTTTGTTGTGTGGCTTTGAGCTAGATGCTGGCCTGTCTGAACTGGGGATCTCTACACACAGGGTAGTCATGTTTTGGTAAAGGTCAAGTTGCTTTCCCAGGTCTTGCTGGTTTTCTTATAAAAGGGCAGATGACTCAATAACAGCTGAAATTTCCAGAAAGAGAAATTAATTTCTATACATTGATTTTTTAAATTTGAATACTGGTTCCTTCTTCTTCTTTCTAACCCTTTCTTCCAAAGAAAGCTCTGTTTAGTGTTTGTATGTATTTTTATTAGTGTGTGTGTGTGTGTGTGTGTGTGTGTGCACGAAAGCGGTGTTTTTCAGGCATTGTTCCTCCTCCTCCTCCTCCTCTTCCTCCTCCTCTACTTCCTCCTCCTCTTTCTTCTCCTCTCTGCATTATTTTATTCTATTCTCTATGTGAGTGTGTATCTGTAGGGGCTCATATGTAGGTCAGAGGACAGCTTGCAGGAATCAATCTCATTCCACTGTGTAGGTCCCAGGATTGAACTTGGGTTGTCAGTCTTGGCAGAAAATGCTTTTACCAACTGAGTCATCTCCCTAGCCCAAAGCCCCAGTTCTTAAAGAGTTTTGAAATTTCCAATGACACGTGGGCAGGGAACTCACAATGCTCTTGGGACTGCACACTATTACTGCATTCAATCTCCCTGACCTCGGATGCCATAGCTCTGATTGGTGCTGTTCTTTGGCAGGAAGAGGAAGGACGGAAGGCAGAAGTGGAGCTGAGAGGAGAAAGCTTCTGCTCTGCACGGAGTCTCCTTACCTGTTACCATCATATCACGCATGCAAACTTGATGTAAGCCAGGGCTTTGGGCCCAGAAAAATCACACATCTGCACACAATTTTGCACACCGATGTAGAAGATTATGTCTGTCATAAGACGTATTACTTCCTTGCTCTAAGCTGTCAGTTTAAAGGGGGTGGGAGGGGGGGCGACAGTCATACCCTCCTGGAAAATATTTTGGGAATTTGCAGGGGTAACCCTAACACAGACTGACATGTACAACTGGGATGGTGTATTCAGTGTATTTAAAAATATATATTTAAAGTTGACATGCAATAAAATTCACTCTATTGGGTGGGCAGCGCAGCGAGTTCTGACATGCACAGTGCTGGGTGAACGCCGCTACCCTGGAAATATAAATAGTTCCATCCATCGGGACAGCCAGAGACATCCCTGTGTGGCCGCTTTACGCTCCCTGGATTCCCCTGCCTCTGCAAGTTTCTGCCCGGTTCTCCATCCCTTGGCTTTTAGGTTTCCCAGGGAGTTTCAGAGTTGGGACCAGGCAGTGCGAAGCTGTCTTCCGTCTTGCTTCTTTCCTTCACGGCTCTATGAGTCACCTTGTCATTTCCTGATAGGCAAATGGGACAAAAGGGTTGAGGCCAGGACCCAGATAAACCCCAAATCCAACATCTTGTCTCCCCAACTTCTTCCCAGCTTCACCTGACTGTTGCTAAATAGGAATGTGACACCAGGGTTGAACCTCGTGAGATTTTTTAATGAGAAAAACTACAAAAAAAATTACAATCCATAATTCACCTCTCATGGGTCAGAAGAAGGAATTGGGGTGGAGAAGGAAGCACTTTGCCAAGGTCCCCTAACTCGTATATGTAAAGCGTGCCAGAGCCCCAGATGCCAGCTCCAAAGTAGCTCCTTCCTCCTGGCTCTTAGGTAGCCACCAGCATCTAGAGTGACAAGGCCGATCCACCTCTCACAGCATCTGAAGGTCAGGATCTGGGTGGTGCTTAGCTAAGCCCTTGGGTTTGAGGATTCTCCTGTGTCAAGGGGTCAGGCTAGGCTGGGGTTGGCCTGAAGGCTTGAAGGAGTATCAAGGTGAACCTGGGTCATAGCTCAGTGATAGAAGTTACCCAGGTCTTTTGTCTTTGTTGTCCAGAGGTCACTATATTCACTCTATACATATGTACATATATATATATATANATCCACCTCTCACAGCATCTGAAGGTCAGGATCTGGGTGGTGCTTAGCTAAGCCCTTGGGTTTGAGGATTCTCCTGTGTCAAGGGGTCAGGCTAGGCTGGGGTTGGCCTGAAAGGCTTGAAGGAGTTATCAAGGTGAACCTGGGTAATAGCTCAAGTGATAGAGTTACCCAGGGTCTCTTGCTTTGTTGTCCAAGAGTCATATACTTCACTCTTCTACCATCTGTACATTATATCTATATAATATATATACTATATATATATCTATATATATAATATTTTATTTACTCTTTTTTATGTGTATGAGTATATTGCCTGCATGTGTGTTAGTACACTCCTGTCATGCAATGCCTGCAGAGGTCAGAAGAGGGTGTCAGATCCCCTGGAACTGGAGTTACAGATAGTTGTTAGCTGCCATGTCAGTGCTAAGAATAGAACCCTGGTCCTCTGAAAGAGCAGCCGGTGCTTTTAACAGCTGAGCCATCTCTTCAGCCCCATGGCTATATTTTCAATATCTCAACTCAAAGTGCCCAAGGCTGTAGAGAGAGCCTTGACTGCAAGACAGAAGTCATAGTCTTTTACATCCCAAGCAAGGGAAGGGAGCTCTGCATTCTTTGCTGGATTCTATTTGTTAGGTGATGTTAAGATTTGAATCTGACCTAGCACTCGGGAGGCAGAGGCAGGCGGATCTTTGTGAGTTCAAGGCCAGCCTGGTCTACAGAGTGAGTTCCAGGACAGCTGGGGCTACAGGGAGACCCTCAAAAAGACCAAAAAAAAAAAAAAGGTTTGAATCTGAGCCGGGTGTGGTGGTGCAGGCCTTTAATCCTAGCACTCAGGAGGCAGAGGCAGGAAGAGGCAGGCAGAGGCAGGCAGATCTTTGTGAGTTCAAGGCCAGCCTGGTCTACAGAGTGAGTTCCAGGACAGCTGGAGTTACAGCTGTTGTCTTGAAAACAAAACAAAACAAAACAAAACAAAACAAACAAAATACATTTGAATCTGAAATCTGAAATGTCTCCTACAGTCTTGGGTTTCGGATGCTCAGTCCCTAGCTTAAATTATTACATTAAAGGCTGTGGAGCCTTTAGGAAGTGGGTCCTGGATGATGAAAGGAAGAAGGAAGCTGTTAGGAGCATACCTAGGGAGGTTTTATCACATCTGAGGGAGGGGTCTCTGCCACACACTTCTACCTCCATGAACTTGGTCATGCCTTCCCTGCCGTGAATGGCTGTGACCCATCATGGAATTGGGGGCCACAAGGAATTCTTTCCTTAAAGTGCTTCTGTCTGGAATTTAGTCACGTGACAAGATAAGTAACTAATAGAGATGGTCACTAGGTGCAAGCCACCCCCCCCCACTCCTATCCCCATCCCCAGGGCTCCCTGGGGTGGTCAGTAGCCTCCTTGTCATGAGCTTTCATGGGAAAGATGGGAACTCCCCAGTCATGCTTGCTTTTCCTCCTCTGAGCCCGGAAACTCCTTCTGAAGGGAGGGGTAAGGGATGGTCTCAAATCAGAAACCAGTGCTGGGTAACTGCAGAAGTTGGGGGAGGGAGGACCAATTGTAGAAACAGAAAGAAGGAGCCAGAGGCTGAGTGAGGGTGGAGTGGGAACTCTCTTGGGCACCCTGACTGTAGAGTGTTTCCCTGTGGTAGTTCAGTAGCTCTGAAAAACTGATAGAGTACTCTGAGCAGAGTTTAGAGTGTTGCTTTTGTTCAGATGATTTATGTTCTGGGTCATTGTCTGTCTTTTCTGGTGACATGGTCTCAGTAGCCCAGGTTGGCTGCAAACTCGCTATGATCCTCCTGCCTCTGTTTCCCAAGTCTGGGAATGCCTCTGGGATTCAGACATGGGTAACTCCTCCCAGCTTATGTAGGGCAGGGAATGGATCCCAGGGCTTCCTGAGTGCTAGGCAATTAGGTTAGGACATTGTTCTCTGGGTTATTACCTGTCTTTTTTTCCCCTCCCTACAGAGGGTGTGTGCATTTTGGAGAGAAAATAGTTAGGCAGAGAAAGCTGTGGGTATTTTGCATTTGGGGAGGAAGCGTTGAGCAATATGTAAAAATTTTTGGATATTTTATTTTTATTTGTATGAATGTATTGCCTGCATGTATGTAAGTGCACCTATGTCCTGCAATGCCCACAAAGGCCAGAAGAGGGTGTCAGATCCCCTGGAACTGGAGTTACCGGACTGTTGTTAGTTGCCATGTGAGTGCTAGGAATGGAAGGTAAGCCATCTTTCCAGCCCCAGCAATACTTAAAATAATGATAACCATTAGTAGTTTCTAAGAGTTTCACTGAGTTCAGCAGCTTTGTCCTATTGAGTAGGTGACATTAGGTGTGATAGGTGCTGTGGTATTGAATGTTAAGAACACCCTGTGCAGGAGGCAGAGGCAGGCAGATATCTGTGAGTTCAAGGCCAGCCTGCTCTATATAGTGAGTTCCAGGACAGCTGGGGCTAAAGGGAGACCCTGTCTCAAAAAAAACAAAAAGAAAAAAAAGAAAAAAAAAAAAAAAGAAAAAGAAAGAGGAAAAAACAAACACCCTGTGGAAGTCTGGGGAGACAGCTTTTTGGTTAAGAGCACTGGCTACTCTTGCACAAGACCCGAGTTTGATTCCCAGCACCCAAATGGTGGCTAACAACCGACCTTAACTCCAGTTCTAGGGGATCCAATTCCTTCTTCTGATCTCCTTGGGCACTGCATGACATGGGTGCACTTACATCTGTGCAGGCAATATACTTATACACATAAAATAGAATAATAAATAAAACATCTTTAAAAAGAACACCCCTGTGGTACTGGTGTTAATATGATCTGCATTTTACAGAGGTAGAAAGTGGGGTTCAGGGAGATTATGAAGCTTCCCTAAGGTCCTAGCTGGTTGGTGCTGGAGGAGGAATTGACTCCTGTTTATTCTGTTCTGTTACCAGAGCGTGACCTAGGTTTTCACTTGTGTGTAAATAGTCATGGCTGTTGCTTATTCTGTGACACATTTCTATGACATAAGGAAAAACACTTTATCACTCTTTCTTCCTTTTTTAAAATTTATTTTCTTTTTAATTATGTGTATGTGTGTGTGGAGTCTGTTTATATGTACATGTGTGCAGGTACCAGGGAGGCCAGAAGAGGGCGTCAGAGCTCCTGGAGCTGGAGTTCAAGTAGTCGTGAGCTGCCTGATGTTGGTTCTGGGAACCAAACTCGGGTTAGGTCCTCTGGAAGGCTGTAAGTGCTCTTAACAGCTGAGCCATCTCTCCAGCCCCCACTACTGTAAAGTGTGCTTCAGGCTCTGAACTGAATTTAGTTGTCATTCTGCCCCAAGTTTGGCCAATCCTAGGCCAGGTATTTAATTTCTCTGAGTGGTAGTTTTCTCATTTGTAAAATTAGATACCCAGGCTCAACTTGGTAGTTAGCAGAGAGACCAAAACAAAAGAAATAAATGCCTGGGCACATCTGAGAAGGCCCATAAACACTATGCTGAAAGGCACTGCAGGAAGACAGTTCATCTTCATTAGAGGCTTTGATCATGCTGAGTGTATTTCCCACAACATCCTGGATAGGAGGGACTTCCTTGGCACTTCCCACGATCTCTTCCACCCTCCAGTTAAGGCCATGTTAAAATGTGAATGTAGGGGCTGGAGAGATGGCCTAGCGGTTAAGAGCGCCGACTGCTCTTACAGAGGACCCGGGTTCGATCCCCAGCACCCACATGGCGGATGAGAACCGTCTGAAGCTCCAATTCCAGGAGAACTCCAGTTCCAGGGGAATCCGACGCCCTCTTCTGACCTCCGCGGCATTGCACGACACGGGTGCACAGACCTACATGCAGACAGTACACTCATACACAAAGAAAAATAAATTAAAAAAAAAAAATGTGAATGTAGATTTAGTATCCTAGAGTTTGAGGCAATACGGGAAGCTATTGCTTGAGAGAGAGGGAGAGGCGTGCATGCTTCTACTACTTGCTATAGGTCTGAGAGGATCAGCAAATTTCTTTGTAATTCCGGGTAGTAAACACTCCAGGCTCTGCAGGCCCCGAGTCTCTGTGGTAATGACTCAACCCTTACACTCTGTGGAAAGCGCCGTAGGTAAACGAACACACCTGGCTGTGTTCCAGCAACACAGTCTAAAGTGTCCGCTGAAGCTTAAATTTCAGCCTGGCACCCGGTCTCCAAATTGCTGGTTTAAATACACTGGTAGTCAACAGCTGTCTTCCTCTCGTTCTTCTAAAGACTGTTTTTCATTCATTACACTGAATATAACCAGAATATTAATATTTCCATGTACCCCAAATTAAAAGGTGCTTATCAGGAAGTAAAAACAGCATTTATTTATAGACATCGAAAGTCTTCCAATGACCTGGGATTTTTACAATACTTGATGTTTTATTTTTTGTCCTGCAAGATTGTTCAGCCAAGAGGGTTGTCAGATGTTTAAATATATCCTGCTACTACTATTTGCAATGAAAATATTAGTACATTGGAAATAATGCTTCCCTGTAACAGAGAACATTACTGGGTACCAGAGTCTTATTTCATATGCTGTATGTAGTTCTGTCCTCAGCTGGCTATGCCATGGTAATTCTTTTTATTTATTTTATTTTAATTTATTATTTTATGTGTATGAGTGTACTGTCTGCATGTAATTAGGTGCACTCGTGTCGTGCAATGCTTCGGAGAAGAGGGTGTCGGATTCCCCTGGAACTGGAGTTAAAGATGGTTCTTAGCCGCCATGTGGGAGCTGGGAATCCAACCCCGGTCCTCCGCAAGAGCAGTCGCCGCTGAGCCATCTCTCCAGCCCCTATGCCATAGTAATTCTATAAAGTGTCTTGTGAAAGCCTGAAGAGATGGCTCAGTGGTTAAATGCTGCTGTTGCAGAGGGCCTGAGTTCTGTTTCAGCACCCGCATCAGGTATAACCTGTAGCTTATAACCACCTGTAACTTCAGTTCCAGGGGATCTGACAGCCTCTTGTGGAATCTGAGGGCACAAGCGCTATTGTACACAACCTTTGCCCCACAAATACATATAGTTAAAAATAAAAAATTATTTGGGGCTGGAGAGATGGCCTAGCGGTTAAGAGCGCCAACCGCTCTTACAGAGGACCCGGGTTCGATCCCCAGTGCCCACATGGCGGCCGAGAACCATCTGAAACTCCAATTCCAGGAGAACTCCAGTTCCAGGGGAATCCGACACCCTCTTCTGACCTCCGCAGCATTGCGCGACACGGGTGCACAGACCTACATGAAAACAGTACATTCATACACATACAGAAATAAATAAAATTAATAAAAAAAATTTATTTACTTATTATTTGGTCTTTTCAAGACAGGAGCTATGGACCTTGCTGTGTAGACAAGGTTGGCCTTGTTCTTACAGAGATCTGCCTACTTCTGCCCCACAAGTGCTGGGATTAATGGCATGTGCCACCACACCCTGCTAAAAAGAAATCTTTTAAGACCTTAAAAGCATATTGTGCAGTTCAAAAGAAAAAAAGCAAGCAAACGTAAAAACAGCTTCAGTGCTCATGAAGTGTTTGTTGATGTCTCTGTTGTGACTGTGCGTTGTGATTTACATCTGTATATTTCGTCTCGTGTGTGCATGTGCATATTTTGGGGCTTTAAAAATTCTTATGGCGGCGCACGCCTTTAATCCTAGCACTTGGGAGGCAAAGGCAGGCGGATCTTTGTGAGTTCAAGGCCAGCCTGGTCTACAGAGTGAGTTCCAGGACAGCCAGAGCTACAGGGAGACCCTGTCTCAAAAAGACCAAAAAAAAAAAAATTCTTATGATTTATTTTTATTTTATGTGTCTGAGTGTTTTGCCTGCATATTCGTAAGTGTACCCATGTGTGCAATGGCCTCACAGGCCAGAAGAAGGCATAGAGGCCCCTGGAACTGGAGTTACAGAGGGATATTAGCTGCCATATTGCTGCTGGTAACCAAATCTGGCAGGGCTCTTAACCTCTGAGCACTTTCTCCAGCCCCCTGTTTTTGGAGGCAGGGTCTTCTGTAGACCCAGCTGGCCTGGAACTCAACTACGTATGTAGATCAGGCTAGCCTCAATCTCACAGAGATCTGCCTACCTCTGCCTCCTGAGTGCTGAGATTAAAGCTGTGTGCCACCGGGGCTGGAGAGATGGCTCATCAGTTAAAAGCACTGGATGTTCTGGCAGAGGACTGGGGTTCAAATCCTAGCACCCACATGATGGATAACAACCATCCATAACTCCAGTTCCAGGGGATCTGAGGCCCTCTTCTGACCTTGTGGGCATTGCATGGCATGGGTGCACTTCCATACATACAGGAATACACTCAGATACATAAAAAAAAAGATATGTGCCATCACACTGGGCTAATATTTGGTCTCTTTATTTATTTATTTATTTATTATTAAAAATTTTAATTTACTGTATTTTATTTTATGTGTATGAGTGTTACGCCTGCATATCTGTAAGTGCACCTATGTCATACAGTACCAGAAGAGGTCTGAAGAGGGCATAAAATCACCTCAAACTGGAGTTATGAATGGTTGTTAGCCACCATGTGGGTGTTGGGATTTGAACCCCAGTCTTCTTCGAGAGCACCACTCCATAAAAGAACCCATCTCGGGGGAATAATATAGAAAGTGTCAGGGCTGGAGAGATGGCCTAGCAGTTAAGAGCACCGACTGCCCTTGCAGAGGACCCGGATTCGATCTCCAGCACCCACATGATGGCTGAGAATTGTCTGTAACTCCAATTCCAGGAGAACTCCAGTTCCAGGGGACTCTGACGCCCTCTTGTGACCTCCAAGGCATTGCACAACACGGGTGCACAAACCTGCACACAGACAGTACATTCATACACATAAAAAAAATAATAATAAAAGAAAGTGATAGAGTGAACACGATATTCTCTTCTGGTCTCTGTGTGCATGTACCGGCTATACACTTGTGTATACCTCATATATATATATATATATACTTATATATGTACCTCATATATATATACATATATATATGTACCTCATTTAATTTGAATATACCACTATAATATATAGTTATACTAGATACCAGCTATAATATATTCATATATAAAAGCTGTGCATAAAAAAGAAGCAAAACCAAACAAGAAAGCTTGTGCATGGCAAATGTTGATTTCTATGAATAGACTACAGTCAGTCAGCACTGGAAGTTTCTGTTTGCTTTATAGAACTTCAAGGACACTATAAATATTACACATCAAAGCTTTAAGCATATTATGGGATGTGGAGGTACATGTGACTTCTAATGCTCATGACATACCTCTGGAGCCCTCCAAGAAAGCTGCTGTGTGTGGGTTTTTCTATTTGTCTCTGTCTCACCAGCCATGTAAACAAAATCACTGTCTCAGCCCGATTTCAGCTGAAGGAAAACACAGGTCTGGAAAATAATAGACAGAGAGAAGGATGTAGAAAGTAAATCAACAGTTTAAGAAATATGAGATAAAGATGGATTGGAACTGCTGTCGGGACCTGACATGCTTCTTTCATCCACTGTTTATTCAATAATTACACAGTCAATTAAAGCTTGTTTGAAGGATTTTATATACCTATTAGTCTATAAATATCTACAGTGTATATGCATTTGTAGATAAAGAAGAGGGAAGCAACTGTGACCAAGCAGATCTGTTCTGACATAGAAATAACTTTGCAAACATTGTAAAAGTCCAGAGTCTGTCTGTGTTCTTTTAGCATGGAAGAGCTCACCCAATGTGATGAGACTTAATCATCTGTACCAGCCAATTAATTAACAATGCTGACACTCCAACCCAGAGCACGGTGCATGCTAGGTAAGGGCTCTACCACTGAAATACATCTCTGGTCCTTTAAATTTTTGACATAGGATTGCACTAAGATTCCACCTCAGAGAGGCCTAAAAATCTTGATTTGCCTGCTTCATCTACACAAATTGCCTCCTGGTATTCGCTGTCAAGTCTGGGTTCTAATTTTTTTTTTTTAACATGAACATAACATGGGCCACACATGGGGTTAAGTGAGATCTCTATACCTCCATGTTTTGTTTTTGGTTTTGGTCTTTTTGAGAAAGGGTCTCCCTGTCTCCCCAGCTGGCCTGAAACTTGCTATTTGATCAGGCTGGCCTTGAACTCATAGAGATCTGCCTGCCTCTGACTCTTGAGTGCTAGGGTTAAAGGCTCAGTATCCCTGTTTTGTTTTTTTTTTTCTTTTTTTTGGTTTTAGTCTCACTGTGTAGCAGAGGTTAGCCTCAAACTTGAGATTCTCCTGCCTCTACCTCCCAAATGCTAGCAATACAGGTAGAGGCCACCACGCCGGGCTTGCCCATATGGTTTCCAATCTGCAGCAGAACAGAGCCCAGACACTCAGGAAATCCCTGAGCCTTATGTGACTTGGTATGTTTTATGAGAGGGAGCTCTGTGCCAAAAGATGGTCACTCACCAGTGTACAGGTGGTAGGCTGAAGACAAACAAGGCAGGCACGTGATAGCTTTGGCTGTTTCATCTTTATTTCCTGTTCCAGAATTAATATAAGAGAACTCTCAATGTGCACAGCTGTCTCCAGACCACTCAGGAGATACTGGTAATCTGTCCCCCTATCCCTGCTTGATTTTCTTTAGTTATTTAGTGCAGTTTCTTTTATTAGATGGCTAGAATAAGTGTGTTAAGTATGTCACCTGGCTTATCAGGTGCCTCTGGTTTGAAAAGTGTCCCTTCCCAAGGCCCTTAGAGAAACCCAGAGATGAAATCTTCCAAACTAATGATAAAACTTCCAGTAGTTTCCATTCTGGGCAGGGCCTATTTCTATGTGATTTTTTTTTTACAGCAGTATCTGCTGATGAAACAGATAAGACGTCTCCGTTCTGTCTAGTGTATGTCTTACATGGACAACCTTAATTGAATCACTGTTAGCTTTCCCTGGCTGTGAATTAGGGCTCTATAAGCTTCCATCCAGGTTTAGCTATTATCCATGCAAAGATCCTTATTGCTCTTTTGTTTTGTTTTAGCCTAGACAGGAACAATTAGGTAACTGTGAATGATAAAGGAATAATTTAAACAGTCTCAACAAACAGCTTCTTGTTCTTAATTTGTAGAGCATTTCTGCTTTGGGAGGAAAAATATTTAGGAAAAAAACTTTGAATTTACAGATAGAAAAAAAAAAGCAAGAGGTTTTCTGCCTTTCTAGTTATGATCTTTAAAAGGCGTCCAAAGAAAACTGGCTCTGTTTTCTAACTTGGGACAACAAAAGAAGTCAGGGAAAGTTTGACTTGACTTCCTCTGCAATTTGTTTACATCTGAGCAGAAAGAAACAGGCCGGGTGCTTCGTACTCCACTTCCTGAAGGTGGAAACGGCGCTGGTGTCGGATTCACTGAGAGAGTTTCTCAGTTCAGCCGTGATCTGACAAGATAGCCTCAAGCTCTTGTGAGAGCCACTAAATCTCCCTGTGGCCACAGAAAGGACCAACTGGGGCGGACAGGGAAGTTTGTCCGGCCCATTGCCATGGAGATCACTTAATCCAAAAATAGTCAATTGAATTCAAAGACAGTTGGAGGGGATGGAATTGCACTGAAATTCTATTACCAGAATGCCCAAGTCCCTGGTAAGAGATTAGCTCGGTGGACTAGGTTGCAGTCTGCAGGAGCAGCCAGACCAGTTGGGCAACTTTTTTTTTTTCCTTAGGCCAGTGCTAAACTGAATGGGAGGTAATAACCTGGGACTTAAGAAAGTTGTGGGCTTTTTTTTTTTTTTTTTCTTTCCTCTTCTAGGTTTTTCTGGGCAAAATGGTGTGTATCTTCTCACCCTTGGGGAGGGAAAAAATTGAAGACGGGGTCTGAACTCAATTGATTGTCGCTGTTTCCTGCCTGTGTTTACAGGTGGGGAGGGGGCAGGCCCAAAGATTTAAATTAGTAGTAATGATAATAAGAGTAGGAAATCTGATTGCTCGCTTCTTTATGCATTCTCCCCTGGCTGATTTGGCAGCCTTGCCTTTTAGAACCTGAAGTCTGCCACAGTGTGTTGGGAGAGAATTGACATTGGAGTAAAAGGGTTAAGGGAGAGAAAAACACAGCCCAGTAGAGAATGTACTTGGTTGGGCACAAGTCTAGGAGACTCCCATCTTGCTGGCCTTTGGAGCCCCAGAGAGAATTGGTCAAGGTGGAGGTAGACCAGAAGGCCAAGAGAGGTAAAGGGGACCAGGGAGGAACGCTTGCTTCTCTTCTTCCGAAGGGCAGGTCAGTCACATTGACCTGCTGTTTTGTATGTGTGTGAGTGGCCACAGTAGCTCAGAGCCTGGGGTAAGAGGAGAAAATACCTTCGAATAAACCCAGAGGCAATTTGAAGGTGGACGATACAACAACAGACACACATGTCAAACTTCAGGTCTTAGTATTTGAAGCTCTTCTAGCCTGGAGAGCAGTATTCAATCAATTTTCTTGTCTTTCTCCTGCTTCCTGCCAGGGTGTGCTTTTAGTGTTCTGAGGAAGAAACCTGGGTCAGCATCTGAATGCTTCAAACACACAACGTTCAGTTAGCCCTCATTGAATCCGCTTGGCCTGTGGAAAGGGCCTTTTTAAATGGAACTGATCTTGGGGCTAGGTAACACTCGTCCTAGTGTTAAGCTGAGCAGTAATGTTTTAGCAGAAAATGTTTTTTAGAAGATATGGGAGCTGCATTATGCCAGGCTCTTCAATTCTGTCTTATAGACAGACGAACATTTCAAAACACAAAGGGCTTTTATGTGAAGAGGATGCTTGGCTGTTCTTGAAGGCACACTTGTACTTTCAGAGAATGTTTACAAGGTCCTAAGCATGGTTTGCCATCACCGTGAGTTTTAAATGGCCTGTCTTCTATTTGAGAACCATTAAGACCACTTCAATTGATTTAGAAACAAAAGATTCAGGGAAGCCGGCACAGTGGCACACGCTAGGCAGATCTTTGTGAGTTCAAGGCCAGCCTGGTCTACAGAGTGAGTTCCAGGACAGCTGGGGCTACAGGGGAGACCCTGTCTCGAAAAAGATAAAAAAAAAAAAAAAAGATTCAGGGAAAAAGTTTCCTTTTCTCCTAAATGCCATATGCAGATGAATGCGTTGTTAATAAATTAAACCAAAGACCGGAAGGCTTTTCTGAGTCTTAGAACAAAAATAACTTGTATATTGTATGTTGGGTTTGAACTGATCCCCCAGTTTCCCTGTGGCCTATTGTGCACTGATCGGATGTGGGGTTCGTTAAGTCATAGCCCAGACTTTGAGAGAACCACCAAGCAATGAGAGCTGTGATCAACAAAGACAGAAGTCACTGTGTTGCTTCTAGGTGGGATGGACCCACGGATCACACACACACACACACACACACACACACACACACACACACAAATGCCCTTCACTATTTTGTTTGTTTTCTGTTTATTTTTATTTTATGCATATGAGTGTATTGCCTGCATGTATGTAGCTGCAGCCATGTCATGCAATGCCCACAGAGAACAGAAGAGGGCATCAGATCCCCTGGAAGAGTTACGGATGGTTGTTAACCACCATGTGGGTGTTAACCACTGAACCATTCCTCCAGCCGCAGTCTTCAGAATTTTTTCCTGCTCCACCTCTGCCAATTCCTCTGCAACCAGGAGTCTTGCTATTGGTTCTGTGGGCACTATGGGATTGGTTATCCTTCGTTGATGTTGGGGAGAAGAGTTTATCCTCTGCATTGAAGAATGTGACCTGGTCACAACCCACACGATATCCATTGCTGTTGTGATTCTCACAATATAGTTGTGAGAATCAAAACCGTCTCCCGACATCAAACATCCAGAGAATGTGAACTGAGGAGTTGTCTGGGGCTGAATATTTGTGTTCTAGAACCTTCAGCCCATAGGTTTGTGATAGAAAAAGAAGGCGTTCATTGGCATTTAGCCAGGCACAGTAAAAATGACTGGCTCCAAAAGTTATTTTAAGCAGAATGCATAGAGTTGGAACAGAGAGCAAACCAATGGGAGGAGGCAGAACGAGACTCCGGGATAACTTAATCACCAGCTCTTCAGTTTCCAGGTGGGAGTCACGGCTGGAAGAGTATTAAAATGGTGCATAGTTCAGTGGTGAGCTGACACATTCAGGCTTTTTGTTGCTCTTCCTGGGTCTTAACGGTCTTTGCTAGCACAGTGCCCCTCCTAGCGGTGAGCATTTTAGACACAGCTGAAAACAGCTTGTCTCAGTATTTTTTCTTACCATCCTAGAAGTACCCTTACTTATTTAATTTTCAATTGCTAAAAATGGTCACGTACTATGATAGTATCGTATTTTATGAGGGACTATTAAGATAATTAATAAGGCAGTTGTAATGGCTATAAGGAATGACTTTTAGCCGGGCGTGGTGGCGCACGCCTTTAATCCTAGCACTTGGGAGGCAGAGACAGGCGGATCTTTGTGAGTTCAAGGCCAGCCTGGTCTACAGAGTGAGTTCCAAGACAGCCGGGGCTACAGGGAGACCCTGTCTGGAAAAGACCCCCCCCCCCCACAAAAAAGAAATGACTTTTAAATTTTGTTTCTTTTCATTTCTTGGTGCTAGGGGTTCGTGTATGTTAAACTAAGAGCTTACCACTAACATATATCCATAGGCACACACACACACACACACACACACACACACACACACACACGGGACATAGCCTAGCCAACAGAGTGCAAGCACAGGATTTGAGTTTAATCCCCAGAAGTCATAAAAAAAAAGCTGGGTTGTGTGGTGCTGTTTGTAACCCAGCACCCCAGCACTGGCAGATCCTGGGTGCTCAGTGGCATCTGGTCTAATCAGTGAATCTAGCCTAATCAGTGCATCTAGCCTAATCAGTGAATTCCAGGCCAAATGAGAGGCTCTGTCTACAAACAAGTCTAGACTACAACTGAAGAACAATGCTCCCTATGTACTTCCCCTTCCCCTGAGAACACATGCACAAATTAGTTTATTCTTTTGATACTATATATAGTTTACATTGACTGCTTCCTTAAATATCTAAAAAAAAAAAGAAGCAATACTCAGAATTGAGTAACCCAAATCTCACAACCAGAAAGATAATCATCAGTGATTATTTATTTATTTATTAGTTATTATTTATTAGTGCTAAGGATGGAACCAGGCCAGTGTTCTATCATTGAGCTACAATCCTAGCCCAGCGTGTGCTGCTTTTTTAAAAATTACTTTTATGAGGTGTTTTGAGCCACAAGAGGGGTGGACAGGTCTCATAGTGCTATCACTGTTAAACTGAAGTGACTCTGAGCAGCCCTGTCTCCAGCCCTTTGCACTGTTGCTGGTGGTGAACTGTCTTAGCTCCTATGTCTGCTGGTTCCTTCCTTCCTGGAGGCTACAGCTGAGTCAGTTCCTCTTTAGAGCTCTCTGTGGTGAATGTAGGAAATATAGACTGTGTAATAAAAACAAAACAAAAGGAAACAACAAAACTCTCTCCTGTTTCTCCTTATCCATTTCCTGGCACTTGTTACATATTTCCAAAGAAGAAATATTATGTATTTGCTGTATTATGTATTGTAAATAAACATTTAAAATCTTAGAATCTGGGCTGTGGCTTTCTGAGAACTTTGCTTCTACTACAAGCTCCCAGAACACTACCTAGTATACCATAGGCACTTAATTAATGTCTGTTGAAGTAAATGTCATCCTTTTGTCAAAGTATGGGCAAGCCCACGTCAGTAAGGGCTCAAAAGGGGACCTGAATTATTTTATTATTTTGACTTTTCAAGTATAATAGTCTATTTAATTGATTTAGCTTGACAAATATTCCCAACAGATAATCATGTGTTCACCTTAAATAACAGGTTTCATGTTTAGCAGAGAAAGTTCTAATGAAAATAAGAATGGTCTCTCAGACATGGATCAAAGGAGGCATGGGGACATTAAGCAAACAGGAAAACACATGTTTCTCCTTAGAAACCTCAGATTTCACAGGAATGGAAGAAATCAAAGCGGAAGACAGTCCTCCCAGCTCTGCCTGCGCTGTCACAAAAAGAAATCTCTCTCTTAGTAAAAAGACAAAAAGAAAAAAGACAGAGCACTGTTCTTTGGCCTGTCTTCAATTCTTACTGGCAAGTGCATCTACTCTGTGGCTGCCACTGCTTTTGCCATTCTTCAAAGACATGAGACACGGCTTTTTAACCCTCCAATATGGACTGAAGACTCATGTCTCTCCAAGAATCCTCCAAATCTTCAATGCCAGATGGGGACTGCTGAGATACCCAGCTTGTGGACTGAGCAGCTACAGGGATTTCGTCAGAGTATAGACTGCCATCGTTGGACTACCCAAGCTATATCATAGAGGCCAGTATAGGAAGATCAAGACAGGATGCGTGCTTACTGGACCTCATTTGGAGGACCATGGGAGGGAAAGACCCCAGTGTGGAGCACAAGGGCAAGATTGATGGTTGTTTGGGCTTGCCAAGGAGGAGCCTTCAAACACTTCCTTAAGGAAAACATGACATTTTTTAGCAAAAAAAAAAAAAAAAAGAAAAAAGAAAACCCTCTAATTCAAGTGATAGATGTATGTATGTATTTATGTATATAACTATAACTATAACTATAACCATAACTATATATATAAGGAAGCAATACAAGTTAAGGAGAACAACAACAAAAGTACTGGAAAAAAAAACTCTGGAAGGACTCGGAAAGAGATGCAGGATATNAAAAAAGAATGGCAAGCTGAACAAAAACAAAAACAAAAAAAAAAAAAAAAGAAAGAAATCTCTCTAACCAATTTCTCTTAGATGGTCCCAGAAAAAAACCTGGTGCTTATATACATAAATCTACCAGAAAATAAATATTCTTTTAAATTGCTCAATCACACACGCAAACACACACATACACACTATACATACAGCACACACATATATACACCAATCACACACCACACACACAAATGTACCATACACACACCACACACAAATACACATACATATACACCAAATACACACATACACACACCACACACCACATATACCATACCACACACACACCACTCATGCACACACACTGCACACTCTTCCTGCACAACTTGCATGATTTTTAGACATGTGTTTATTTCCACAGTCATGTCTGGAATACCCTGTTGTCCCCCACCTGACTGCACCTGCTGGCCCACAGTTCTAGTTCCGGCCCCCGAAAGGCAGTGTTTCCTATATCCACAGGAGGAATAATTAAACGTCTGCATAGTTGGCTGATGGTGGTACTGTGCTTTTATCTGCATAGACTGACAGACACAGAATTCTTTTTTTTTTTAATTTTATTTATTTTCGTATGTGTATGAACGTACTGTCTGCATGTAGGTTTGTGCACCCGTGTCATGCAATGCCGCGGAGGTCAGAAGAGGGCATCGGATTCCCCTGGAACTGGAGTCAAAGACAGTTTCTCAGCCACCATGTGGGTGCTGGGGATCGAACCCAGGTCCTCTGCAAGAGCAGTCAACACTCTTAACTGCTAGGCCATCTCTCCAGCCCCCAGACACAGAATTCTTATACCACTGGGGAAGTACTTCAAGACTCACAGTCAATGAACATTTAAATTTATTTTGTTTGATTGTGTGTTTTGGGGGCTCATCTCATGTGATTTCCCCAAGGGAGTCTCATGAAGTGGTTATTTTAATTCCTGTTCTTCAAATGAGGAAATGGATTCTCAGAGAAGTTACAGCCAAACCCCGCACTAGGAGTCGAATGTTTAGGGAAAGCTCTGTGGCCAGCTTTACCCAGTGACGTTTCCTTTCTAACAAGCAAGGCAGAATGCCACGGGTGTTTGAACTTAGCTCTAAATAACCAACACTTGTACAGGCTGCTGTGCCAATGAGGTGCACCTTACCTTTCTGAAATTAGCAGCAGTAAGCAGAGGATTCCAGATAAATATTCACAAAACCCCCACGCAAACCCACCACCACCACCACCACCACCACCACCACCACCACAAACCCAACTTCAACACAAAAGAAATCTCTAGCTGCTTTAGAAACTGACCCACAAGATTCCTAAGAAGCTGCTTAGAATCAAAACACAGGAAGTTAAGTTGTAAATGGCAAGACATGAATACAGCTGTGACTCTGGGGGGGGTGAAACAGAATCTGCTATTTATAGGTCACTTTTAGAAGTGGGGAAGGAGGGCTGGGGTCAGGGTGTCGGCTCAGTGACTCCATTTATAAAAAGAAATAGCTAGGCAAAAAAAATTAAGAAAAATATTAAAAGTCATTTTATTGCACAGTTAAGATGCTATGTAAATGAGAGAGAGTAGGGTAAGGAGAGGGAAGGGAAAGAAAAGAAAGGAAAGGAAAGGAAAAGGAGGAAGAAAGAAAGAAAGAAAGAAAGAAAGAAAGAAAGAAAGAAAGAAAGAAAGAAAGAGAAAGAAAGAAAAAGAAAGAAAGAAAGAAAGTTACATGTTATTTGCTGGTAGGCAGCCAGGACAGATTCGTGTGTGAGTGTGTGTATGTGTGTGTGTTTAACATACCAAGCTTTTCCTTTGCCCAAGACTTGGGGAGACTCTGTAGAAAACCTGTGTGCAGAGCTAGGAAGGATAAAGCCACTCTCCAGGGAAAGGACGATAGCCAAGGGACGCCTAAGAAGAGGAGAGGTGAGGCCTTTTGTCCTACAGGCCTCTTGGTTTACAATTCTGTGTCCATATTGCTGGTAGATGAAGACACAGCCATCTTTATTCTGTCCTTAGAAACCAATCCCTGGCACCCATTTCCCTCCCTCCCTCTTTCTCCCTGTTCCTTCTTGGAAATAAGTTCCCTCGAACTCAAGCTCCGCAAACCCCTGACTCCCAGGCTGCTGGAAGGATATTAGGTTTGGTCGTCTAAAGATCTGAAATTTATGGCCACAGATTTTTCCACTCCCTCTAGAAACTCCCAATCAATGACCTTACTTCCTCTTTACCTGATGTCCCTCCCAAGACATTTAAAATGGCCCAAACTGATGCCATCTTGGCTGCCGGCTGCCATGCTTCAACAGCATGCCTACCCCTGGCTATTTCGAGTAAATGTTTCTGGAGTGCCTAAGCCTGGTGTCTTTCTCTTATTTGGGGTTCATGCCGACATAAACCTAACATAAATGCATAAACCTAATACTTATGAACAGCACCAGGTACAGGTGGGAGGTAAGACTTGCAGGGCAGCTCAGTTAGAGGGAATGAAGAAGTCAGGGGGCTGGGCCTGTGGGACAAAAGGCCTTCACGTCTCCTCTTCTTCGGAGTCCCTTGGCATGCATGTGGTACACTTACAGACAAGCAGGTAACACAAATACACATAAGTAAAAATAAACCTTTTAAAAAAGAACAATTTGCCACAACGCTAGGCAGTGACTGTATCTAACCTTTTTCTTTTTTTCCTTTTAAAATGTTTATTCTATTCTCTCTCTCCCTTTCTCTCTCTCTTTCTGGTTCCTTTTTCTCTCTTTCACTTTCCTTTCCCCCACTCCTCTCTCCAGTGTCTCGTGTAACCCAGATCCTTCCCACACTGGCTTCGTACTTGCTATGTAGCAGGAGAGGACCCTGAACTTCTCCTCCTCCAGCCCCCACTTCACAAATGCTAGAATTATGCCTGGTTTGTGTGTTGTTGGGGAGCCAACCCAGAGCTCTGTGCATGCCAGGCAAGCATTGTACCAATGGAGTCACCTCCACACAGGCTGGCTCTGAATGCTATCTATCTACGCAGCAGCCGCTTACCCTCATATCACATTCAAAGTATACACCATGCTGAGGGTATGGACGCTGTTTTGCTATTGTAGGGTCTCCCTACTCCAGAAATATAGGGTCTAGAGGAGAAGAACAGCTTCCCAGGATCCCTGTTCAGATGTATAAAAATAATTCCAGGGGCGAGGGGTAGGGGATCAGGATGAAGCTTTTCCAGCACCCCTCTTTAAACTCGCCCCTCCTTTCACACATATACTCCATTTCCTGCCTTAGTTTACCTTTTCTCTAATGCACCAAGACTTCTTTTTTTAAAAATTACAATTTGGCAGAGGCAGGTGGACCTCTATGAATTCAAAACCAGCTTGGTCTACATAGCGAGTTCCAGACCAGTTGGGGTTACAGGGAGACCCTGTCTCCAAAAAAATATACAATTTACTTATTTATGGTGGGGGGGCACTCTCTGTGCCAGGCATATGTTTAGAGGTCAGAAGACAACTTTCCGGAGTCAGTTCTCTCCTGCTACCTGCAGGCCCTGGGGGTGGGGTTTGAACTCAGGTCATAAGGCTTGGCAGCAGGTGCCTTTACCCACTGAACACCTCACCATCCCAGCACTATGACATCTCTGACCAGTGTCATATTTATTATTTATTCTTGACCTCTTTGGTGTCTTCTCACTACAGTGTAAGTTCCATGACAGTGGGGACGTCTGTCTCTTCTGGTCATTGTTCTATCTTTGTTGCTTATTCGTTCTTTGGCAGGGGGTAAGCCCTTATGGATCCTTGAGATGCTTGCTTGCTGGGTGAACCAAAGATGGCGTTCACTATGAAAGAGCACAGGTCGAGGACTTAAGTCCTTGCTGATCATGGAGAGAAATTTAGGGGATGGAAGTGTAGCTCAGTGGTAGAAACCTTGCCTAGCCTGGGTGAGACTCTGGGTTCCATCCCTAGCATTGCAAAACTGATTAATTAAATAGTAAAAATAAATAGAAACCGAACTCAGCCAGTCAACAAAGTCTGATCTACAGACATTAATAAAACCTGGAACTGGGGCTGGAGAGATGGCCTAGCGGTTAAGAGCACCGACCGTTCTTACAGAGGACCTGGGTTCGATCCCCGGCACCCACATGGCGGCCGAGAACCGTCTAAAAAAACTCCAATTCTAGGAGAACTCCAGTTCCAGGGGAATTCGAGACCCTCTTCTTACCTCTGCGGCGTTGCACGACATGGGTGCACAGACTTGCATGCAGACAGTATATTCATACACATACAAGAAATAAATAAAATTAATAAAAAAATTAAAAAAAAAATAAAACCTGGAACTGTCTTCTTGGGGAGCTCCTACCAATCAGACAACCCTAGGAACATGGTCTCTCAGACTAGGAACTGCTTGGAAGACAAGTTGCCTTTCTTGAGAGACTTGAACTGAGGCAGCCTCTTCTGAGGAGAGGGTATCATGCCAAAGAACAGTAAATGCACAGGCATTGATCCCCTAGATAAGTCAATCATTTATACCTGTTTCCAGGATCTCCAGGAGATTTTATAGATTTTTAAATGTTTTTTATTAGTATATATTAATTATATATGATGATGGGTTTCATTTGATGACATTTTCTCTTTTTAATTTTTTAATTTATTTTTGTATGTGTATGAATGTACTGTCTGCATGTAGGTCTGTGCACTCGTGTTGTGCAATGCCACGGAGATCAGAAGAGGGTGTCGGATTCCCCTGGAACTGGAGTCAAAGATGGTTCTCAGCCACCATTTGGGTGCTGGGAATTGAACCCGAGTCCTTTGCAAGACCAGTCGGCGCTCTTAACTGCTGGGCCATCTCTCCAGCCCCTATGACATTTTCATACATTGATATAATAAGATATGTGGGCTGTATTTACCACCCTTTACCGTGCTGTTCCCCCACTGTTCCCCTTCCTTTTCCCCAATTAGTCTTCCATCTAAATTCATGGCCTTTACCGTTTGTTTGTTTGTTTGTCTTATTGTTTTTTTGAGACGGGGTCTCCCTGTAGCCCCAGCTGTCCTGGAACTCGCTCTGTAGACCAGGCTGTCCTTGAACTCACAAAGATCCGCCTGCCTCTGCCTCCCAAGTGCTAGGATTAAAGGCGTGCGCCACCAGGCCCAGCTTAAATTCATGGCCTTTTTTTTCATTGAACTCCGAGATCCACCTGTCTCTGCCTCCTGACTGCTGAGATTAAAGGCATGCGCCACCATGCCAGGCTCATTATTATTATTATTATTATTATTAGTGATTTGTTTACTTTTATTTTACATGTATGACTGTTTGCTTGTATATGTATGTGTATCACATGCCTGTCTGACCTTCTTGGAGGCCAGAATAGGATCCCCTGGGACTGGAGTTACAGATGTTGTTAGCAGACCTGCAGGGTTGGGAACTGAACTGGGGTCCTCTGCAAGAGCAGCCAGTACTGTTAAGCGCTTTTGCCATCTCTCCAGCCCCATGGTGTTCACCATTAGTCAACTTCATCCTTTAGTTGCAGACAGAATGGTGGTTTTTGAGTTTTACTCATGGAGATGGGGAATGCTTCCAACTCAGGATCTTGAGTAAATCACAAAGAGCACAACACTGACGCAGCCAGTGGTGGAACTTTACATCATACTTGTCCATCTCTGTCTCTTTCCAGTCCTTGACACTGGTGAGTCATTAGAATTCCAGGATGATTTCTTGGAAAACAGCTGGTTAAATGTCTCCGAAGTACCCTCCGCCCCCAGGTCTTCCTTTAACGAGCCTTCCAGCTCAGCATAATTTCTGAAATCTATGTTCCCATCAATTTCTCAAAAGATTGCAGAAGAATCAAAATTGAAATAACAGCCAAGCTTCATCAATTCTATGACTACATTCTTGATAGTCCTGAGAGGTGGTTTCTACTAGGAGCCTCTAGTAATCAGGAAGGACAGAGACAAGGAAACAAAATGTCCTGCATCAGTTAGCCACTGAAAAATGGCAGAGGCAGGTTTTGCAGCAGAGCCTTAAGCCACGGAGCCACCTGGGCTTTCTGACCCCAAAGTCAAAGGTCTGTCTTTAATTTCAGTTTCCGTAGCTGTGATCTAAAGACACTGAGCCCAACTGTGGAATAGTCAGTGTGCTCATGAAGGGTTGGTGTTTTCTCTTGCAAAGGAAATCAGTGCCTTTTGGCTTGTGTTGAGAAAAGCTTAATGGATGGATGGATATTCAGCAGCTCACATTCGGAGAAGGGAGGATGGAGAAAGAAAAAAAATAGAGAAGAGGGGGAGGGTAGAGAAGACCTAATGCACTCTTTTTTTTTTGGTCTTTTTGAGGCAGGGTCTCCCTGTAGCTCCAGCTGTCCTGGAACTCACTATTGTAGACCAGACTGGCCTTGAACTCACAAAGATCCACCTGCCTCTGCCTCCCAAGTGCTAGGATTAAAGGCATGCTCCACCATGCCCGGCTACCTAATGCACTCTTACATGGGGAGTAAGCCTTCTCAAGAATTTTCTGCTGAAGACAATTAACCTACACAGCCTCTGAATCACATGTGGAATGGGAGTTCAGGGCCCAGTAAGCTGATCTCACAGAAGCGTAGAGAACAGTGTTTCCACTAAGAAGGGGAGGTGATGGGGAACCATGGAGAGCCATGGATATCGGGTATAAAACTATAGTTACCCAAGAGGAGTGAGTCTGTCTGAGGGTTCTAGCATAAGGGAGGAGAACTTTTAGTGATTGTCCAGTTCAAAGCAGCTAGAAGGGATGTTGGTCCTCCCACAGCAAGAAGTGTCCCAGGCCAAATACACGTTAACTGCTCTGATCTGATCATCACACGTTGTATACATGTATCAGAATATCACACTGTATTCCATAAGTATGTATAATTATTATGTGTCAATTAAAATTAAGACTAACAGGGACTTGAGAGTCAGTTTAGTGATTGTTAGGAGCATCGGCTGTTCCCAGCACCCACCCACATGGCAGCTAACAACCATCTGAAACTTGAGTTCCAGGGGATTGGATGCCCGTTTCTGACCTCCTCAAGCACTGGATGACACGGGTACACCTATCTCCGTGAAGGCAGTACACTCATACACATAAAATAAAAATAATAAATAAAATAAAAATAAAATTAAGAAGAACAAAAACTTGGCTGGGGAATGTAGTTCAGGTGGCAGAGTATACACCTAACAAGCATGATCCCTGAGTTCCATCCCAGCACCTCATCAACCCTGTGTACCTGTTATTGAAGGACTTGTGAAATTATGCACACAATTCAGAAGTTCAAGACCTGGGCTGCATAGTAAGTTTGAAGTCATTCTAGTTTACATGAGACTTTTTTTTTTTTTTTTTGGTTAGACTTTTTTTTTTAAGAGTGATAAACTAGGCTTGGTGGGACATGCCTTTAATCCCAGCACTTGGGAGGCAGAGGCAGGTGGATGTCTGTGAGTATAAGGCCTACATAGTGAGTTCTAGGACAGCTGGGGCTACGAGGAGACCCTATCTCAAAAGACACAACCCCCCCAAAAAAAAAGAGTGACAAAAAACAAAACAAAATTAAATAAAAAGAAGGAATTTTCCACTGCAAAGGATGAGCTATAGTTACTTTCACTTTGCATCCGTTGGTGAAGACTCACAGCCCTGGGGTATGTCTTGAGTTGGACAGATCTGCCTTGGCTGTGGGCTCCTTGGCTGTGGGCTCATCTTTCAGCAAGGAGGAGAGAGTGGCCCGGCCCATGCTCCACTGAGACAGTTTGTGGAGGACGATTCCACAGGAAAAGCATGTGAAGGATGATTCCCCAAGAAAAGCAGGCCCACCAACAATGGAGCTTGGCTTCCTGTTCTTCTGCTTGTTTCCGGTGGAGAGAGGAAGGAGAAACAATGCTGAACCTACTCCATCTTTGTTCCCACTCGCATCTTTATTCATTGACAGCCTAGTGCACTGCCAGGCACACAGTAGGTGCTTGGTAATCAGTGTGGGATAAATCAATGACTGGAAATCAAAATTTCATCTGTGTGCTGAATAGTTGCTCCAAGTTGTGTCATTCAAGTTCCTGTGACGGGCAATAAACAGTCCACTGAAGATGTCTCTCTTGCTGGCAAGTTCTCAACCAACTGAGAAGTTAAGACTAAGGCCAAATATGACTTTTATTGCTGCTACATCAAGATACCTGCCCAAAGCTTCCCAACCCAGATCCAAAATTACAGGATGCTTCCAACTTCAACCCTGCAGCCCAGGAAACTTCATCCTGGTGATGCAAGGGGCAGGCAGCAGCGTCTTCCCAGTCTACCAGCCAGACAGATTGTTCCTCTGCCAGAATGCTGTGAGTGAGGGACAGAGAGGCTGGGAATTTAGCGTTTGGCTGACTCCATGGTGCAGGGGAGAGCCTTCCTTCCTAGCTTCCAGACTGGACTTTGGGGACTTGGGGACCAGCAAGAGGTGCATTGACTCTGAACTAATAAGCATGGCTCTGCGGTTTCTTTGTGGATATCTACCTATTACTTTTCTTTTTTTGGTCTTTTTGAGACAGAGCCTCTCTGTAGCCCCAGGCTGGCCTTGAACTCACAGAGATCCAATTGCCTCTGCCTCCCAAGTGCTGGGATTAAAGTTGTGCCCCACCATACCTGGTTTCTATTATTACTTTTCTTTTTTCCCTCTCATTCTGAAAATAATTTTATTATTATTATTATTTTAATTTTTAATTTATTTTTGTATGTGTATGAGTGTACTGTCTGCATGTAGGTCTGTGCACCCGTGTTGTGCAATGCCGCAGAGGTCAGAAGAGGGTCTTGGATTCCCCTGGAACTGGAGTTCTCCTGGAATTGGAGTTACAGACGGTTCTTAGCCACCATGTGGGTGCTAGGGATCAAACCCTGGTCTTCTGTAAGATCAGTCAGTGCTCTTAACCACTAGGCCATCTCTCCAGCCCCAATAATTTTATTATTTTATGGTAGTTCGAAAAGTTCTTAGGATGTTGTGATGAAAATTTAATCACAATAGAAGAATAGTTAGAGCTGATCAGTGATCTACTGCTTACTTTTCACGGCTTGAGATTAGAAAACTTTTTATCCCTTGGTACATGACATCAAAATGCTTGGTTTTGAAAAGTGTAGCTGGGCGTGGTTGCGCACGCCTTTAATCCTAGCACTTGGGAGGCAGAGGCAGGCGGATCTTTGTGAGTTCAAGGCCAGTCTGGTCTACAGAGTGAGTTCCAGGACAGCTGGGGCTACAGGGAGACCCTGTCGCAAAAAGACCAAAAGAAACAAACAAACAACAACAACAACAACAACAAAAAAGTCTGAATACTTGGAGCCTATGGAGGACATTTCTCATTCAAACCACCACATATATCAAAACCCAAATGAGAAATGGAACAAAGCCCATCAAAGTGGATAGGCCTGTGAACACAGCTTTCACAATTCATTCATATTCTCTCTTTGGAAAACAAAACAGGAAATGGAATAAGACCTACCAAAGTGGACAGGTCCCTTCTGTTCTAGGTGGTCCTGTCTGGGATGCCCTGTGAAACACCACTGGGGAGGAGAGGGGATCTGATCTGAGCCATTAGCAGCCCAGCAGCCCAGAGGCCTTGTGCTCCCTATGGCTTAAGGTGAGGAGGTGACTTTCTTCAGAGAACTGGCACCTCTTCTGTAAACTGGGCTCATGGTGCTCAGATCCAACTGTCAGCTCCTGAGAGAAGGTGAGCTATAAGGGCTCAGCTGCACATGGAAGGACCCGGAAGCTTTTCCAGACACCGAGGCTGCCCAATCCCTGGGCTTCTGATTTCATCCAATGTTTCCTGAACACTCGGTCTTTAAATGCTCCTCCCAAATTCTAGCATTTGGCCTGGGTTGAGAATCCCTGATTTTTTATCAGGATGGTGATGTGGGTGGTAGGTGGTGGAGACAGGGTCTCATGTAGCTCAGGTTGACCTCGAATTCACTGTGTAGCTGAGGATGACCCTGAACTTCTGATCCTTTGCCTCTACCTTCTGAGTTTGGGGGTTGTAGGTGTGTGCCACTACATCTGCTTTAATGAGGTGCTGGGTTTCGAACCCAGGGCAAGTAACAAGAACCCAGGGATACTAACAAGAACCTTAGATATAATGACATATACAATCTGCACAAGACAGGCTGGGTGAGAACTTAAATAATGTAAACATAACGGGTGCATGCAGGGTGAAGGGTCCAGTGAGGAGCTGGGTTCGGGAAGTTGCTGTGCTGTTTATCTTGTGACAGTGGGCAGTTCTCACAAACTCTCAGATCCCAAACACAGGCAACTGATCTGCTGCACAGACACTCTGACATGGTGTGGATATTTGTGATTTCTGACATCAATCAGAGTGTCAGTGGGCTGCAGGCAGGTCACAGGAAGCAATGGCTAGCTTTAGCTGAACCCGGCCCGAGGCCTGTCAACAGCCTGAGTTTTTTGCTACTATTTTCTTCACAGCTCTCTGACCAAACCACAGTGTGAGAACCTTTTAATAACAGTTTTACACCTAACATACATGGACGTATCTACAGCTGTAGGTCAAGTGGCAGAGGGTGGCATCAACGTCAGTGCTGTCTGGTTTATCACTTGACCATCCGTGCGATATCCTGGACTAGAGGAAATCCAAACTGGAAGAAAAGCACTTTGCTCTTCAGCCTCTTAAGATAGATCAAAATGACATTTATTCAAGGTTAGAATTTCCTGCTAAGCAGGTCCTCGCCTGTGTGTACCGTGTAGACAGCACTCAAGGGACAGCTTCTCACTCTGCTGAGGGTGGACCAGGTGGGACCGGGCTAGAGGTCAGGAGTGGGCTTCAGAGCATGCTCCTACACAGCCTGACCCTGTTTTGTGCAAAGCCAGAAGCATCTTGGGGGGGGGGGGGGGGGGCTCTGCTAGAAAACAGGGCCAGGAGACCCATAAAGGGAGACCTCTAGCTGAGTGGCAGCTCTTCTACAAGCAGGTGGCAGGTTCTAGAAGACTGCGCCTGGCGCCCTGACGCAGATGCTCCAAAGGCAAGCCCCTCCTGTCCTGGGGGAGAAAAGTGTCAAAATAACTTCAAGGTCTGTTTTATTGGCAACTTAAGATGCAGTGTCTTTAATTAATTATTAATTAATTAATTAATTAATTAATATGTGTATGAATGTACTGTCTGCATGCAGGTTTGTGCACCCATGTCGTGCAATGCCTCAGAGGTCAGAAGAGGGCGTTGGATTCCCCTGGAACTGGAGCTAAAGACGGTTCTTAGCCACCATGTGGGTGCTGGGGATCGAACCCAGGTCCTCTGCAAGAGCAGTCGGTGCTCTTAACCGCTAGGCCATCTCTCCAGCCCGCAGTGTTTTATTTTTAAATTTCTAAAATCTGAGACCGAGATAGCCTGTGTTTAACCAGTTTCCCAAACTGAATGCGCTCAGGTGAACTCAACTTTTTTGGCTGACATACAAACCATTCCTAACACCCTAGGTGGGCACCTACGTTCTGAGATGAACAGACCAACCACAGCTGGTTACCTGCCTTTTGACTCCTTGGTAAGGGTTTAAAAACTTCAGATACTGCTGGGTCTTACACACCCCATTTCTCTCTCTGAATGTCTGGTGGCTGGGAAGCAGACACCTTATACAGGAAGCCGTCTTTATCATTCTTGCTCACGTGCACCTTGGAGGTGGGTGTGGAGACGCTCACCAGCTGTGTCCATTCACCGGGAGGAAGAAGCCCTGGTTAGCCTTGAGCTGTAAGCACCTTGTAATTATAATGAGCACACTCCTGTTGACATGGTCAGGCGCTGCTTCCACTCTCTACCAGGACGTCTTCTACTCTGTTTTCAAAGCTGCGGCAGGTCTTCCTCGACAGCATGTGACTGGTCCTGGAGGGCTGTTGGCTTCCCTTGTGTCTCCTCCTTTCTATGCCTTTTTTTTGTTTTTTTTTTTTTTTGTTTTTTGTCTTTTTGAGACAGGGTCTCCCCCTAGTCCCAGCTGCCCTGGAACTCACTATGTAGACCAGGCTGACCCTGAACTCAACAGAGATCCACCTGCCTCTGCCTCCCAAGTGCTGAGATTAAAGGTGTGCGCCACCACGCCCGGTCCTTTCTATGCTTTTAATATTGGAATTAATGTGGCTATGACATTGGTGTGTATCTGTTTTTGTTTGTTTTGTTTTTTTATTTTGAGAGTCTGGCTATGTAGTCCTAGCTGGCAGGCAACTTGCTGTATAGACCCGGCTCGCCTTGAACTCACCGAAAGCTATCATCTGCTTCTGCCTTCCAGAGGACTTGTGGGAGTTGATTCTCTCTTTCTAACTTATGGGTCCTGCGGATCAAACTCAGGTTGTCAGGTTTAGTGGCAAGTGCCATGACCCACTGAACCACCTTGCCAGCCTGGTGTCTGTTTGTCTGTTTGAGCCCAGGTGTCTGTGGAAGTCCCTGATCACAACACTTTTAGGAGTGTATCCAGAAGTGGGTTGCAAGATTGTATATTGTTTCTTTTTTTTTCTTTTTTTTTTTTTTTTTGGTCTTTTTGAGACAGGGTCTCCCTGTGGCCCCAGCTGTCCTGGAACTCGCTCTGTAGACCAGGCTGGCCTTGAACTTACTCCCAAGTGCTAGGATTAAAGGCGTGTGCCACCACGCCCAGTTGGTATATCGTTTCTTGTTTAACCCTCTGTTTGGCACAGTGCTGTACCATGTATGTTCCCATCAGCCACTTGCAAAGGTTCCAATCTCTCCACATTCTTGCCTGCCCTTCTTTTCTGTTTTTTTTTTTGTTTGTTTTTCATTCTTTTTCTCTAACAGTTATCCATCCTAATGGGTATGAAGTGGCATCTTATCGTGGTTTCATTATAATTCCTTTTGACCCCATCCACAACAGATGACCTGTCCATTAGCCTCTCCCCCACAGAACACGGCTCTGTACTTTCCCGCTATTATCACAGCTTGTCCTTATGTTTGTTGAATGTTTGCTTTACTAGGTGCTCAGGAATTGGTGGATGATGCCCTGAGGCTACAGGTCAAATCCAGCTGGCTGCTATTTCTTTTTGTCTTGTCCACAAAGGTAAAAATTGTTACTTTTTTAACTGCAAAAGAAGGGCTGGAGAGATGGCCTAGCAGTTAAGAGTGCCAACTGCGTCGGGCGTGGTGGCGCACACTTTTAATCCTAGCACTTGGGAGGCAGAGGCAGGTGGATATTTGTGAGTTCAAGGCCAGCCTGGTCTACAGAGTGAGTTCCAGGACAGCTGGGGCTACAGGGAGACCCTGTCTTGAAAAAGACCAAAAAAAAAAGAGTGCCAACTGCTCTTGCAGAGGACCTGGGTTCTATTCCCAGCACCCACATGGAGGCTAAGAACTGTCTTTGACTCCAGTTCCAGGGGAATCCGACGCCCTCTTCTAACCTCTGCGGCATTGCACAACATGGGTGCACCAACCTACATGCAGACAGTACACTCATACACATAAATAAATTAAAAAAATAAATAAAATATTTTTAAAAATCAAAAGAATATTTCCTGAGTTGTAAAAATCATATGAAATTCAAAATTCCTTGCCTGTAAATCATCCTTATGGAGCTCCACCATAGCCGTTCACGTATGCATGGCCTCTGACAGTTTTGGTTGTAGAAAGGCAAAGGGTGTGATTGCAACATGGCCCATGTGGCCTGTGGAACCTAAAGTGTTCACAACAGGGCTTCTATAGGAAAGGGTTACTGAGGTGTGCACTTGTCTGCAAGCACCCGGCTACTGGCAGGTGGCTAATAAATAGTCACTGTATCTGTCAGTTCATCTTCTCATACTGATTCTAGTCTCTGTGATAACTTTGAGATGGATCAGAGAACTACATGTTCTATTACAATGTTCTAGAAGAAATGATAGAGAAATGTCATCATAAATAGGCTAACCACAAATGTCTTAGAACACAAAAGCACCTATGCATACAATAAAAATCAGTGAATTGGTCAACATTATGATCTATTTCTTTATGTGTCCTATGTAGCCCTGACTGGTCTCAAATACCTGTTTCAGCCTCTTGGGTACTGGGATCACAGGTGTGTGTCGCTACAATCAACTATAAAACATTTTAAAATCAGGGTTTTATTCATCCAAAGATACTATTAAGAAAATGGAAAGACAAATCAAGAACTGGGAGAAATATTTAGCAATATCTCTATGTGATAATTTGCACTTAAGAGTATACAAAGAACTACAGTAAGAATAAAAAGACAGCTCAGAGTGGTGATGCACCCCCTTTGATTCCAGCCCTCAGGAGGCAGAGGCAGGCAGATCTCTGTGTGTTTAAAGCCAGCCTGGGCTACATAATGAGACCCTGTCTCACAAACAAAAACAAGGGGCTGGAGAGATGACTCAGAGGTTAAAACCACTAGCTGCTCCTACAGAGGACCCAGGTTCAGCTCTCAGCACCCACAAGATGGCTAACAACTGTCTATAACTCCCCCGTTCTAGGGGATCTGATGACCTCTTCTGAACTCCACAGGAAATTGCGCTACATGGGTACACATACATGCAAGCTGGTACATGTAAAATAAAAATAATAAAAATGAAAACATTTTAAAACAAAAACAAAACAAAAGGCAAAAATAAATATGCAATGTACTTTTTTATTTTTTTTATTTTTATTTATTTTTGTATGTATATGAATGTACTGTGTGCATGTAGGTCTGTGCACCCATGTTGTGCAAGGCCGCAGAGGTCAGAAGAGGGTCTCAGATTCCCCTGGAACTGGAGTTCTCCTGGAATTGGAATTACAGACGGTTCTTAGCCACCATGTGGGTGCTGGGGATCGAACCCAGGTCCTCTACAAGAGCAGTCAGTGCTCTTAACCACTAGGCTATCTCTCCAGCCTCCCCCCCCCCTTTTTTTTTTTGGTCTTTTTGAAACAGGGTCTCCCTTTAGTCCCAGCTGGCCTGGAGCTCAAGCTAGCCTTGAACTCACAGAGATCTGCCTGCTTCTGCCTCCCGAGTGCTGGGATCAAAGGCATGCGCCACCACACCTGGCATGCAACATACTTTGAAAAAGACATTATTATTTTTTTGTTTTAGGTATTTGAGAGAAATGAAGACCTGTGCCTACAAAAGCTGCACACAGTCACTTTATTCATCATCCAGCAGGAATTATGAATTCATCGAACAGGAAGCAGCTAGGGCTATATTAATAGTAAAACAGATCTTGAAAAATGAGAAGCAACCATCCAATGGAATACTGCTCAGTAACAGGGTAGAATAAGCCTCTGATCATAGGAACCTAAGAAAGTAAACAAGGTTTTCAGCCACTTGGTCCTTGAGCCCATTTGTTGAGTCGTCACAGAAACTCGCACAGTGGAGCAAGATGGGGAGGCTGCCTGGGAGCTGAAAGAAGCAGAGGTCTTGATAGCTTGCTTCGTGGAGGTAACTTTATTTGCCATCTAAAAATAAAACTAGAGAGATGCCTCAGTGGTTAAGAGCACTGGCTGCTCTTGCAGAGGGCCCAGGGTCATTAATGACTCTAGTTCCTGGGGGTCCTATGATCTCTTCTGGCTTCCACAGGTATTGCGTGACATGTGTTCTTGCATACAAGCAGGCAGAAACACTGATACACATTAAATAATGATGATGATGATGTAGAGCTTCACTGCTTGTGACAGTTTGATTCTGAGATGTCCCCTAGAGGCTCACGTTTCAAACATGTGTTCTCTCAGCTGGTGGTGCCCCTTTGGGAGGCTGTGGAACCTTCTGGAAGTGGGACCTGCTCAGCAGAAACAGGTCACTAGAGGTGGGTCTTTGAAGGCCGTAGTCCAGCCCTGGGTTCTGAGTTGTGCTCCAGGAGAGAACACAGGCCTGAGGAAGCACAGACTATAGGGCTGCATTTGTGTATGAAATTGCACAAATCCAGAAAAGACAAATCCATTCTCTAATGACAGCAGGAGAGCCCTAGCTGCCCCTGGGGTGGGGGGCGGCACTGGTGTGCGTGTGCGTGTGTGTGTGTGTGTGTGCGCACGCGTGTGTGTGCGCATGTGTGTGCACGCACATGCGTGTGTGCGTGCGTGTGCATGTGTATGTGTGTGCGTGTGCGCGCGCGTGTGCGTGTGTGCGCGTGCGTGCGTATGTGTGTGCATGTGTGCGTGCGTGTGCGTATGTGTGCGTGTGTGTGCGTATGTGTGCGTGTGTGTGCGTATGTGTGCGCACGTGTGTGCATGTGTGCGCGTGCATCTGTGTGTGCGTGTGTGTGTGTGTGTGTGTTACCTAGAAAAGGCTGAGGGAATTTCTGGGTTCATGCGTAGTCCAGAACTTGTTTGAGGAGAACACTGCTTACTAGAAATAGATGACAATTTCTAGTCTATGTTAAAGCTCAGAGCAAGCCGGGAGTGGTGGCGCACACCTTTAATCCTAGCACTTGGGAGGCAGAGGCAGGAGGATCTTTGTGAGTTCAAGGCCAGCCTGGTCTACAGAGTGAGTTCGAGGACAGCTGGGCTACAGGGAGACCCTGTCTTGAAAAGACAAAAAAAAAGAAGAAAAAAAAAGAGCAAAGCACCAATGATCTTTGCATGTTGCTGTGTGTAATTGTATTTCCATCTAAATAGCAGGGAGAGGGGGATCTGCCCTTGAAAGGAAGGTGGGAACATGTCCCTTTGTTGTACACAGTTGGTTATCCCCTCAACCAGTCAGATTTGCAGAGGTACAGCACAAACCACTGTCTCTGAACGTCTGCTGGTTGTGCATGGGTGACAAGTTGTGTTTCCTGTTTCAAACATAGCTGTCCTGTGAGGGAAAAAGAATCACTCCAGGAGCCTTGAAACTGCAGTTCTAGAAGGTTCCCTGTTTGTCTTGCACAGGATGGCATCCTGGGTTAGAAGGACTCCTCTAGCTCTTCCTCCCGGAAGGCCAGCTGGCCCGCCATCTGAGCAGCTGTACAGGTTGGTCTTTGATGGGTCAAGTGGCCTTCGCTCCAGCAGGCATGGAGAACCTCCTGAGGACATGGGTTCCTGTATCCATGGGAGAAGGAGAAGAAGCAGTGTATTTTTTTTTTTTTTTTTTTTTTTTGGTCTTTTCGAGACAGAGTCTCCCTGTAGCCCCAGCTGTCCTGGAACTCACTCTGTAGACCAGGCTGGCCTTGAACTCACAGAGATCCACCTGCCTCTGCCTCCCAAGTGCTAGGATTAAAGGCATGCGCCACCACGCCAGACGTGGCAGACGAAGCAGTGTATTTGTTAGTTTGTGTCACTGTGAACACAAGATCTGACAGAACTCACTTCTGGGAGAAGAGATTTATTTTGGCTCAGAGGGTCAGAGAGTTTCAACCCATCATGGCAGGGAAGACACAGCGGGCAGCTTGGTTCATGGCAGTGGGAGTCTGGCACAGGCTGTTCACATTATGCAGGACCAGGAAGCAGAAAGTAGGCCAAGAAATGGGGCTGAGTGTAACTCTCAAAGGCCCACTCCCAGTGACCTTACTGATACTAGAAAGGTCTCACTTCCTCATGGTCCCATCGCATCTGAGGCAGCAGCACAAGCTTGGAAATTCAAAACACCAGGGCTGGAGAGATAGCCTAGCAGTTAAGAGCCCCGACTGCTCTTGCAGATGACCCAGGTTCGATCCCCAGCACTCACATGGCGGCTGAGAACCGTCTTTAACTCCAGTTCCAGGGGAATCCGACACCCTCTTCTGACCTCCGCGGCATTGCACAACACGGGTGCACAAACCTACATGCAGACAGTACATTCATACACATACAAAAATAAATAATTAAAAAAAAAAGAAATTCAAAACCTGAGCCTTGGGGGTTCATTTTGGATTCACGCTGGCCCTCGCAGAGACTTCTTGGTTTTATTTTTATACACTGACTGAAATTAAGTTACCTGGGGGAGGCCAGTGGCCAAGACCTTGACTTCTTATAGACCTGAGGGGCCTCTCCGTCTCACTCCACCGTATGGGTTTCTGTGGCTGCTGTAACCAATAGCCTCAAGAACTAAGTGGCTGAAAACCATCCAAGTCTACTCTCTTAAGTGCTGTGGTCAGAAATCCAATACATGTCTCATCAGGCTGGAAACTAGGTGTTGGTCCGCCTGCTCTGTACTGAATCAGGTGACTCTCTTTCAAGGCCCCATCTCCCGCCCTCTTATTTCCAATCCCTCCCCACCCCTTCTAGCTGTGAGGAGCTTTGTGATTACACAGGGCCTAAGAGGATCATCCATGCTAAACTCTTTAAGGGCAGATGATGAATAATCCTCATTATGTCTTTAGCCCTAATGCCTCCTGGCCATGTAAGGTAACATATTCATAGGTTCTTGAGAATCTAGGTGTAGACATTTTTGGAGAACCATTGTTCTACCTCTGATACTCCTCAATCTTCAAGTCTGACTTTTAGCTCATGACATTTTCGCTCTTTTTCATATTTTATTTATTATTTATATTTTTATGTGTATTGGGTGTAATGCCTGTATGTACTGTGCACCTGTGTCCTGCAATGCCTGGGGAGATCAGAAGAGGGCGTTGGAATTCCCTGGAACTGGAGTTTGGAGTGGGTGCTGGGAATCAAACCTGGGTCCTCTGGAAGAGCAGCCAGTGTTCTTAACCTCTGAGCCATCTCTTCACCCCCAACATCTTCACATGGACTCGGAATGACAGTTGGATTCTTTCTGAGACTTTGAAGTTGTACAGAGAACAGTAACAATAATGACAGCAGTTTAAAGTGGCCATATGCTGAGAGCTGGCTCTCAACTAGTCCTTGAAGGTCCCCAGCAAGTAGGTGTCACCAGCCTACAGCAGGTGGAAAAACTGAAGCCAAACAGAATAAGCCATGAATCCCAGGCTGTTAAACTTCCAAATGGCAGGCTCAAGACTAGAACTGTAGTTTAACTGGCTTTAGAGGCCTTGATCTTTTTTATTTGTTTTAAAGATTTTTATTTATTCATTCATTTTTTTTTTCTATATTTTTGAGACAGGGTCTCCCTTTAGTCCCAGCTGGCCTGGAGCTCGCTCTGTAGACCAGGCTGGCCTTGAAGTCACAGAGATCCACCTGCCTCTGCCTCCCAAGTGCTGGGATTAAAGGCGTGCACCACCATGCCTGGCTTATTCATTCATTTTTAAAATTCTCTCTCTCTCTCTCTCTCTCTCTCTTTCTCTTTATGAGGCCAAAAAAGGGCGTTAGGCTCACGGAATTGGGATTACAGGCATTTCAGAGCCTCTCAACATGAGTACTGGTTTACTAGATTTAAAATCTGGTCCTCCTGAAAGAACAGCAAGTGCTCTTAACCACTGACTGAACTATCTCTCCAACACAGAGTCCTTGGTCTTAACAGGTAATGGTTTGATAGCAAACCTCTACTAGATTACTAGTTGAACTTCCTTTACAGCTCAGAGGCAGAACACTTGTCTAGCACTGCCTTCCATCCCACACTGCAAATAAAAAATGATGTTTGTGCAATGCTTAACATGTGTGGGCACTCAAGATCTGGAACTTTTATTAGGTAGCTCAAAGACAGTCTTGTGGCCTCTTTATGAATATTCCTTCCCTTTCTCTGTCTCTCGTGTTCTCCTTCCCTCCATCCCTCGTGCCTTTCTCCCTTTATTGAAGACATCTTTGAAGATAGCTAAGGTCAATGGGTTCAGATCACTTCTGTAAATCCAAGTTTATACTCATCTATAAAAATTGGCATGCAAATATACCTTCTTTACAACGTTGTTGGGCAGCCCACAAACAACTACGCATGTCCATCATGTGATTAACTGTCATTACCAAACCACTCTCTGTCCATTACTGAACCAGGTAGTGTGAGAGAGGAAAGAACTTGGATCACAGGACCACTCCCCCCCCATCTCTCATACACAAATAGCAGTTAGTGATAAATGAAATGAAAAATCTTAATGGACTGAACATTGCAGTTTGTAGTTTGGAAACTCATGAAGGAGGACAAGGGTACGGCACAGTAGAGCATTTGCTTAACTTCTGTGAGCCCCTGGGTTCAATCCCCAGCACTGTGAACAAAACAACAATAATTAAATGGCCATGAAGGAACAGGTCCATGAGTGCTCAGAGGAAAGAATTCCTTCATAAATAATGTGAGAGTGACTCTCAAAGACCATCTTTGCAGCTGGCCTGGCAGTACCTTGCCTGATTGCTTGGCTAGTGGCATCACCAGATGTGGTTTACACAGTGCTCTTCACATTTAGCACTTCACATGGGAAACTTCACAATTTTCACCCTGTCTCTGTCTTGTTTAATATAAATTTGTTTTCTTTAAGTCAATGCATTATTTATATTTGGCTCCACTTATTATTATTATTACTGTATTATTATTTATTATTATTTATTTGGCTTTTTGAGTCAGGGTTTCCCTGTAGCCTCAGCTGTCCTGAAACTCACTATGTAGACCAGACTGGCCTTGAACTTACAGAGATCCACTTATTTTATGTATATCAATGTTTTCCCTGCATATATGTTGGTACACCACATGCATGCAATGCTCATGGAGGTCAGAAGAAGGCGTTGGATCTTCTGGAACTGGAGTTACAGATGGTCGTTAGCAGCTATGTGGGTGCTGGGAACTGAACTTCTGTCCTCTGCAAGAGCAGCCAGTGGTCTTAACCAGGAAGCCATCTCTTCAGCCCCTCCATAGAATTTTTTAATGTATAGGACCTATGTAGATAATCTTCAGAATGATTATTTTTAGTCATAAGAAAGCTCTAATGTGGGAACTAGAGAGCTGGCCCAGTAGTTAAGAGCATGTGTTGGTCTTGCAGAAAACCCAGGTTTGGTTTCCAGCACCCACATGGTGCTAACAACTGTTTGTAAGTCAGTTCCAAGGGGCTTGCATGTACAGGTACACTTATATATATATATGCAGGCAAAACACTCATACACATAAACTAAAAATAAATAAATTTTAAAAATTAAAAAAGAGGGAGCAAGCCAGTGAACAGCATTCTCCATGGCCTGTGCTTCAGCTCCTGCCTCCAGGTTCCTCCTGTGACTCAGGAGATGTAAGCTGAATAAACCCTTTCCTTCCCAAGTTGGTGTTGGTCAGAGTGTTTTGTCACAGCAATGGAACACAGACTAGGACAGAAATTGGTACCAGAAGAGTGGGGTATTGCTGTGACAGACCTGACCTTGGTGTTTTGGGGAAGGATTGTGGAGACATTTGGAACTTTGGGCTGGGAAGATCATTGAATGCCTAAAGATTGTTGCTGTGGAGCTTGGAGCAGTTTTGCTGAAGGAGTTGTAGAAGATGGAGGCCTGGCTTGTGAAGTTTCTAGTTTCAAAGGGGAGCAGATAAAAAAAAAATTAAAAAAGAAAGAATATACACAATGAAATTGTCTGATAGTAATTTCCCATTTCCCTTAGTTCAGGAGTTCATATTTTAAAACCAGAATCAATGGCTGGAGAGATGGCTCAGTGGTTCAGATCACTGCTTGGTCTTGCAGAGGAACCCAGTTCAGTTCTCGGCATCCACATGGAGGTTAACAGCCAGACTAACCCTAGTTCCAGGGGACCCTCTTCTGACTTCTGAGGGCATTGTATGACTTGGGTGTACTTAAATGCACACAATAAATATATATAAAAACAGAGTCAAATAGACATTGTTAGCTCAGGCTATGAATAACTCATCTAGAAAATGAAGGTTTTCTATGACAGTGGAGGACAGTGTGTTGGGGTCCAGTTGACAGGCCACTGGATCCTCAGTGTCCACGTTTTTTTTTCTCTCAAGCAGTCACAGGGTGTTCCCTGTCTTATAATCAAATCATCTCAGTATGCAAAGAGGTTGAAAACAGTTCAAAGACTGGGCAACAAAACATCATTAAGAATGATTAACTGGGGCTGGAGTAATCGCTCAGCAAGCAGTTCAGAGCACTGGCTGCTCTTCCAGAGGACTGGAGTTCGGGCCACAGCGTCCATGTCCAGTGGTCTGAAATTCCAGCTCTGGGGCATCTGATACATTCTTCTGGCTCCTTCAGGCATCTGCATGCATGTGATGTATACACATACAGACACAGACATACACATAAATTAAAATAAATCTGAAAAAGCCAGTGATGAATTTATGAGAAAAGCTGACAAGATCTGAGGTTTTGAGAGCCGAATGTCAGGGAGCAGCGGGAAGAAAGACTGTTCGAAAAACCGAATGCGATGAACAAAGACTGTTCGCAAAACCGAATGCGATGAACAAAGGCCAGAACAGGAACTTGCTAGGGGACCCACAAAAGGTAACGTGACAGATGCCTTGGAACAACAGAGACGCCACACTAGATCTCCGGAGAGAACCTCCTTGCTGTGGTTCTCAGAATAGTCCGTGAAGGAAATGATAACATTTTTTGAAAAAATGAAAACAAAACCAAAAAAAAAAAAAACCCTCTCCAAAACCAAACTTTGGACCGGTGAGATGGCTCAGTGCATAAAAGCATTTGCAACAATGGCTGCGGACCAGAGTTGGGTCCTGGGAACCCACGGGGCAGGAGAGAATAGAGTCCTGCCAGTAGTCCTCTGACTCCCCACACACGCTCCCTATTCAAATAAATAAGCAAATAGATGGGAAAAATTAATTAAAAACATTTCAGTGGACGGCAAGATGGCTCAGTAGGTAAAGGGACTTGTTGCTAAGCAGGACGACTTGAGTTGGATCTCTGGAACTTACACACAGATATCCACCTGTCTCTGCCTTCTGAGTGCTGGGATTAAAGGCATGCACAACCACTCCTGTCTCAACATGTAATATTTTTTAAAAAGTTAAAAAATTTTTAAACTTAGTCAAGCATGGCGGTGCATGCCTTTAATCTCAGCACTCAGGAAGCAGAGAGAGGCAGGAGATGTGAGTTCGAGGCCAGCCTGGTCTACATAGCAAGTTCCAGGCCAGCTGGGGCTATAGGGAGACCCTGTCCTACCAAAAAAAGACCCCTCCAAAGTATTGTAAACTTAATTTAAAAAAAAGTGTGTGTGTGTGTGTGTGTGTGTGTGTGTGTGCGCGCGCACACACGTGCATGTGTACATGGCACGCATATGGAAGTCACAAGATAACTGTATGGAATCCAGTTTTCTCCATCCACCTTCCTGTGGCTTTGAGGCAGCACCTGATTTACCAGCTAAGCTATCTCCTCAGCCCATAGAATTCCTTTGAAAGTGTGAGCAGATGGACCAGCAACAGGCTCACAGGCTGGCTGGTCAGACAACAGCAATGACCATGCATGAGAATGTGATAGAACAGGCCACAGTCTCCCTTCTACAGAGGGTGAGTGAGTAAAAGGCTCCACGCCCCCATTGTTAGCTAGGTGGAGAATCTTCTTTTGTAGAAAGAAAATACACGGGCTGGAGAGAAAGCCTAGCGGTTAAGAGCACCAACTGCTCTTGCAGAGGACCTGGGTTCGATCCCCAGCACCCACATGGCAGCCAAGAACCGTCTGAAACTCCAATTCCAGGAGAACTCCAGTTCCAGGGGAATTTGAGACCCTCTTCTGACCTCCGCGGCATTGCACGACACGGGTACACAAACTTGCATGCAGACAGTACATTCATACACATACAGAAATAAATTATAAAAAAATGTTAAAAAAAAATAAAAAAGAAAGAAAATACACACTTTCTCTTTCCTTAGGGCTACAGGAGACTGAAGAGCTCACCCTGTAGGAGGCGCTACCTCCTATACAGCCTCAGGGGACAGACAGTAGAACTGTCTTTTATACAGGTACAGATAGCAAAGAGGTTTGGATTCCTAGGCCTCCAGGCTCCATGCCAGCATCAGCCCTTTTACATAGAAACAATCATACACCTTTGGTGAAACATGGGTGTGGCTATGTTTCAATAAAACTTTACTGACATAACCAGGTGGCAACCAGGGCGTAGTTCACTGACTTTTGAGCTCAAGAAGTAGGACAGAGGTATAGGTATAAAAAGAGGAAGGATTCTGGGTGAGGAGTACAGCTTAGGCAGAGCACTTGCACAGGGACTTGGGTTCAAATCCCAGTAAAACAGAGAGAGAGAGAGAGAGAGAGAGAGAGAGAGAGAGAGAGAGAGAGAGAAAAGAAATGTAATACTATGCAAAAATATACCACAGTACAAAAGGTAAGGGGTATGAAGAGATGGTGGTTAAGAGCACTGGCTGCTCTTGCAGAGGACCTGCGTTCAGTTCCTAGTCCACACACGGTGGCTAACAACTCTCTGTATCTCCCATTCCAAGGGGTTTAATGCCCTCTCTGACCTCCTTGGGCATTACAAACACGTGGTGCACTTACATGCATTCAGGCTATAATACAATAATATACATTTAAAAAAAAGGTAAGTATTTCTGGAGGAATAACTTTCCTCCTACCGTATATGCTTAATGTCTGTGCAATCCTGCACACATTAGTTACTTTGGGGACATCAATTCTCATGACTACTAAAAAAAGAGGATTCACTGAAGTGCTCATTTTATGAGTTTATCCTCAACAGCAAATGGCTGAGGGGCACCTATCTTGGGCCCGGAGGCATGGAGGGACTGTGGCAGGACAGAGGTAAAGAAAGAATACTGCTTCAGTGAGAGCTCTGATTCCTGTGAGTTTGGGTTGTGGAACTCTTTGCCTCACTAATACACACGCACTCTTGGGGCACAAAAGCTGTATCTTGGGCTGGAGTTGTAGGCCAGCGGAGGAGGTCTTACCTAGCACGTGCAAGGTTTCTGTGCTCAGCACCATATCTTACTATGGGTCTCCACAGAAGGTGGTGTTTTCAGGGTCTAACGGCAGGACTGACTGTGCAGGTTGGTGCAAAGGGTTATTAAGGAAAGGGTCCCAGGACAAGGTGGTGGGTGGGGTACGAATTGCACCACAGTGTTGAACTCCCCTGGAAACAGGCTAGCCTCTGCTTGGGACAGTCAGCAACTGGCTGGAGGCTTGGTTTTCCAGGTGAGGTAGTTTCTATTCTGCTCAGAGAGAGCAGCGGGAGGCTGTTGGCCATCAACATCTGGGGAAGGTGACAGCAGAGGCAGCTGGGGACTCTACAGCTTTGGCTACAGTACCTGGTTATTGCTTGCTACACAAACATCCACGCATCCTCAGTTTATGTCTTCAGTCATTATGGGAAAAGGGGATGGGCAGAGGCAGGGTGACTAAGCTCTCGCCACCTGTCACACTAGAGACCAAGCCAAACAGACGGAAGGGTGGAGAGCACCTTCAGTCAAAGATGCTGATTCTTCAGGGATAGGAAGTGCTGCTTTCCAGCGGCCTGTGGGTGTTTCTTTGCTCAGAGCTCTGAATGACATCACCTGAGTTAGCCTTGCTGGACTCCCACAGTGTGCTTGGCGCAGGCAGCAATAGTGTCATGGCTGCCTCTGCCTCTAGGAGACTGAATCCTGCTCTGCCACTTGCTCAGTATTGATTACCTCATCTGTAAAATGGGCGCAGCAACGTCTCTTAATTCACAAGCCTTTGTGTTATTAGAGTTAATGCTTATAAAGGTTAAGTGCAGGCCTAGCCCCTTATTAAGATCCCATTTTAATACATGGCAATTTTATTTTATTACTATCTGTGTATGTGTGTGTGTGTTATATGCATGTGTGTCTATGTGTGTACTTGCCAGTGTAGGCATGCATGAAGAGGTTGACATTAGGCTGTCTCTTAAATCAGCTTTCCACCTTTTTAATTTTTCTTTTGTTTTAGACAGGGTCTCCCTATAGCCCAAACTGACTTGGAACTCACTATGTAGACCAGGCTAGCCTCAATCTCTCAGCGATCCACCTGCCTCTGCCTCCCAGGCACCATGCCTTCTCACCTTGCTTTTTGCTCAAGGGTCCTTTACTGCAGGATTAGTGGCCAGGAAGCCCCAGGGATCTGCTTCCCATGGCTAGTGTTACCGCGCCTACCTTTTCATATGGACGCTTGGGATCTGAACTCAGGTCCTCCAGCCTGGGCAGCAAGCATTGTTAGCCACTGAGCCATCTCTCCAGCCCTGTAATTTTATTTACTTCATTTATTGTGGTTGTTTGGCTTGGCTTTGTTTGTGAAATGGCATTGTTTAGGTCCTGTTTCTCAACTGTCATTTGCATGTTACCTTGGATATTTGTGGCTTGTTGCCACCTGAACTATGACTTATTTAATCTACATTACTCAGTTGTTTCAGTCATTTACATACTGTACCATAAGCTTGCAAATAAGACCATTGAGATAATTGTTTTCATTGCTTGATGCTCTATGCTCACTATTATGAACGATGTTATGATTGGCACCCCAGCTCTAGGTGACTGTCAGGGTGACAGTCTAACTTGCATCCCCCCATTCCTTTTTATCCTTTTCTGCTGAGTGAGGTCATGGCTTTGTCCCATGCCTCAACTCACCGAGTCACCCTTAAGTGACTTGCTTGGCCAGGGATCTTACGCATGAAGTAAGGGGATTTTTTTTTTTTCCTTTTAAATAACTTGGGCTTTGACAGATTACAAGGAAGTGGTTACTCAGAGCTGAACGTTCAGAGCTGATTGTAGGGAGCTGTGGAAATTCCCCTTCCTTGCCTAAAATAACTGGGGCTGAAACTCAACAGTATGAGCTTTGTCCCAGCTTGAAACAATATCCCTTCCAAGTGCATCTCGTGCGGAAATACTTACCAATATATGGCGGTAGTTCTCACTGACAAGCCAGAAAAACGTTAGCCATTCCGTGTCCCACAGCTAAAAGGGCCATTGTTCCTAACAATGGGTCCCAGAGGGGTGAAATTCAAGTCCCTGCACACAGCAGCGTGGCTCTTACCTGACTTCCCGCTGCCCCTTCTCCTATTTGATTTCTTTCCTATGTTTGTATATTATTTCTACTGGACACCCACTTGTGACACTCTTCCTGTAGACTCTCCCAAGAGGTTCTGAAGAGTGAAATTCTGGAACTTTCTAAGAGTGTGGCAGAGTGTAGAGGAGCTGTCCCAGATCCATGTCTAAGGGTTCAAGTTCCAGAGCAGGTTTTTTTTTTTTTTTCTTTTTTTGGTCTTTTTGAGACAGGGTCTCCCTGTAGCCTCAGCTGTCCTGGAACTCACTCTGTAGACCAGGCTGGCCTTGAACTCACAGAGATCCGCCTGCCTCTGCCTCCCAAGTGCTAGGATTAAAGGCGTGCGTCACCACGCCCAGCTCCAGAGCAGGTTTTAATCCTTGCCTTGAGAGGGTCAGAAGTTTCATACTTAGAGCAAGTACAGGCATGTGGGCTTCAGCAGTGTTGTGAGTGATCTGCATAAAAATAACACTGACATGAAATTAGGACTATCGTAGACTTTATATGACAGACAGACAGACAGACTGGCTAAGACCCCACGAAGTACTTCACTCTTTGTTTCTTTTTTTTTGTTTGTTTTTTGTCTTTTTGAGACAGGGTCTCTTTGTAGCTCTGGCTGTCCTGGAACTTGCTCTATAGACCAGGCTGGCCTTGAACTCACAGAGATTCGCCTGCCTCTGCCTTCCAGGTGCTGGGATTAAAGGCGTGTGCCACCACACCTGACCTGTTTTGTTTTGTTTTTTGAGACAGGGTCTCTCTATAGTCCCAGCTAGCCTGAAACTCACTATGTAGACCAGGCTGGCCTCCATTTCACAGATACCTGCCTGTCTGCCTCCTGAGTGCTGGGATTAAAGGCATGCACAACCAGACTGGGCACACTCTTTTTTATTTTTTCAAAGACAATTTTATTTATTATTCAAAGACAATTTAAAGCTAAGATGAAAAGAGATCAAATGAAAGGGGGAAGCTATGAATACAGTTTTTGAAAAATATTTTATTTATTATTTTTACTTTACATGTATGAGTGCATTGCCTGAACTCTGCCCCTGGAACTGGAGTTACAGACAGTTGTTTGCTGACAAGAGGCTGCTGAGAATCCCAGGTCCTCAGCAAGAGCAGCCAGTGCTCTTAACCACTGATCCATCTCTCCAGCACCATGAATAATTAAAAAATATATTTTATTTATTATTTTTATTTTATGTGTTTGAGTGTATTGCTTGGATGTAGGTAACTGTCTTTGGAGGTCAGAAGAGGGCGTAGGATCCCCTGGAACTGGAGTTATAGATGATTGTTAGCTGCTATGTGGGTGCTGGGAATTGAACCCAGGTCCTCTGCAAGAGCAGTCAGTATCCTTAACTCCCAACCATCTCTCTAGCTCTGGATAACTTTTTGTTAAGCTCCAGGTTATTCTGTTAATGCTGCGCATGCATGCTAGCCCAGGTGTGTTAGGAGGGAATCAAGAGAACAGGTCGATTTTGGCTCATAGATTTGAAGGTTCCAGTTCTTTAAAAAAAATTTACCCTTTCTCTCCTTTCTCTTGGTTACACACACACACACACACACACACACACACACACACACACACAGAGTCCTCTTTCATTCTGCTTCTACCCTGTGAGCCCCCATCTTCCAAAAGTCCCCTCTTAGTTTTATATTTGTGTGTGTGTGTGTGTGTGTGTGTGTGTGTGTGTGTGTGTGTGTGTGTGTGTGTGTGTGTTTCCTTTGGGCTCACCCACTCTGAGGATCACCTACGCTTGATGCTACAAGTGATTGTTTTGATATCTTTTTAAAATTTCATTTATTATTTTTATTTTATGCATGAGTGAATTCCCTGCATATAGGTAAGTGCACCCATGTCCTGTAGAAAAGGAGCCAAATTCCCCTGGAACTGGAGTTATAGACAGTTGTGAGCCACCAAGTGGGTGTGGGAATCGAACCTGTGTCTTCTGCAAGAGCAGCCAGAGCTCTTAACTGCTGAGCCATCTCTCGAGCTCCTGTTTTGGCATCTACTCAGTGAGCACCTACGTGACAGTCATGACAATGGGGAGGACAGGAGAGTCTAGAAGAGGAACAGGTCATGTTCCTGACCACCCTGGGTGCAAACAGCATTCAGCTCTGCTGAGTGAAGGGTTAACTGGTTCAACATGATAAAGAGAGAAAAACACCTTTTTGATTTATTTGTTTGTTTGTTTTGATGCACAGTCTCCCTGTAGCCTCAGCTGTCCTGGAACTCACTATGTAGACCAGGCTGGCCTTGAACTCAGAGAGATCCGCCTGCCTCTGCCTCCTGAGTGCTGGGATCAAAGGGATGTGCCACAATGCCCAGCATTACTTTATTTTATTTTTAAAATTTATTTTTGGTATTTTTTTTTGACACAGGATCTCCTTGTAAAAATTCCTTTTTTTCTTAAACCAGTTATGTTGGTGACAAGGTGATGTTGTTATGTTTTTGCTGTTAGGCTGCCTTCTTCTGACCTAATGTCCAGTAAAAGCTTCTTTTGGGGGCTGGAGAGATGGCCTAGCGGTTAAGAGCGCCGACCGCTCTTACAGAGGACCTGGGTTCGGTCCCCAGCACCCACATGGCGGCCGAGAACCGTCTGAAACTCCAATTCCAGGAGAACTCCAGTTCCAGGGGAATCTGACACCCTCTTCTGACCTCCGCGGCGTTGCACGACATGGGTGCACAGACTTGCATGCAGACAGTACGTTCATACACATACATAAATAAATAAAATTACAAAAAAAAAAGCTTCTTTTGGACAATGACCATACTCGATAGAGAAAACCCACCCATCCCAGAATCCCGTGCTCAGGCTCAGCTGTGATTGAGGTTGGGCTTCAGTTTTAAGAAATGGACCTGCTTTTATCACAGACAATTTGTCTCGTGCATTCCAACTGTAAGAGAATAGCCAAGGGCTGAGGAGATGGCTCAGTGGGTAGAGTGTTTGCCATGCAAGCACGAGGACTTGCGTCTGATCCCTAACACCCACAAGTGGTGTCCTGTGTCCCGTGTCTGTAATCCACGGGAGAATCCCTGGAGCTCTTGGGCCAGTCTAGTTGACTCAGAGAGCTCCAGGTTCAACAAAAGAACTTTTTTCAAAAAGATAACGTGGAGAAGCAATTGAGGAAGACGCTTGCCATTGACCTCTGTTCCCCTAAGCTCACATGTGGATGCACATCTGTGAGCATACGTGCACACAAACTGGTGTACAGACAAGCACAGACAGATGTTGAATATCTGTTTATGGCATAACTTGAGATCCAGCAGCACTTCACACTCTGTGATGATGAGTTCAAATGATTTTTTTTTATTAATTTTATTTATTTTTGTATGTGTATGAATGTACTGTCTGCATGCAGGTCTGTGCACCTGTGTCGTGCAACGCCACGGAGGTCAGAAGAGGGTCTCGGATTCCCCTGGAACTGGAGTTCTCCTGGAATTGGAGCCTCAGACGGTTCTCAGCCGCCATGTGGGCGCTGGGGATCGAACCCGGGTCCTCTGCAAGAGCGGTCGGCGCTCTCAACCGCTAGGCCATCTCTCCAGCCCCCAAATGATTTCTTAAAGCAGAACTGCCAACTCAACCTGAGTCACTGGCTGGCTAATAGTTCCGTCACTCCTGTGTCATGTGACTGCTCTTCACCCATATTTGGAGTTTATAACAAATACACACTCCTGATGTCCGTCTTTAATGAGCCTCTCTCTCTGCATAAACTTGTGGCCTGTGGGATGCCACCCCACAATCCAGCAGCCCAGGATAAGCACGTGTCCATTTCTCAGGGCTGCCCTCTGATAGAGTAGCGATTTCACCATCAGACGTCTAAGCCTTTTACTTGTTTTTCCTGCACGGATGAGGTTTCCTGCCACGTTATCTGCAGAAGAGCGTACAACCAGGGACAGGGCAGAGCTGTCCAGAGATGCTAAAGGAGAATTTTGTAAGCTGGTTGCATAACCACCACGTCCTGTTAGAGCTTGTGCCCTGGAAGACTGTCTTCCTCCTTCAGCTTTTCAGAGAGCTGGTGTCCCAGGAAGCAAGGAGGGTTAAGATGGCGCTCCAGGAAGATGGGCACAGCGGGTGCAGGACCCTGAACCACGCCCCAGGCCACACCCCCTTTGTGAAGCTCTGGTGTCTCAGGAAATTAACCATGAAAAAATGACAAAACAGGGGTTAATGAAAGCCAGAGAGTTTTGTGTTTGGTTTGGTTTTGAGACAGGGTCTCCTGGTAGCCCCAGCTACACAGGAATTTGTTATGTAGACCAGGCTGGCCTCAGTCTCACAGAGATCTGTCTGCCTCTGCTTCCTGAATCCTGGAATTAAAAGCATGTGCCACCATGCCCATCAATATTTTCAATGTTTAAATTAAACAGAAAAGTAGCTGGGAGTATAGTTTTGTTGGCAGAGTGCTTGCCTAACACACACAGAGCCCCGGGTTTGATTCCTAGCACCCCATATACCAGGTCTGGTGGCACATATTTATAATCTCAGTACTGAGGAGGTAGAAGCAGGAAGATCTGAAATTCAAGGTCATCCTCAGCCACACAACAGATTCAAATTAGCCTGATGTACATGAGACCTTGTTTAAAAGTTGATCAACCAATCAGGGGGCTGGAGAGATGGCCTAGTGGTTAAGAGTGCCGACCGCTCTTACAGAGGACCCGGGTTTGATCCCCAGCACCCACATGGCGGCAGAGAACCGTCTGAAACTCCAATTCCAGGAGAACTCCAGTTCCAGGGGAATCCGAGACCCTCTTCTGACCTCCGCGGCATTGCACGACACGGGTGCACAAACTTGCATGCAGTCATTCAAACACATACATAAATAAATAAAAAGTAATAAAAAAAAATTTAAAAAGTCGATCAACCAATCAGAATAAGAGTTGGAATACAGCCAGGCATGGTGGTGCACACCTTTAATCCTAGCGCTCAGGAGACAGAGGCAGGTGGATCTTCATGAGTTCAAGGCCAGCCTGGTCTACAGAGTGCATTCCAAGACAGCCGGGGCTACAGGGAGACCCTGTCCCTAAAAGACCAAAAAAAAAAAAAAAAAAGAGTTGGTATGCACATATATCCAGATAAGTTACTATTCATTGTGATGACATTATGTTGAATCTAGAGCCATAGGATATATAACATGTGTTCTCCTGGGGCAGCTGGAGGAGACCTTGTCTGTGCATGGGGCACAAGGTAAGTCTGTCCTATCTCTGCATCCCTGGCAATGTGTGTGATGATGGTGGCGGTGGTGGTGGTGGTGATGGAAATGTCACTCATGGGCACTCAAGGAAACATAGTGCTCACTTGGTGGCTTTTGTCCCAACTTGCTCTGTGAGTTCGAGGAAGCCATTTGCCCTCTCTGGTTTTCCCCATCAACAAAAGGGCAAGTGTTGGGTGAAGGCCTCGCAATCCCTTTTAAAGTTTGTTATGACTACACCGGTTACACACGTGTCATCTCAGTACTGTGGGTACAAATCTTACCTGTAGAGATGTGAGTGGGAAGGAGATGGGGATGTGGAGGAGAGGAAGAGATTGTCTGGTGACAGGCATGTGACAGGACATCGTTATCTACCAAGTTCACACCTGAGACTCAAACAACTGAGTTAGGAGAAAAAAAAAAAGCCTCATGACTTTTTTTGTCTTTTTTTTTTTTATTAATTTTTTTTATTTATTTCTGTATGTGTATGAATGTACTGTCTGCATGCAAGTCTGTGCACCCGTGTCGTGCAATGCCACGGAGTTCAGAAGAGGGTCTCGGATTCCCCTGGAGCTGGAGTTCTCCTGGAATTGGAGCTTCAGACGGTTCTCAGCCGCCATGTGGGTGCTGGGGATCGAACCCGGGTCCTCTGCAAGAGCGGTCGGCGCTCTTAACCGCTAGGCCATCTCTCCAGCCCCTTTTTTTTTGTTTTTTCAAGACAGGGTCTTCCTGTAGCCCCAGCTGGCCTGGAACTCACTCTGTAGACCAGGCTGGCCTTGAACTCACAAAGATCTGCCTGCTTCTGCCTCCCAAGTGCTAGGATTAAAGGCGTGCGCCACCACACCTGGCGCCTCATGATGTTTTAAGTAAGTTTATGATTTTATGTTGGCTTACATTCATAGCTACCTTGGCTGCATTCAGTCCCCAGGGCCATAGGTTGGACACATCTGGGTCATTTTGTGCAGAGAATTAGCAAAAATATGAGATCTACAGTGTCAGGTAGGGAAGTTCTGTGAAGAGCATCTTAGTGATGAAAAGACAAGAGTGGGCTGGAGAGATGGCCTAGTGGTTAAGAGCGCTGACAGCTCTTGCAGAGGACCCGGGTTCGATCCCCAGCGTCCACATGGTGGCTGAGAACCATCTTTAACTCCAGTTCCAGGGGAATCTGTCACCCTCTTCTGACTTTCACAAGTGCACAAACCAACATGCAGACAGTACATTCATACACATACAAAAACAAATAAAAAAATTAAAAAACAAAGAAAGACAAGAGTGTGTTCTGAAAAAGCGTCATCCATGAATGCTTACATCCATAGGTTTTTAGCAGGACATAAATAAGGGCCGTGCCAGAGAGATTGTGGAGGACCACTGAAGGGTCTCATGCAGACAGGAGGTGACTTCCACTCACTAGGAGCTGAGGAAGAGGAGATTCCTATAGCACTTGCCCACTTGTCTACAAGAAGATCCGTACTGGAACCTCAACTCTAATCACAGTGAATGCTTAAGGTTCACCACCTCTCTGACTTTCAACCTCTTCCTCTGTAAAAGGAGATAAGGTGCAGTTCCACTATGGGCGGGTGGAGTGGAATAGTGTCTTTAAAGAGCTCAACCAGGTTGGCACATGAAGATTCAGTTCATGATTACTGTACAGCTCGCTAATGCCAGTTGAATGCCAGCCAAGGAGCTCAGCGGCAGGCCTCGTATATGTCACCTCTTTTCTCCCTCTCCAGACAAGCCCAGCAGGCAGACACTGTTATGATCCCATTTCTAGGATGAGGTAAGCAATTTCATCAGGGCATCCATGTTAGTCATTATTATGTCAGATGGCAATACCATGGGAGGTTGAAGAGACCCAGCTGCTTTGCAAGAGGCAACAGCTGCTGAGAGGCTGCTTGTTTCTGGAGGAGGAAAATAAAGGAATATTATATTGGACAAGAATGCATGCTATCCCCCAGCCTGCATGTGCCACATACATCTCAGTAACCCATTATTAAGCCTGGTTTTTAATTCTGACAAATGTGTAGTCATTTAAACCATCCCTGCATCTGGGACAGTGGCCAATCTGCCATTGTTATAATTTTGTCTTTTCTAGGATTTCATATGAATGGAATGTTCTTTTTTTTTTTTTTTTTTTTTCTTTTGGTCTTTTTGAGAAACAGGGTCTCCCTGGCCTAGAACTCGCTCTGTAGACCCAGCTGGACTTGAACTCACAGAGATCCATCTGCCTCAGCCTCCTGAGTGCTGGGATTAAACCTCCTGAGTGCTGGGATTAAAGGTATGCATCATACCTTTAATGGTTTGGAATGGAATGTTCTTGATTTTTAATAATCACCTCCCTGACATTACTGAGCAATCTTCCACCATAGAACTGACGTGTGCTTTCTGGGCTAAGCAGTTGATGGACATTTGAGCTCTCTGTAGTCGTTTGCCAGGAATAAACCAGCTATCAGTGTTTGAGAATAAGTTTTGGTGTAGATGTCGGGTTTTATTTTTCTGGGATAACACCCAGGAGTGGGAGTATTGGGTTGAATGGTAAGTATGTGTTTCACATGTGTAAAAAGAGAATTTTTTTTTTTTTTTTTTTTTTTTTACAAAATTGGTTGTACTACTTTACATTCCTACCAGCATCTCAGAAAAGCTCCAGATGTTCCCCATCCTTACCAACAGCTGGTGTTACCAAGGAAGGTCAGCTATCTTACTGTGTGGGTTGCGAGTTTTCTTTGTGGGTCTAATCAGCATTTCCCTAATGACTAGTGATTTTAAGTATTTTCTTTTCTTTTCTTTTCTTTTTTTTTAAAAAAACTAGTTTAGGGCAGAGAGATTAAGCTTTGGGGCCTGCTTTTTAAAAATTTATTGTTTTACATATTTTTTTTTTTTGTACAAGATTATGTTACAAATTGAATCGAGACTTGTGTCCCCCTCCCAACCCCCCCCACCCCACCAGATTCACCCTTTCAGTCAGTTCTTTGATGCAGTCTTTTCTGTTGTTGGTGTTGGTGTTGTTCTTTCCATTATGCATCACTCCCAACAAGAAATGTTTACAACTGGGTTATTGGTGCTAGCTAGCATCCACAGATAAGGGATACCATTCATCATTTGTTTTTCTGGGACTGTGTTACTTCACTTAACGTAATATCTTCCAGTTCCATCCATTTGCCTGCAATTTCATGATGTTGTCTTTTTTTACTGCTACATAGAACTCCATTGTGTAGATGTACCACATATTCTCTATCCTCTTGTCAGTTGATGGGCATTTGGGTTGGTTCCAGCTCTTTGCTGGACAAAGCCACAATAAACATAGCTGTGCATGTATCTCTGTGGTAAGAAGAGTCTTGTGGGTATATACCCAGGAGTTGTATGACTGGGTCAGGTGGTAGGCTCATTTAGAGTCTTCCAAGGGTTCTCCACACTGCTTTCCATAGTGGCTGTACAAGTTTACATTCCCACCAGCAGTGGATGAGTGTTCCCCTTTCCCCACAACCTCTCCAGCACTTGGTATCATTTTTTTTTTTTTAATAGTATTTTCAAGACCGGGTCTCCCTGTAGCCCCAGCTGTTCTGGAACTCATTCTGTAGACCAGGCTGGCCTTGAACTCACAAAGATCCGCCTGCCTCTGCTTCCCAAGTGTTAGGATTAAAGGCGAGTGCCACCACGCCCGGCTAATGGCATATTTTTATAAAATTACTTGTGTGTATTTGAGTGATTGTGTTTCTGACACTCCATTCGTCTATCCTCTGCAGTGAAACATGTAAGTTACTTGTAGCTTCATACTGAGTCTCAGAAGGCTGAAATCTCCCTTTTGTTTTTTTTTCTAATATTCATTTATGGAGTGCCAGCTACCTGTCCACTCTGTTCATGTGTTCAAGGTTGTCTAGGAGCCAGGGGTGCATTTTGACTGGTGGGGTTCTGCCCAGCATGCAGGAGGGCCCAGCCTCACCACTGCGTGAGCTGTGCAGGTGCTGGCTGTGGTGGTGCACGCCTGTCACCCTGGGAGGAGGGAGGTAGAGGAAGGAGGATCAGAAGATGTTTTAAGTTATCCTTGGCAACATACTGATTTCAAGGCTAGCTTGGGCTACATGAGATCCTGTCTGGAAAGAAAAACAAAACAAAAACATAACAAAACAAGAATTATAGTGCTCCTTTACATCAGGCTTGGCCTCAGGTGCTGGAGTACAGTGATTGTAAAATATATAAATTGGGGCTGGAGATGGCTCAGTGGTTAAGAGCACTGGCTATTTCCCAGCACCCACATGGTGGCCAACAACCATCCATGACTCCAAGGGAATCCAACACCCCCTTATAATTTCAGGAGACATTGTATGAAATGAGTTCACTTACATACATGCAGGCAATACACTCATACACTTAAAGTCAATATACATTATATATGTATAATATAATATGTATAATATAGTATATTATACTATATGTATATTTGTATATGTATAACTATATATATAATTATTATATGTATGATATAGTATATTATAATATATAACATATTATATATATATAAATTCTTGGTCTGATGGAGGTTTTCAAGAGTCTTAAAATGATAATCCGAGACATATGCCTTATGTCTGCCATATTTATAATTTATGCCCCCCACACATGTGTTTTATGCATATGGTGTGTGTACATGTTCATGTATATGTGTGCATGTGTATATGTGTATATGTGTGCCTGCATGTGTATGATATGTATGTGTATTCACATGTGTGTATGCGTGTGTGAGTGTGTGTGTGTATTTGTGGTCAGATAGTTCTATGTACTGAGAAGGAAATCACCGCAAAAGAATGGCAGAAAAGTGACCGGGGAAGACTCTCCAGGGCAGTGAAAATTAAGCTCAAGTCAGAGGAAAAGAGGGGCTGAGCACTCAACACAGCTGGGCACAGTCTTCCAGGAAGAGGGGACAGGAAGTGCCAGAACTCCAGCAGACCGGGATTGTTCTGATGAGGTTTCTGGTCTTGGAGATGCAGGTTCAGGAGGAGGAGGCATCCCCATTTTTAAAATTGTATTTAGTGTTCATCTCCATCAGTAAATATGTAGAGACAGCTGAGCTGAGCCCTAAATGCAGGGACGGAGGCAGCTACAAGAGCCTAGATCAGCATTTCCAGGCCGTGAGGGTTCAGAGGCAAGAAAAGGGTTGGCCTACCCAGGCCGGGACCACAGGCCAGCAAAAGGCATCTTTTAGTTGAAGTAGCACAGAGGAGCTGAGATCCGCTGGCTACCCTCAGGGCCTGTTAGCCAGGAGACAGCTTGGATCTTATTCTCAGGGGCTGGGGACACCATGGGGTGAGGAGATTGATTCCAGTTTTTATAAGGCTGTGTGCTATATAATCAGTTCAATTATTTGGCTACTTCAGAATATAATGCAGCAATTGGCCTGTATTTCAGAAACATCTAGAGCCCTGAGAAAACATGAGTCTGGCTGTTCCATCTGGAAACTTCCAGCCGGCCCCTAACAGGAGGTGATTTATGAAAATGCTTACAAATGGAAACACGTTTTTACTGATGTGCTGCCTGGAGTGCACGCAGGCAACTCCTTTTATTACAGGTCGCAGTTACAGTGAGTCCAGAAGTGGTCTTCATCCAGGGTCACCAGGTGGTGAAATTTTGACTCTATTCTTTCAAGGCCCCCAGCTTTTAGTTTGAAAGTAAGCTCACGCTTACCAAAAATGCTACAAATATATAAACCTGTGAAGAATCCCTGCCCAGCATTTATGATTGTGACACAGTGGAGGAGAGGGGAAAAAACAAGATATGACTCGGCATTTGTTATGTGCCTGAGTCATCTGCACTGCTGATGTAACTGCCAAAAGGGAGGGGTAGCTGTGGGTGAGTACACAGGCACACACCCCACAAGCTATGAACGCACCACACCCCCTATGCATACAGCCCACAAATCACTAAAGAGAACTTTTTATTTTCCTATGACACCAAGAGTCAAAGCCACGGTTTTGTTTGTTCAGCGAGCGCTCCTTTTCTTTCCTTTTCTTTTCTTTTTTCTTCCCCCTCCCTTCCCCCTTCTTTCCCTCCTTCCCTCCCTCCTCCCTTTCCTTCCCTTCCCTTCCCCTCCCTTCCCCTCCCCTCCCCTCCCCTTCCCTTCCCTTCCCTTCTCTTTTTTTGTCTTTTTTTGAGACAAAGTCTCCACGTAGGTCCAGTTGGCCCAAGACTTGCTATACAGACTACTCTGGCCTCAATCTCTCAGACATCCACATGCCTCTGCCTCCTGAATGCTGGGATTAAAGGTGTGCACTACTCTGTTCAGTTTTCTTTTTATTTTTTAATCTTTAAAAAAATTGACAGAGGGTCACACTCTGTAGCTCAGGTTGTCTTTGAGCTCAAGGCAATCCTCCTGCTTCAGTCTTCCAAGTGCTGGGATTAAACATGTGAGCCTTCTTTGACAAGTACTTTTAAGTTCCCAATCCTTCTGGGTGCCTGGGTAAAGGATATCACTTGAAAGACTTTTTTTTTTGGTCCTTTTTTTTTTTTTTTATTTTTGTATGTGTATGAGTATACTGTCTGCATGTAGTTTTTTTTTTTTTTTCATATGTTATTTTTTTTTTTGTGTTATGAATGTACTGTCTGCATGTAGGTTTTGTGCACCGTGCTGTGCAATGCCCCCGAGATCAAAGAGGTGGTCAGATTCCCCTGAACTGGAGTTTCTCCTGGAATTGGAGTTACAGACAGTTCAGGCCGCCATGTGGGTGCTGGGGTATTGAGCCTGGGTCCTCTGCAAGAGCAGTCAGTGCTCTTAACTGCTAGGCTATCTCTCCAGCCCCTTTATTTGGTCATTTTGAGACAGGGTCTCCCTGTAGCCCCAGCTGTCCTGGAACTATGTAGACCAGGCTGTCCTTGAACTCACAGAGATCCACCTGCCTCTGCTTCCTGAGGATCCTCTGCTGGGATTAAAGGCATGCGCCACCATGCTGGGCTAGAAAGACTTTTTTTTCATCTTTGGTTTACTTTTAATTTCTTCTTAAAAAATGATCATCTATATATCACGTGAATATGTATATGTCATATATATTAATCTGTCCTTTCCTTCTTTCTCTTCTTCTCTATCTTTATATCCATGTGTATGGCGAACTATTTATATATCCATGTATCGATTCATCTGTTTATCTATTATCTGCCTATAATATATACGTATTATACATCTGCCTATGTATCTGTCATCTATCTATTCTTTTTTGTCATCTATCTATTCTATCTTCTATTATTTATCTTTCATCTACTATCATCTATCTACCTCTCATCTATCATCTATTTATCATCTATCCTATCTATCTATCTATCTATCATCATCCATCTGAGGTTTCTCTACTTTGTTTCTCACCCCTGCTTAACTCCACTGGGCAAATGATTGCTGTCCTCATAAGCGACCATCCCACTGAGGACACACTGGGAGTGTAAGGAGGTGCTCCTAATTCATCTTTTTTTTTTTTTTTTGTTTTCTTTTCGAGACAAGGGGGGGTCTCCCTGTAGCCTCAGCTGTCCTGGAACTCGCTCTGTAGACCAGGCTGGCCTTGAACTCACAAAGATCCGCCTGCCTCTGCCTCCCAAGTGCTAGGATTAAAGGCGTGCGCCACCACGCCCGGCTTGCTCCTAATTCTTAATTCTACACTCGCACCGCCCTGTCACTCTGGGATGGAGTAGGTGGGTATTTCTCTCCAGTTCCCTGTGCCTCATAAGAGCTTCACAGAGCTCTGTCAAGTAAGTTTTATAAATAGTCTTGGGGATGGTGCAGAGGCACTGTAGTGGACAGTAATGACTTCCAGCCGAGTCACTGAGTGAGGGATGAAAGAGAGTAAGTCACTGGTGAGGGATGAAACCTGTCTGCTGGAACCGAGGTTCAGGCATTTGTAACAGAAGCATTTGTAACAGAAGCAAAGCTCTGGGCTTCCTGGAAGGAGCTCAAAATGACAATCAGAAGGGCACCAGCTGTTACCAGCAAGTGCCCGCAAGACTGGGTACCCCTGCCACTCTGTCGGCAGGGTCCAAGTGATGGCAGCAGGTGGGTTCCCTCCAGTGCAGCAAGCAGCACCAGGCATTTTCCACTGTGAAGCTTCTTCGGTGAGTTTCCTGCAACTGTCCGGAGAGCAGCTAACAGCCTTTAGAAATAGCTTCTCTCGGGGCTGGAGAGATGGCCTAGTGGATAAGCGTGCCAACTGCTCTTGCAGAGGACCAGGGTTCAATTCCCAGCACCCACATGGCGGCTAAGAACTGTCTTTAACTCCAGTTCCAGGGGAATCCGACACCCTCTTCTGACCTCCGCGGCATTGCATGACACGGGTGCACCAACCTACATGCAGACAGTACATTCGTACACATAATAAATAAATAAAAGAAATAGCTTCTCATCCGATAACTCACTTTCAGTGCATCAAACACACAAAGGGCCAGGCATCATGCTGCAAACCTTTAAAGCCAGCACTCAGGAGGCAGAGGCAGGCTGATTTCCATGAGATCAAGGCCAGCCTGTTCTACATAGCGAGTTCCAGGCCAGCTGGAGCTACAGGGAGACCCTGTTTCAAAAAGAAAAATGCCCAAACTCAAACTCATTCATAACTTTAATAGGAATATCTCACCCCTTGTCTACATAAAAAAAAAATCACAGTCTTAATTATAAATTAGCAACTGTGAGGAAGAGCCAACTAGGAATCAGCTGGGACTTCAGCCCCTCTTCTTGGCAGAATAGAAGACACTGCAGCAAGCTGCCACAAGGGATTAAGGGTTAGGGAAGAGGCTGAGGAAGAAGATGTTGAGGGAGGTGTTGAAGGAGAGCGAGAGATGCTGAAGAGGAGGGGTAGTATGGAAGATGGAGAGGGCGACTGTGATGCGGGAAAGAGGAGCTCATGCAAACCGTGCAGCCTCTGGCTCTGGCCCCTGGAGCCACCCGGCTTAAAGCCACCACCATTTTGTGGCTTGGCAGAAGTGTGAGTGGTAGGCTGGTAACAGGCTGGCCCAGAGCCCCCTGGTCCCCAGGTGGTGCAACTTTGCTGGCTTCTGGACGTGCAGTGCCGTCAGGGACATGTACAGCAGGGCTCAGGTAGCCCTTCTTAATGAAAAGTTCTGCAAAACGCTTCCGTGCCAGGAAGCGCCTAGCTTGGGTTCCTTTGAAGTTCCTCTCTGCTTCCCAAATTCCCATGACTTGCCCTTCAAATGACCTGAATTATCTGGCACCTCCGTCGTACAAAAAGTATCACTGGAAGAAAGCGAGCCAGGAAAAAAAAAAAAATCCCTAAATGATTGTTTAAACTATCTCTTCTGAGAATCTGGAACACAGTTGCCCTCTGCTGGGGAGAGAGGGCGGCCGGGGGGCGGAGCCATGCACGCGATTCCTTCCTGGGCTGCTGTGGGCTGGGGGAACTAAAACCAGGAAATAAAGTTTGCTTTGGGAGAACTGACAGGCAATGAATTCACTTACATCCCCCCCTCCCTTACAGAAGTTGTTGAATTTGATAAATGGAAGAAAAAGTGGGGGAGGGTTAGAGAGAAGGAAGGGGGGAAGG
>VZQC01001015.1:1443309-1484705 GCA_009823505.1 Rhizomys pruinosus
CCCCCCAGAACCACTTTGCAAACCTCTGTCAATACAGACAGCCACAAAACAATCCAAGGGAATAGCTGATGAATGTTGTTAAACATGTTTCTTTCACTTACGTAAATATATAATGCTTTTTTTTTGGTCTTTTGGAGACAGGGTCTCTGTAGCCCCATCTGTCCTGGAACTCACTCTGTAGACCAGGCTGACCTTGAACTCACAAAGATCCGCCTGCCTCTGCCTCCCAAGTGCTAGGATTAAAAGCGTGCGCCCGTAATGCATATTGGAAACAACAACAACAACAACAGAAAGGACTGCATCAAAGAACTGACTTAAACAGTGAACTTCTGCTCAAAACAGTCAACTTCCTCATGGACAATACTGAGAAAGACTGAGAAAGAGATGAAAAGCATGTTTGGCAGAATGCATGAGCTCTGGCGGGGTGGGGGAATGGGCAAGAACACGGGTCTAGATTTGTTAAAAAAATAAAAATAAATTTCTGTGGAAAAAATAAAATAAAATAAAGGCGTGTGCCACCACGCTCGGCCAAAGTTTCAGCCCTTTAAGGAGAAGTCTTTTTTTTTTTTTTTTAATTTGTGTTCTCGTCAGCGACTTTGAAAATGTCTTTAATGGGCTCCTGGTGTTTTGGAGTTTGCATTTTTGTTTCAAGGCTGCATTCCTGGGTGGTGTCGTGAAGTCCCTAAAGACACAGTGGGGCTGTCTTGAATAGGGAAAGACAGTAAGCTAGGGACAGATAGGACGGGGGAGAGTGCACTTGGGGAGAAGTTCTCCAGCCTTGTTCTATGGTAGCAGCTCTGCTGGAGGAGATAAGGCACACTTGGCTGTTGGAAGGCGACAGCAGCTTCCCCGGGGAAGGGAGGCAGGAGAGACCAACCAGGCTGAAAGCATGCGGTCATCCCATAGCCTTAAGATTAAGTGTGGCTGGGGAGTCTTCAGGGGTCTGACAAGGACTAGGCCAGAAATTCTGTGGGCTCTGGGACAACTTGACTTCATCCAGATGGTATTTGAATCATCTGCTAGAGAGAAAACAGATATAGCATCCCCTGGCCACATTTGGTGCTGAAACTCTCACTTTGACTGTGAGTCACGGGCAGCCGTGCCCAGAGGTCAGGCTGACGCTCAATTCAAAAACAAGTGAGGAATTGAAGCAATTACTCAGATCATCCATAGCCACAGCTACTGCTCAGATTGGATCCCCGAAACAGTAAGGCTATTATAAGCCCTTGGTGATTGGTGTGGCTCTCTTGAATATATGAAGCAGAGGGAACTACAGAACAACCTAGAATGTTGAGTCACGTCATCCAAGGTAGGACACTTCAGGCCTCTCCCCAAAAATGGAACATCTCGTGCTTTCAGCCAAAATGGAAATAAAAATTAGGGTTTAAATTAGGCAAATGGATCGGAGCTCCATGTCAGTGGTTTTTACATACACAGTAGATAGTTTTCACGTCAGATTATATTTGGGCTGAAAGACAGAAAATGGTCAAAAGTACACATGAAGAATTTTGAGATATTATGAAAAAGTAGCATTCTTTACAGCTGCCCCTTTGATTGGTACCTCTCCCACTTGCGACATTTAATGGGTTATTACATGGAGAAAAAAATGATTCTTGGGGCTGGAGAGATGGCCTAGCGGTTGAGCGCCAACTGTTCTTTCGGAGGACCTGGGTTCGATCCCCAGCACCCACATGGCAGCTGAGAACCGTCTTTAACTCCAGTTCCAGGGGAATCCGGCACCCTCTTCTGACCTCCGCCGCCGCGTTCATATACACAAAAAATAAATTTAAAAAAAAAGATTATTCTCCTCCTCCTCCTCCTCCTCCTCCTCCTCTTCCTCCTCCTCCTCCTCCTCTTCCTTCTCTTCCTCCTCTCCTCCTCCTCCTCCTTCTCCTCTTCTTTAGTTATTCAAAATAGCTTTGAACAGAATGTGTATAATGTGTATATATGTGTATAAGGGAAAAATACAAATTCAAGCAACTTAGGAAAGAGTTCTCTTTCCTCTTCAGGGAAATCCACAGGAGTGTGGATCTGCACTGTTGAAAGGCCTGCTTGAGGTCACTATTTTCCATTCACATGTCACTTAGGAGGTAGGAAACGCCCATCCACCTGAGTGTGCCACCCTCACACCACCAGCCTGCAGCCTTCAGGAGTTTGGGAAGCCCCACCCAGCCACTTCTGGCATCTTATTGGCCAGGGTTCTGTTAAATGGTGCTCTTAGTTGCAAAGGAACCTGGGAGAGGTAGTTTTAAAAGCCTCTTCACATCATGAGAGACGCTAGTGCCTTACCAGGAAAAGGGGTATGGGCAGGTGTTCAGGAGTTGTTTCTACTCTGAAGAGCCTTAATATAAATAACATTAAATCCATTTTAAAAATTAATTTTGAAAAAAGTAAAAAATGTGTGTGTGTGTGTGTGTGTGTGTTTGTGTGTGTGTGCCACGTGTCTGCAGGTATCTGAGGAGGCCAGAAAAGTGTGTACTGAAGTTACCTCGAGTTGAGAGCTGTCTTATGTGGGTGCTGGGAACTGTACCCTGGTCCTCTGCAAGAGCAACAAGTGCTCTTAACTGATGAGCCATCTCTCCAGCCCTGAAGAAAAAAAATTGTTTGCTCTTGCAATTTTTCTTTTGTCTTTTTGAGACGGGGTCTCCTTGAAGCCTCAGCTATCCTGGAACTCACCATGTAGACCAAGCTGGCTTTGAACTCACAGAGATCTGCCTGCCTCTGCCTCCCAAGTTGCTTTTGTAATCTTTATTCATACTGATTACTACACAGGAAAACAGTATATGTGTATTACATATATTCATAACATATATAAAGATAACACTTGAAAGGAGGAATGTATATTTATGTATATGTGTGCTTGTATCTCTGTGTGGCTTTCTGGGTGTTCTCTAAGAATGTGGGCAGGGAGTATTCTTTTTGTGTGTGGGGGGTAGTGTTCTTACTGGATGATGGTCCCTGCATGTCTCTGGGGGGATTTCAAATGAACAAGACACATCTGTGTCTGACACACAGCTCTGTCTTCCTCTGTTGGAATCTGAGCTGAGCAAGCCATTCCTGCAAAACAAATAAAGAGCTCTGTGAGTATTTCTTAAATCTGAAATGTGCCAGTTAGAACAAGTTCAACTTTGTTAGTGATTTGAGGAGAGATTTATTGGGCTGAAGACAACCCCTCTCTGAAGGAGCCTGTCTACCTCGATTTAAGTGACTGAAACACCCGTGGCATTTGAGTGGAGTTGTCACAGCTCAGAAGCTGTCTGTATCTTTGCACGTCAGCTGCTATTAATGATAGAAGAAAGATGGCGATGAAGGAGGAGCCTGGAGCAGAGGTTATGGGTGATGGCTGAGAAGCACAGGGGCTGGCTCTCCCAGGCTGCTGTGGGCATGCTAACCAGTTGAGCTGGGGCCTGTGGTTCGGGGGTTGTAAACTCCCTCAGAGCTAGGCAGTCATGTTTACATGAAGCTGACTGGATTGACGAAAGAGAAGGAAAAAAAGACAAGACTGTATTATACCTGCCTTTCAAGGCCATGGCTGCTATTTGGCTCTGGCTGAGAACCCAGACACAGATATGGTTAGACTTTTCAGAAAAAAACCCAACTCTGAATATTTCTATGAAATCTGATTTGATAGATTCAGATATCTTTTATAATGCTGGGTCAAGTGTGGAACGCTTGATGCTTTGGCAGCAACAGGACACTGGCTATCGAGGCTCTGAGAGAGGAGGACATGGGTGCTTCTTCCTCTTCCTCTTCCTCTTTCCCCTCTTCTTCCTCTTCCTTGTCTTCTTCCTTCTCCTCATTATCTCTCACCTCCTCTTCCTCTTCCTCCACTTCCTCCTTCATCTTCCTCTATCTTGCTCCTCTTCTTCCCCTTCCTCCCCTTCTTCCCCTTCCTCCCCTTCCTCTACCTCTACCTCTCCTCCATCTTCCTCTTTTCTTCCCCCAATTCTTCCTTTTCTTCCATCTTCCTCCTTTTTCTCTTCCTCCTCCCCTTCCTCTATCTTCCTCTTCTTTAGCCTCATTTTCCTCCTTCCCTTACTTCCTCCACTTCCTCTTCCTCCACATCCATCTACCTCATCTCCACTACTTTTTCTATCTTCTTCTTCCTCCTCTTCCTCCACATGCTTCTTATCTTTATTTCCTTCTCCTCCCTCTCCTCCCCCTCCTCCTCCCTCTTCTCCTCCTCCTTCTTCTCTTCTTCCTCCCTCTTCTCCCTCTCTTCCTCTTCTTCCTCCCTCTCCTCCTCCTTCCTCTCCTCCTCTTCCTCCTCCTCCCTTTCCTCTTCTTCCTGTCCTCCTCCCTTCCTCTCCTCCTCCACAGTCTCTTCCTCCCCTCCCTCTCTTCCTCCTCCTCCCTCTCTTCCTCCTCCCTCTCTTCCTCCTCCTCCCTCTCTTCCTCCTTCTCCTCCCCCCTCTCCTCCTCCTCCTTCCTCTTCCTCCTCTTTTACTTCTTCATCCTCTTCCATCTCTCTCCTCTTCTTCCTTTACTACTTGTTCGTCTTCCCCTTCCTCCTCTCCCCGTCACACCAGGAAACCCCCCGCCCCAAGCATCCTAAATGGAGGAGGGTCCCATGGACAGGCTGATGGGTATCACTGGAAGATCTGGAAGCCAGTTAGGAAGCAGAGACAGGTTGTGACTTGATGAAGAAGGATTGAATTCAGGCAGGAAGTGTTGAAGGAAGGGGAGGATGCCTTCTGGAACAACTACTCCGGCACAATCATAGGCTTAGCTTCTGATTGGATAGGCACAAGTTCAGAATAGGATTTGAGGAAGGGAGTGATTTTGTTTGAGACAGAAGCCAGGATCTGGCTTCCTGGCAGTGAAATCCACCCCACAAGTGTGCCATGTTAATCACATGGAATTCGAATTAATTTTAATTCATTTTAAAATTAAATTTATTTTCAACTTAAATTTCATTTTAATTAATTTTCAACCCTTAAGAAAATGTGTGCTGGGCGTGGTGGAGCACGCCTTTAATCCTAGCACTTGGGAGGCAGAGGCAGGTGGATGTTTGTGAGTTCAAGGCCAGCCTGGTCTACAGAGTGAGTTCCAGGACAGCTGGGGCTACAGGGAGACCCTGTCTCAAAAAGACCAAAAAAACAAAGTATCAGGCTGGTGTAACTTAGCTTTTCTGGATGCTTAACGACCATACTTAATGCCCACACTAATTTGGCTGAGGGTCTTAAGGGATAACCTTGTTCCTTGCCCTCTGAGGTCAACTAAGTCCCAGTGGACTATGCATGGGGCCATCTCTTGAAATGTCCTGCAAATGTGAGTCACCAGTCTTCCCATGCAGGGAAGTCTTGGAGATCCACTAATGGGACTTCAGCCAGTGTCCAGACTATAAAGAGGAAAGTCTGCTCATGCTTCAAAAAGGGAAGCCTGGTTTAAGAAGACCAGACTATCCTTGAGTGTATGGAACTGGTAAATGAAAAGCCAAAAGGAGCCAAGGGCTCCCTCCCCCTCCAAAACCCAAGTGACCCCTGAGGACCAGATCCTCAACTGACTTTGAGAAAACAAAAACCTTGGTTAATCTGGCTTAACTGTGTGGCCTTAAACATCTAAAGGAAAGTATAACCAGGAAAAAAAAAGTATCAGGCTGGTGTAACTTAGCCTTTCTGGATGCTTAATGACCATATTTAATGCTCATACAAATTTGGCCGAGGGTCTTAAGGGATAACTTTGTTCCTTGCCCTCAGAGGTCAACTAAGTCCCAGGGGACTATGCATGGGGCCATCTCTTGAAATGTTCTGCAATTGTGAGTCACCAGTCTTCCTGTGCAGGGAAGTCTTGGAGATCTACTAACGGGACTTCAGCCAGTGTCCAGTCTATAAAGAGGAAAGTCTGCTCATGCTTCAAAAAGGGAAGCCTGGTCTAACAAGACCTGACTTTGTCCTTGAGTGGATGGAACTAGTAAATGAAAAGCCAAAAGGAGCCAGGGGCTCCCTCTCCCCCCAAAACCTGAGTGACCCCTGAGGACCAGATCCTCAACTGACTTTGAGAAAACAAAAACTTTGGTTAATCTGGCTTAATTGTGTGGCCTTAAACATCTAAAAGGAAAGTATAACGAGAAATAAATAATTAGTAAGGCCTGAGAAATTCTACTTCAGGTATAAAACTTGAGATCTTAGTAAAAAGACAAAAAGTACTATAATTTTACTTGTCTTCAGTTCTTACTGGCAGGTACAGCTACCCTGTGGCTGCCACTGCTTTTGCCATTCTTCAAAGACATGAGACACAGCATTTCAACCTTCCAATATGGACTGAAGATTCATGTCTCTGCAAGAATCCTCCAAACCTTCCGTGCCAGATGGGGACTGCTGAGACATCCAGCTTGTGGACTGAGCAGCTACTGGGGTTTCAGCCTCTTCAGAGTATAGACTGGCATTATTGGACTACCCAGGCTGTATCATGGAGGCCAGTACAGGAAGATCAAGACAGGATGTGGTCTTACTGGACCTCATTTGGTGACCATGGGAAGGGAAGACCCCAGTGTGCAGCACAAGAGCAGGACTGATGGTTGTTTGGGCTTGCCAAGGAGGAGCCTTCAAACACTTCCTTAAGGAAAACATGACATCTTTCAGCCTAATAAAGAAAAAAACATTAATAATAAAAAAAAGAAATCATAAGCTGAAGATGCTAAAACCCATGATGTCATAATCTAGATATATGTGTGGCATGCATATTTTGGAGTGATGCAAATTAGAAGGAACAACAACAAGTACAAGAACAACAACAAAAGACTGGTTCAAAGTACTGACTGAAATAGTAAACTTCTGCCCAAAACAGTAAACTTCTGCATCAAAATTTTAAGAGACTGAGAAAAAGATGAAAAACATGTTTGGCAGAATGCATGAGCTCTGATGGGGTTGGGGGGCAAGGAAAGAGGATGTGTCTAGATTTGATTGGGAAATTTTGTATGAAATGCACAAAGCTTCAATAAAAGACTGGCTTGGAAAAAAAAAAGATAAACCCCTAAAGTGGTGGTGGGGGGGGAGAAAATGTGAGCTTTTGCACCCAAATTTAGTTTTTCAGCTCTTTTGGAACAAACGAACAAATATTCCTGGATTCTAAGAATGGGGATGGAGTTGGGGAGAAACAATGGTTCCTGTTGACTCCCCAGGATTTCCCCTTGTCTGTTCATCTTTTTTCTGGAGCAATGATTCATGTCCAGGGCCTTGAACTCTTTGTCTTGCTGCCTTTACCTCTCAAGTTCTGGGATGCCATGACTCCTAAAAAATATTTGAGTCAGGGGCCCCCGAGATTCTGGCTGTGGACCACACTCAGGCAGAGGGAGGAAGTAGGGATGCCAGATAATGACCACATTTCAGGCCACATGGACAGAGGACGATGGCAGAGGGGGTTGGGGGAAGATGGACTGGAAGAGAACAGGCAACAAAAGAAGGGGCGGGACAGGTACATACTGCTGTGCAGAGGGCGAAATGTGCCCTAAGTTCATGCTGTCGCTTGGCGGGGAGCCGGGGCGGGGGTTGGGGGGGTCACCTATCAGTACTAAAAGGAAACTGCGGTACAGTACAGAAGGGGGGTGGGTGGGGGAGTAGGGGGGTGGGCGGTGGCGATAGTTTTCTCTTACACACTGTTTGTTAAAGTGAAGAAGGAGGAATAACTTCAGTATTCTATAGAGCTCCAGGTAAATAAAATGCAAGTGCTGGGGAACAGTTAAAAAAATAATTCACCTGGGGCATGGGTCTAGATTAGATTTGTAATACAAATTTGTAATGAAATCCACAGAGGTTCAAAAAAAATTAGCTAAAAAAATATAATTCAACCACAAACTGTCCAAAGGAAGTGAACAGTACAGTGTGTGTGTTTCCTCCAGCACACATACACACACATACACACACACACAGAATTACCACCCCCTCACTCTGCAACTTCTCCAAACTGAAACTATGTGCCCTAAAGGCAATTTATACACTCTTGTCTTTGAGTGCTTAGTTATTTTAATTAGGGAGATGCATTTGTGTATCACTTGAGGAACTGAAAATTGATTCAGAGCACAGGACAATAGATTTGTCATTTCACAAGGGCTATTTCAGCAGAGTAGGGGTAGAGGTGGAGGAGGAAGAAGGGGTAGGACATGGAGGAGAGGGAGGGAGGAAGAGAGGAAGGGGGGTGGAAATTGAAGGCAGATGAAGAGGAACACTTTTTTTTTTGGTCTTTTCTAGACAGGGGAGACCCAGCTGTCCTGGAACTCACTCTGTAGACTAGGCTGGCCTTGAACTCACAAAGATCTGCCTGCCTCTGCCTCCCAAGTGCTAGGATTAAAGGCGTGCGCCACCATGCCCAGCTGGAAATATTTTGTATTAAATTTTTTTGGTCTTTTTGAGACAGTGTCTTCTTGTAGCCCCAGTTGTCCTGGAACTCGCTATGTAGACCAGGCTGGCCTTGAGCTCACAGAGATCCATCTGCCTCTGTCTCCCAAGTCCTGGGATTAAAGGCATGTGCCACCATGGTTGGCTATATTAATTTTTATTTGGCAAACAGAATAACAGAATAGTGGATTCCATTATCACACACACACACACACAAACACACGCGCATACACACACACACACACACACACACACACACACACACACACACTATTATGTTTTGCTCCCATCTGCCACTGTTGCCCTCCCTGGCTGGCTCTCATTCCTCTCGATGTTCTCCCTGCTTTGCTGTCACATACTTGCCATTACTCTTGCCTCGTTGCCTCCCCCCCCCTTTAGATCTCTTCTTCCATCACCCCCTTTCTACTTCCGGGTCCTATGTACATATGTGTATAGATAAATTTAAATCTAGGTTTTGCATATGAAATCCTAATATCAAATATGTGCTAGCTGTCTCCCAGAGTTGCCCAATACTCTTCAGTTCCGTCCATTTTCCTGCAAATGTCATAATTTCATTCTTATTTACAGCTGGATAAGATTTCATTGCAGGCTGACAAGGTGGCTTACGAGGTAAAGGTACTTGCTGTCAAGCTTGACTACTGAGTTGATCCCTGGGACCTGCCTGATGGAAGGAGAGAATCTATTCTGCAAGTTGTTCTGACTTCCGAATGTGTGCTCTGGCATGCAGATACAGCTCCTGTGCAATATACAGATAAATAAATGTGATTTTAAAATAAAATGAAATTCTATTGCATGTATGGACCTCATTTTCTTTATCCATTCCCCTGTTGTTGGTGTCTAAGCTTGCTCTGAATCTTGCCTATTTCGAATAGTGTTCCAGTAAACATGGATGTTCAAGTATCTCTGTAGTATGTTAACTTAGAGACCTTTGGGTATATGCCCAAGAGTGGCATAGCTGGGTCAGATGGTAGGCCTATTTTCAGTTTTTTGAGGAATCTCTATCCTGACTTCCATAGTGGCAGCACCAGTTTACAGTCCCACAGGAGGGTCCAAGGACACGTCTTTCCCCATATTCTCACCAGCATTTGTTGTCATTTGTTTTCTTGGTGATAGTCATTCTGAATCAGTGAGATAGAATCTCAGTGCTGGTTTGCTTTTAACAGGCTGATCCAAAAACTCAATGAAAGGACATTTTGCCTTTTTCACAGAAGGCAGCACCGCCATGATAGAGCCAGGGGACACACTTCTAAGTCGAGATCCCTCCTGTGGTCTCTGCCCCAGCCATTCTGATAGAAAGGAAGTTGCTGGGGAAATAAAGTGGTTTGGTTCGTAAGATGGCCATACATACAGGCTAAACATTCACACAAGGCAAACCTGCTTGAACTACCCCTGGCCAAGCGATGATAATGATGATGATGATGAGGTGTCGCCACCTGTGGATCAGACTTGAAGTTATAAAAAAATCAGGGCTGGGCGTGGAGGTGCCCACCCTTAATCCCAGCACTCAGGAGGCTGAAGCAGGCGGATCTCTGTCAGTTCAAGGCCAGCCTGGCTTACATAGTGAGTTCCAGGACAGCTGGGGCTACAAGGAAAAGCTGTTTGAAAAACAAACAAAAACTCAACTTTTTAAGTTCTTTCTTTTTTTTTGTATGTGTATGAATGTACTGTCTGCATGTAGCTTGGTGCACCTGTGTCGTGCAATGCCGCGGAGGTCAGAAGAGGGCGTCGGATTTCCCTGGAACTGGAGTTAAAGATGGTTCTCAGCTGCCATGTGGGTGCTGGGGATCGAACCCGGGTCCTCTGCAAGAGCGGTCGGTGCTCTTAACTGCTAGGCTATCTCTCCAGCCCCTTAAGTTCATATATATATATGTATATATATATGTATATATATATACATATATATGTATATATACATATATATATATACATATATATGTATATAAAAAATATATATACATATATATGTATATATACATATATATGTATATATACATATATATGTATATAAAAAATATATATACATATATAAAAATATATATATACATATATAAAAAATATACACATATAAAAAATATATATACATATATAAAAATATATATACTATAGTAAATATATATATGTATTGTATATATATATTTAATATAGTACATATAAAATATACACATATAAAATTATTAAATATTAAATTATATACATATTTTATGTACATATATATCACAGATATAGAATTATTTTTAATGAACTATGTGTATTTAAAGTGCTGGGACTTACACAGAAAGCAAGTGCTCTACCAATGAGCTGAATGCCCAAGCCTTGGCTTTCTTATCCTGTACTGGCCTGGAGCTCATTATTCTCCTGCTTTGGCCTCCAGCTGCTGATTACAGGCTTGAGCAACCTTAATGCCAGGTTCACTTCATTTTTCCTTCTTAATTAAAAAATGAGGTTAAGGGGCTAGAGAGATGTCTCAGTGGTTAAGAGCACTGACCGCTCTAGCAGAGGACTAGGGTTCGAATATCAGCACCCACATTGGCGGCTAAGAACCAACTTAGGCCGGGTGTGGTGGTGCACTCCTTTAATCCCAGCACTTGGGATGCAGAAGCAGGCAGATTTTTGTGAGTTCAAGGCCAGCCTGGTCTACATAGCGAGCTCCAGGCCAGCTGGGACTAAAAGGGAAACCCCTGTCTTCACTCAAAAGACCAAAAAAAAAAAAAAAAAAAAAAAGAGGTTAATACATTTTATTTTTTTATGCATGCTATAAAAATTATACACTTGGCTCTACTTGTGTGAACAAAATAGTCTGTATGCATAAGAAAAAGAAAGACAAACACAGAAACACACGGGCTCTCTCTGGGTGACTGGTGTTTTTATTTTTCATGCATTTCTGTTGATATAACAATTTCCCATCAAAAGCATTATTGCTTTTATAATTCCCCAAAGGAACTGTTTTAAAACTGGAGTTTGAAAATCACTTTTGGAGGAGCACAGCCAAGAAGAGATTCCTGTTTGGCAAGGAGTCAGACAGGCAGGCAGGCTCTCTGCAGCCTGGCTTTGGACTTGGGAATCCCACCATCCCTTTTGCCTAAATACTAAATGTCAGGTCTCCACATAGTTAAAAGGATGGAATGACTAGGTTCCCCAAGGCTGCATAAGTAAGGTCAACCCTCCTATGTTTCCAATCACAGTGGATGTTACATGTTCTTAAGTTTGTGATCAAAAAACATGGGGTCAGGCTGGAGAGATGGCTTTGTGGTTAAGAACACTGACAGCTCTTGCAGAGGACCTGGGTTCAGTTTGCAGAACCCACATGGGAGCTTACAACTGTCTTTAACTCCAGTTCCTGGGATCTGATGCCCTCTTCTGACCTCCACCGGCATTGCCCAACATGGGCACACTTACACATATGCAGGCAATATACTCATACACATAAAAAATTAAAATAATAATTAAAAATTCCATAGTACTTAGCTGGGTCTGGTGGTGCAAACTTGTTACCAGAGCCATTCAGGAGGCTGAGGCAGGAGTACTGCAAGTTCAAGGCCTGCCTGTGTGGAGCGCAGGCACTGTAAGGGCAAGAAGGGCAGGAATGAACTCTGATTCGGTCAGCTATAAACTACCCGAGGTCTCTGGGTACTAAGCAGAGGAGTTACTGCTGCCAGGCTGTAAGGTCATGTTCCAGACCAAGATTCTCAGTCACTCATCACGGCTCTGGGAAGTGAGCATCTGGCTGTGTCTGTGTTGCTAAGTGGCTCTCATGGGGGTCTGAGAGCACAGTTCAGACGGTTGTATGTATCCTTCCTCTCTAGGACAGAGATATGGATCCATCTGTGTTATGGGATTTTGAAGTCTGCTGCTTTAGAAAACATACAGGAGCTGGAGAGACAGCTCGTCAGTAAATTGCCTTGCAAGCACGAAGACCTGAGTTTAATTCCCAGAACTGATATAAAAAACCCAGACACTGCTGTGCATTTGTGATCACAGGGCTGGGGGGGTAGAGATGGGCAGATCTTTAGAGCTCGCCGGTGATCAGCACAGCCTAGTGAGTTGGAGTGCAATGAGAGACCATCTCTGAATGCAAGGTTTATGCCTTCTGATCTCCACCTGCACATGCACACGTATGCATGCACCACAATCGTGTATACTTGCACACACTACAAACAAACAGATGGAATACATATGATATAATCTTAGGTGCAGAAAGCATAAAACAAATAAAAATAACTTGTCCTTTGATTGAGGAGTGTCCTACCTTGCTTTCAATTGCTGTGACAAAACACTCTGGCCAATACCAACTTGGGGAGGAAAGGGTTTATTCGTCTTACATCTCCCAGTTCATCACTTAGGAAGCCCAAGGTAGGAACTCAGGGCAGGAACCTGGAGGCAGGAGCTGAAGCACAGGCTATGGAGGAATGCTGCTTACTGGCTTGCTCCCCGAGCCCATGCTCAGCCTGCTTTTTTTTTTTTAAGTTTTATTTTTATTTATTTATTTATTTATTTATTTATTTATTTATTTATTTATTTATTTGTATGAATGTATTGTCTGCATGTAGTTCTGTGCACCCGTGTCGTGCAATGCCTCGGAGGTCAGAAGAGGGCGTTGGATTCCCCTGGAACTGGAGTTCTCCTGGAATTGGAGTTACAGACGGTTCTCAGCCGCCATGTGGATGTTGGGGATCGTACCCGGGTCCTCTGCAAGAGCAGTCGGTGCTCTTAACCGCTAGGCCATCTCTCCAGCCCCAGCCTGCTTTCTTATACAATACACAACAACCCGCTCAGGGGTGGCATCACCTACAGTGGGCTGGGCCCTGCCACATCACTCAACAATCAGGACAATACTCCACAGATGTGGCCCCAGGCTAGTCCAATGGAGCCATTTCCCAATTGAGGCTTCCTCTGCCCAGGTGTGTCAAGCTAACACTAAAGCTACCCAGCACAGGGAGTCAGAGGGTTACTGATTAAATAAAAGCAAAGCGTCAAGCTGGGGCTAATGGTACAGGGTTGGCTGCCTTCCCAAACTTGTCTGGAGGCTGAGGTAGAAGGATGAAAAGTTCAAGGCCAGTTTGCACTACATAGGGACGTCCAGAGTAGCCAGGGCTGCAGTGAGAACTTTTCTTAACAAAAGGGTGGCCGTGCTGGAGATACAGCTCAGTGGTACAGCAATTGCCTAGTATGTGTGAAGCTTTGGATTCAGTCCCCAGCAACACACACACACACACACCACACATAGAGGGGTGGGGGGAGAGTAAAAATAGTGACATGTCTTCTATATGCCAAGCACTTGCATAAGTACAAAATGATTAATGTAAAAAATATCAAAGACATTGTGAAACCAAGATTGCATTAGAGAGATGGGACTGTGCTGGGCCATTTTGTGTGTCCTCCCTAATGGAAACAAATCATTATGGGGACTGGAGATACGGCTCAGCAGTTGAGAGCTCTCGCTGCTCTTGCAGAGGACTGGAGTTCAGTTCCCAGTGCACACACTTGGCGACTTCCAACCCCTGGAAGTCCCGCTTCAGGAGACCCACCAACACCCACGCCTGGCCTTCACAGGCACCCTCTCACATAAATAAAAATAAAATAAAGAAGCTACTATGGTTTCATACTTTAAAAAGCAAAGTGTCTGAAGACACATTGATTTGAGAAAAAAATGCAAATGCCAATTCTGTACTAACTTTTCCCACGTCACAGAGGACACAGGGACCAGGCATGGCATATGGAGCCCAGTCTCACGGAGCTAGTATGATGGACGGCTGAGTTCCAGGCCCACTGCCCTCACTATGCCAAATGTACCCCACAAGGACCTCAGATCCTGCTCGTGGGGCTCTACCCACGGGTCTCTAGACCTGAGGCCTCTGCAGTGGCCGCCTCCCCAAGGTGGGGTTTCCTCTGCTTTTGTTGTGTATCACTTCCCCAGAGCCGGACTCAGCCAACGGTGACTCAGTTGAAGAATAAGCTAATAAATTCCCCTCTCATAACAGAAACCAGGATTGGGCCATCTACTTCAGTTTTCAGCAGTGTCTGTTGGCTCGCTGGATCTTCCACAGACTTTGTTTTCTGTGTGTCCATCAGTCCAAATTAAAACAGAAGATAGAAGATAGAAACACGCAGACGGAAAAGGCAGTGATTAAAAACAGGAAGTTATTTCACCCTAGGAATATTCTGGAAATTTAGTTTGAATAATTGCTTCATGTTCAGTTAAATACAGGCTCACTCCCAGGTTGACTCACATATGCAAATACTCATGATTACATTCTTATTGTAACACACACACACCTTACTTTCCAAAATGCTGCCTGTATAATGTAAGCAAGTCACTCTTGGCTTCAGAACCTGGATCCTCCTCCCCAACTTTGGCTTGTGTTTTTCTCCAACAGCAACACCCACCTGCCCCACACCCAGTCATCTCAGATGGAGATGTGTCAGCGCCCCGGCCCCCACTTCCTCCATCAGAAGGACTGAACAGGGCTGTGACACAGTCACGTTCTAAACTACTACTCTGCTTTCCTACCAAAGATCCGATTTCTGGGCTGAGATGATAATTCAGGTGATAATGTGCTTAGCGTGAGGATGCAAGTCAGTCCCCAGAGCCCATGTAAAAATAAGTCAGGTGTGGCTGCTTGCGCCTGCTATCCTCGGGCTGGAGAGGTAGAGGCAGGCAGAGGCCTGGGGAATGACTGGCCGGCCGGCCAGCCTATCCAAATCGGCAAACTGGAGGTCCTAGTGAGAGACTTGTCTAACCGAACAGGAATAGCAGCCACAACAAAATAAGTTTGGGGTTGGGAGGGGTCTGGGGAGACGGTTCAACAGCTAAGAGCACTGTCTGCTCCTGCAGGGGACCTGGGTTTGAATCTGAGCACCCACATGGCAGCTAACTGTAACTCTAGTTCCAGTGAATCTGACAGCCTTTTCTGACCTCCATTGGGCACTACACCACATGGGTGCATTTACACACATTTGGGCAAAACATTCATACACATAAAATAAAAATAAAAATCACTGGGTGTGGTGGTTCACTCCTTTAATCCCAGCACTTGGGAGGCAGAGGCAGGTGGGATCTCTGTGAGTTCAAAGCCCCAGCCTGGTGGTCTACACAGCAAGTTCCAGGCCAGTTGAGCTATAGGGAGACCCTGTCTTTTTTTTTTTTTTAATTTTTATTTTTGTATGTGTATGAATGTACCGTCTGCTTGTAGGTTTGTGCACCCGTGTCGTGCAATGCTGCGGAGGTCAGAAGAGGGTGTCGGATTCCCCTGGAACTGGAGTTCTCCTGGAATTGGAGTTACAGACGGTTCTTAGCCGCCATGTGGGTGCTGGGGATCGAACCCAGGTCCTCTGCAAGAGGAGTCGGCGCTCTTAACCGCTAGGCCATCTCTCCAGCCCCAAGACCCTGTCTTAAAAAGACCAAACAACCACAACGACAACAACAACAAAACATTCAATAGTATCACCAACACTGTAAACTCTCAGAAAGTAAAATAAATTAAAACCAAATATTAAAAAATATTAAAAATAATAAAATATTTTTTAAAAAAGCTGGGTGTGATGTCACACACCTTTAAATCTCAGCATTCAAGAGGCAAAGGCAGGTGGATCTCTGTGAGTTCAGGGCCAGCCTGGTCTACATAGTGAGTTCCAGGACAGCTGGAGCTACAGGGAGACCCTGTCTCCAAAAGACAAAATAATAATAATAAATAATGGGCTGGAGAGATGGCCTAGTGGTTAAGCGCACCGACTGCTGTTGCAGAGGACCCGGGTTCGATCCCTAGCACCCACATGGTGGCTGAGAACCGCCTTTAACTCCAGTTCCAGGGGAATCCGATGCCCTCTTCTGACCTCCACAGCATTGCATGACACGGGTGCACCAAACTGCATGTAGACAGTACATTCATACACATAAAAAAATAAATAAAATAAAAAAAATAATAAATAAAACATTAAAAATAGGGTGGCTGACTTCTGAGGAATGACACCCAAAACTCCAAAGCATTGATGCGGTCTAATCACACACACACACCACACACACAAATAATATCTGACTTCCTTTCCTGCATGGTAAGCTCAGGCTGTCTGGTCTGTCTAATTCTTGGGCATAGCTCCGGTTTCTGACACATCCCCAACAGGCAGCAGGTGTGCTCCCCCACGGCCCTTGAACAAATGTATTCAAGTCTATTGTCTTGTAGCAAATTCTCACAGGTGTAGAGCTCCCTTTGGGAGTCTAGGGTGATGAGCTGGGCCCTTCACTGAGTTGGACTGAGATCAGCTGAGACCAATGCATTGATTGTTGCTGTGGTTTCATTGGAAGTTTGGGCCCCTAAATTCAGTAGAATCGAGTTCTTTGCAGTTGTGGAGTTGAGGGCTCGGGCGTGGGCTGAGCTCTGTCCCCAGGAGAGCAGTTTGCTTCTCCAAGGCCAAAAAACCAACAGACGCTGTCTCCATCTTCTAGAAGGGGGTTAGGGCAAGGCAAGCCCACCCAGGCTTTCTTACTGAACACAAAGTTAACACTGAGGGCCTTAATTATCAAAACACTGCACACTTGCTTAGACCACAACCTAACCATGGGGCACGGCACATTAATTCACCTTCTAGTCAGGGCTTCAGGGAAGTGACACAGGGTGGTATGCCCCCTAGGGAGGGCAGATTTGAGGATCATTTTCAAATTCTGTCCACTATACTATGAACCCAGTTATGTATTCTAAGCATTTCCAATCTTTTTTTTTTTCCTCTCCTGGTGCTGGGAGCAAAACCCAGGGCCTTGTGCTTGCTAGATAAGCACTCTCTACCACTGAGCTAACTCCCAAACTCCATGTCTGACCTTTTGACATTGTGACAAACACTTGTTATCTACGAAGTTCAGGTTTGGTAACTTAGTCACACACACACACACACACACACACACAAACACACACACACCTCATAATGCTTTAACTTTACAGGTTTGTGTTGGGCCATGTTCATAGGTATCCTGGGCTTCAACTGGACAAGCCTGGCATTGTAGAGAATAGGGCCCTCTGAGAAATACACAGAGAAGTATGCTTATTCTTCACCAACTTGTCTGCTTTATGCCTTAAACCAGAAGACTCTAGAAGCCTCACTTGTAGAGGTGGGTGGTGGTGGTGGTAGTGGTGGTGGTGGTGGTGGTGGTGGTGGTGGTGTTGTGTAGACAGTGAAATCTCAGGAAGGTGTGGCCTTGACATGACGGTGAGTTCCTTTTCAGGGACCTGGATGGTCCCCCAGCTTCCAACAGTTCAAGGACAGCTAGAAGTCAGCATTTGCATCTGACTTCTCTTAAATCTTGGGAGAAAAGGGGACATTAAGCAGGCCATGCCTGGGCTTTGCTCAGTCTCCAGAGAAACATGTTTGGAAGGTCATGTGGGGGAGTTTGATTTGAAAATGGCTTCTGGAGTTATCGCTCCTTGTTCATTTGGAAGGCTTCTCTGGGACGCTGGCCTTACCTGCTTGCATAGCAGCCTGGCATTGCTCATGTAAATGTTGCATGTTCTTCGGACAGATACCGCATGAAAGTGTACCCTGCTTTCAGACCCTCTCTTGGGCACCCCTCCCTCCTTTCAGGTGGGAGTAAAAGGGCCCAGTTTCACCTGCTCTACCAACCAACCTCAGATGTTAGTAAATTTTTTCTTGTGGTTCAGGATAGCTTCAACTCATGTAGCTGAGGATGACCTTGAACTTCTCATCTGCCTACCTCCACCTCTCAAGTATGAGGGAGCTAGCTATCATTCCTCTGCTTATGTGGAGGTTGAACCCAGGCCTTCATGCATGTCTGGTAAGCACTCTACCAACTGAGCTGCATCTCTAGTCCTTCAGTGCTGTTTTTGATTTTCTTTTCCTCTGCCATTTTCCGGACATCTGAATGCAGTGTGGGCCTTTAGCCATTCTCTGACAGGCTGCCTGGAGCTCCCCTGTAGCAGGCAACAGGATTCATCTGTCAGGAGTGTGTGCTTCCTTTGGAAAATCATGGTAATAAGACTTGAATTGAAAGCCTGTGTGAGGGAAAGTGACAGATCAGTCAGCTTGGAGGTGAGGAGAGACATGTCTTAGGAAGGGTAAGACTTTGTCGCTTCCCTGCGGAAAGTGTTCTAGAGTCTTCCTGTCAAAGTCATGCTAACGGTGGGACTCAGTGGTACAGGCCTTTCTAGTCTTCCCCAGCCTCCCTAGCAGAGTCCAAGAGCACAGTTCTGCTAAGTGAGCCGCAAGGGCGTTCACACACTAGGGCACTCACCTCAGGAAGCATGGGATTGCTGCCTCTTGTCTGGGCAGCTTTTCTCCTGAGTTTTTGAAACTCTGGTCAGGTGTTGCTTTCGAAGAAGGCTTCCCTGATCTTGCTCACTAAATCTGCCTGGGCTTCTCTCTGCATCACCCCTCTGCTACCTGTCTGTTATCCATCTGTCAATTACCAATCAATCAATCAATCAATCAATGAATCAATCAATCAACTAATCTATCATCTATCTTTTTTTTTTTTGTATTTTTTTTGAGACAGGGTCTCCCTTTGTAGTCCCAGCTTGCCTGGAGCTCGCTCTGTAGACCAGGCTGGCCTTGAACTCACAGAGATCCGCCTGCCTCTGCCTTCCAAGTGCTGGGATTAAAGGCATGCGCCACCATCCCTGGCTATTTTTTTTTTTTTTTTGTATTTTTTGCATCTATCTTATATCTATTATGTCATCCACCTAGCTATAATCTGTAATCTATCAATCATATTTATTAATCACCTATCTTTCTATAATCTGTTATCTACCTATCTATCACCTATCTACCTACTATCATTCATCTATTATCTATCTATTATCCATCTGTCTACCATCTATTATTTATTATTTATTATCTATCTACCTACTATTTATCTATCAATCATTATATATTATCCATCCACCTACTATTTATCTGTCAATCAACGCTTGCCTATCAAGGTATTATCTATCTAATTTTTAAATTTTTTAATTTTATTTATTTTTGTATGTGTATGAGTGTACTGTCTTCATGTAGGTTTGTGCACCCGTGTCGTGCAATGCCTCAGAGGTCAGAAGAGGGTCTCGGATTCCCCTGGAACTGGAGTTCTCCTGGAATTGGAGTTACAGATGGTTCTCAGCCGCCATGTGGGTGCTGGGGATCGAACCCCAGGTCCTCTGCAAGAGCAGTCGGTGTTCTTAACCACGAGGCTATCTCTCCAGCCCCATGATCTATCTATTTAAATTTTTTTATTTATTTATTTATTTTTATGTGTATGAATGTATTGTCTGCATGCAGGTCTGCGCACCCGTGTCGTGCGATGCCGCGGAGGTCAGAAGATGGTCTCGGATTCCCCTGGAACTGGAGTTCTCCTGGAACCGGAGTCACAGACGGTTCTCAGCCGCCATGTGGGTGCTGGGGATCGAACCCCGGTCCTCTGCAAGAGCGGTCGTCGCTCTTAACCGCTAGGCCATCCCTCCAGCCCCGATCTATCTATTTAATATCATCCATCTATCCATCCATTCATACAGACAAGTTCTTTCTATGTGGCTCAGTCTGGCCTCAAACTTAAGATCTTTCTTTCTCTGCCTCCTAAATGGGGGAATCACGGGAATCACAGGTGTGTATCACCAAACCTACCTCTTCTTCCTCCTCCTCTTCCTCCTCCTCTTCCTCCTCCTCTTCCTCCTCCTCCTCCTCCTCCTCCTCTTCTTCCTCCTCCTCCTCCTCTTCCTCCTTTTCCTCCTTCTCCTCTTCCTTCCTCAGTATTTTTTTTTTTCTTCTGAGTTTTAATTTGGAGCATTCTACTTCTTGACATCATGTCACTAGTTCATTGCTCCCTGCTTGTTTTCTTTAGTCACATGTAAGCTCTTTGGAGGTGGATGTTTGGCTTCCTGCCCTAAGAAATCAGAACAAGCAGAACAAGGCTTTATATGCAGTAGAGAGTCTCAGTACTTGCTGGGTGCATGGATGCAAGTGTGGGTGAACAAGTGCATGTGGCTGCTGGAGGCTCAGCACGGGGCAGGCGGTGCCTTCCCAGGGTGCTTTGTTGTGCTTTGGAGGTTTTGGTTTTTTTTCATGATTTTCTTTTGTTATCTTAAATACCTTCTGATTCCTACTTTTGGATTTCATTTGTTTTTCTTTTCTTTTTCTTCAAGGTGCATCCTTAGATCACTGATTTTTCTCTTCCTTTTTTTTTTCTTTCTTTTTTTCTTTTTTGAGGCAGGATCTCCCTGTAGTTATAGCTGGCCTAGAACTCACTATATTGTTAGACCAGGCTGGCCTCAAACTCATAGAGACCCACCTTCTGAGTGCTGGGATTAAAGGCATGTGCCACCACAATGGGCTGTCCTCTTCCTTGTAATAAATGTATTTATAGATTAAAAATTTGCTTAAAAAATAAAATAAATAAGTAAAAATTTGCTTGTAAGACTGGGCATGGTGGCATATAGCTTTTTTTTTCACATAAATTTATTTTTATTTTTTTAATCAAATCTAGACCCGTGTCCCCCCCATCCCCCCACCCCGCCAGAGCTCATGCATTCTGCCAAACATGCTTTTCATCTCTTTCTCAGTCTTTCTCAATACTCTCCATGAGGAAGTTGACTGTTTTGAGCAGAAGTTCACTGTTTCAGTCAGTTCTTTGATGCAGTCCTTTCTGTTGTTGTTGTTTCCAACATGCATTACGCCCAACTGCTTTGGACAAAAGCTCAGGGGGCCCTACAAGAAATACTTACAACTAGGTAATTGGCACTAGCATCCACAGATGAGGGATACCGTTCATCGTTTGTTTTTCTGGGACTGTGTTACTTCTCTCAGCATGGTGTCCTCTAGCTCCAGCCATTTTCCTGCAAAGCTCATGATGTCATCTTTCTTTACTGCTGCATAGAACTCCATTGTGTAGATGTACCACATTTTCTCTATCCACTCATTAGTTGAGGGGCATTTGGGTTGGTTCCAGCTCCTTGCTATTGTGAAGAGAGCTGAAATAAACATGGCTGTGCATGTATCTCTATGGTGGGGTGAGTCTTGAGGGTACATGCCCAGGAGTGGTATGGTTGGGTCAGGTGTTATGTTCATTTTTTTTTTTCTATGGTTCTCCACACTGCTTTCCATAGTGGCTGTATGAGTTTACATTCCCACCAGCAGTGGATGAGTGTTCCCCTTTCCCCACAACCTCTCCAGGACTTGGTATCATTTGTGGCATATAGCTTTAATCCCAGTACTCAGGAGGCAGAGCCAGGTAGATCTCTATAAGTTAGAGGCTAGAGTAGTCTGGGCCTCTTTGAGTTCTGGGCCAGCTTTGGCTACAGGGAGATCCTGTCTCAAAACAAAAAAATTTTAAAATTTGCTTTCAAGTATGTCTTTAAGTGAATTTTATGCTTTGATATATCAAATATTCATTTAGTTAAATGTTTCCTTTTGTGTATGTATGCATTGATATATATGTGCACATGCCTGTTGTATGTATATGTATATGTGTACATATATGTGCATGTGTGTATGTGTTCTGTGTGTGTGCTAATACACCATGGCATACATGTGGAAATCAGAGGGAAATCCCAGGTGTCTGTCCCGACCTTCCACTTTGTTTGAGACGCTCTCTCTGCAGCACGTATCAGGCTAGTTGGCCTGCGAGCTTCCAGGAATTTTTGTCTCCACCTCCTAGCTTACCAAGGAGCACAGGGATTGCAGACACACTTGACTATGTCTGTCTTTATGTGGGTTCTGGGGATCCAAATTCATGTCCTCATGCTTGGCCAATCTGCACTTCACCCACTCAGCCTCCTTGGCTGTCAAAATGTTTTCTATTTTCCATTGGAATTTGTTTTCTTATTGTTTGTTTTTCTTTTAATTTTATTTATTTCTGTATGTGTATGAATGTACTGTCTGCATGCAGATGTGTGCACCCATGTCGTACAATGCCGCAGAGGTCAGAAGAGGGTCCCACATTCCCCTGGAACTGGAGTTCTTCTGGAATTGGAGTTTCAGACGGTTCTTGGCCGTCATGTGGGTGCTGGGGATTGAACCCGGGTCCTCCGTAAGAGCGGTTGGCGCTCTTAACTGCTAGGCCATCTCTCCAGCCCTGTTTGTTTTTTAATTAAACATTTTTTTGCTTTATTGACACAGGGTCTCCCTGTAGGCCCAATCTCACAGAGATCCACCTGCCTCTACTTTCTGAGTGCTGGGATTAAAGACATGTGCCGCTCCTGGCTGGAATTGGTTTATTAAGCCATTATTTTTCAGAATCATTTGCTTCATTTCCAACTACTTAGACATAATCTTCTGTTATGGATTTCAAGCTAATTCTATTGTGATCAGAAAATATATGGTGTTTGTGTTTGTCCTTTGAAGTTTCCCGAGACTGCTCTACTGGCCAGCATAAAATAAGCTGTGGAAATGTCCTAATGTTCCCATATGTATTTAAATAGAACATACAGCCAGGCATAGGGGCACACACCTTTAATCACAGCATTTAGGAAGCAGAGGAAGCAAATCTCTGTGAATTTGGAGCCAGCCTGGTCTGCATAGTGAGTTCCAGAGTTCTAGCCAGAGCTACATAACAAGACCCTATCAAATGAAGAAAGAAAAGAAAGAAAGAAAAAAAAAGAAAAAGGACTGGAGATATGCTTAGCAGTTAAGAGCACTGGCTGCTCTTACAAAGGATGTGGGTTTGATTCCCAGCAACTACATGGCAGCTAACAACTCCAGGAGATCTGACACCTTCTTTTGACTTCCTCAGGGATTGCATGGCCTGGACATACTTACATAAATTCAGGCAAAAATACTCTTACACATAAGATAAAAATAAATTTACAAAAGAAAAGACAAAAAAAGAGCATAGATGTGAAATTTTGACCAATGCTCTGTTCACATGCATACACAGTGCTGGTCAAAATTTCTTCATTTTCACTTGTTTATTGTCTTCCTACCAGTGAGGATGGAGGTACTAGAGAGCCTGGCATTGGGTATGGACTTCCCTGATTTCACCTTTTAGCTCTGGCATTTTCTGTCTCATGCATAGTGAGGCTATAGACAGAACTGCCGTATCCCTCCCAAGGCCAGGACACTTTTTGCTGTTACAAAATAGCTGTCAGTATTTGTTTTGCTTATATCCTTAAATTTTACTTTATTTGATACTAGAACAGCTACACTTGCTTTCTGTGGGTTAACGTGGGAATGCAGTATCTGTTTCCACCTTTTTTTTTTTATACTTCTTTATTTTATTTTGAATGGGGGTGGGGGGTTGCCAGAGCACACATGCAGAACTCAGAGGACAACTTGCAGGAACCAGTTCTCTTCTTCCAACACATGGGTTCTGGGAATCGAACTCAGATCATCAGGTGTGTGGGCAAGTACCTTGGCCCACTGAGCCATCGTGCAGGCTTAAAAAGGTGTAGCCCAGGCTGGCCTTGACCCTCCTGCCTCCATTCTTTAGCATGTCCTCCTGGTGAGTGCCACCACACCTGCACAGCTTCAAGAATGAGCTCCTGCTTTAATTTTGATCCTTTTCGGTCTCTTGTATTTGGAGATTGTCTCATAGTAGACTATAGTTGAGATTTATTGTTATTGTTGTTGTCTTGGTCTTTTTGAGACAGGGTCTCTCTGTAACCCCAGCTGGCCTGGAACTTGATATGTAGACCAGGCTGGTCTTGAACTCACAGAGATCTCCCTGCCTCTGCCTCCCAAGTGCTGGGATTAAAGGTGTGCGCCACCACACCCAGCTGCATTTTTTTTTATTCAATCAGTATGAAATCTTTAAAAAAGTTTTTAAAAATTATGTGAATGTGCAGGTCTGTGTCTGTGCATGGTTACGCGTGCGTGCGTGCGTGCGTGCGTGTGTGTGTGTGTGTGTGTCTAGGTCTGTGCATGTGTGTGTAGGTGACCTCTGAAACCAGAGGTGTTAGATCTCCCTGGAGCTGGAGTTACAGGCTGTTGTGAGCCACCTGAGGTGGGAGCTGGAAACCAAACTCACGTCTTCTGCAAGAGGAGCCATCTCTCTACCCACTAGTGGGAAAATCTTTAATTGTTTACTTTGTTTATATATTTAATGTAATTAGTATTAATTATAACAGTATTAATACAGTATTATTTTTTCAATTAGTTTTACCTGTTATGAATCTAAGTCCTGACCCATGCCCTTTTCCTAATATTTTACATATTATTTTTATTTTGTGCATAGAAGAGTATCCCCTGAATGTGTGTAATTGCACTGGTGTCCTGCAGTGCCTGCAGAGGTCAGAAGAGGGTGTTGGATCCCTTGGAACTGGAGTTAACCATCCTATGGGTGCTGGGACTCAAACCTTGGTCTTCTGCAAGAGCAGGCAGTGCACTTAATTTCTGAGCCCCCCCTCCAGCCCCCCATGCTCATTTTCTATTGCTATAGAGTCTCCCTAGGTAGCCCAGGCTGGCCTCAAACTTAGATCCTCGTGTTTTTGTTTTAGCTTCCAAATGAGGGCTGTAGTGCTCATTTGAGTTGCTAGTTTGTTCTTTTTTCATTTTTTAAGAGAATGAGGTCTTTCCTTTCAGATTACTCTATTTCTCTTGCCAGCTGTAGCCAAATTCTCTCGTCTGAGTATCCCCCTATCTTCTATTGCCAGAATTTGATAAAATTAGTGCACTTAGTGGCTGGGCATGGTGGTGCACGCCTGTAATCCCAGCACTTGGGAGGCAGAGGCAGGCGGATCTCTGAGTTCAAGGCCAGCCTGGTCTACATAGTGAGTCCCAGGCCAGCTGGGGCTACAGGGAGACCCCGTCTCAAAAAGACAAAAAAAAAAAAAAAAAAGGAAAAAAAAGATTACACATATTTCTCCCTGACTGCAAGAGAGTTTTAGTACTTTTAACCTAACCACTCTTTATTTACATTTACTAACACCTAACCCCCTGCTCTTATGCTTCCTGCATTTGTATTTGTCTCTGAAATGATTTCTTCCTCCTGGAGGTCTTCTTTCACACTCACACACCTGTTGGTAGTATATTTGTTTTTGTTTCTCTGAAAGTATGTTTAGTCCACCGTCAATTCTGATGAGTATTTTATTTGATGTAGAATTTTTCAATCTCTAGTCCTTCATTCCTTCTTTCCTCCCTCCCTCCCTCCCTCCTTCCTTCCTTCCTTCCCTCCTTCTGTCCCTTCCTCTCCCTTCTTCCCCCTCCCTCCCTCCGTTCCTCCCTCCGTTCCTCCCTCCCTCCCTTCCTTCCTTCCTTCCTTCCTTCCTTCCTTCCTTCCTTCCTTCCCCCTCCCTCCCTCCCTCCTCCTCCTCGCTTCCTTCCCTTCCCTCTCTCCCTCCTTCCCCCCTCCCTTCCCTCCCTTCCTTCCTTCCCCTCTTTCGCTTCCTTCCTCCTTCCTTCCTCCTCTGTTCTCATCTTTCCCTCCTCCTTCCCCTCCCTTCTCTCCCTTCATCCTTCTTCTCTCCTTCCTCCCTCTTTCCTCTCCCTCCCTCTCTTCCCCTCTTCTCCTTCTTTCCCTCCTTCAGTCACTTCTCTTTCCTCCTTATACTCTTGTCTTCCATCTTCCAGTAATATAGATCATCTGTCATCTTATCTGCTTTTCAGCCCACCTGACAAGCAAGTATGGAGTACAACCTTGGGTTGTTCTTTCAGAAACAATCCTTTCTCAGTGATTTTCGTAGCTGTTATTAATAAGTGAATTATTTATCATATAAGGCTGGTTTTCCCACAGATAATCTTGACTGAGCTAGAAGGTGAGCGACTGAGTATGGTTGTTGTGCTGTGTTGTTGTTGGTGTGTGTGTGAGATAGAGCAAGGAAGAGAGGGAGAGGCGAAAGCAACGATTGATCCAGAATGAGTGTTGGATACTTTAGCTTCTTCATGAGAATGATCCCGAGTTCCAGCCCTGTTTTACGATATCAATAATTCCTAGCCATCCCCATCTATAAACCCTAGGTGACAAGAAAGTTAAAGGATGACCTATTCTGTGCTTTTGGCGCAGGGGACCATGAGGACGAGGAACAATTGGTCTCAAACAGCTCTTCATGGAGTTGGTTGCGCTTCTTAGTTATTTTATTTATTTATTATTATTATTATTTATTTATTATTATTTAATTTTATTTATTTCTGATTGTGTATGTAATGTACTGTCTGCATCTAGATTTGTGCACCCGTGCGGCAAGGCAGCGGAGTTCAGAAGGCTCGTTGTCAGACTCCCGTGATCATGGATTCTCTGGATTGGGAGTTCATGCTGCTACTCCCATGTGGGGTTGCTGGATCGTAACGTTATCCTCTTAAGATGCGTATCCGGTGCTCCTAACTGCTTTACGTTGCCATTCTCTTCCACCCCCTCCTTAGTTGTACTTTCATATCAAGTCATAAGATCCTGGTGGATTTTTCCTCGTGCGTTTACCAGTCGATGACCTACAATGACCAAGTCCTGGACAATAAAGCTCTCCAGAGCCGCTGTCTCAGAGCTCCGCTGCTGCTAAGGGATGAAGCGGACTTGATTCTGCACTCTAGAATGTTAGGCTCTGTCTTGTGCTTGACTTAAAACAAACTCATCACCCGCCCGCCTGACCCTTTCTCACTGATTGCTTATAGTATCAAGAGTTTCTACATGTTGCCAGAGGAATGATTAAGCAACATCTGAGCCCTTTCCACAGAGTCTCTGAGTTTTTCTAAGCCTCCTAATTGTTGGCACCGGAGAATTGCAAATCTGTCTTGCTGAAGCATTTTTTTACTATTTTCCAGATTGAGTCTTTTACCTTAGGCGGACTATCAGGTTGCCTGTAGTCCGTGTCTTTGTGTCTTAGAATCTGGCTAAGCTACTTGTAAACCTGGTCAGTCAAGAAAACAAAAGATGGGGGAGGGAACCCGAGTGAGGGGAGGGAACTCCAACGGAACTGTGGGCCAGGAGGGAGAGGGTCTAAGTGCCCAACTATTATCTCCTCTTGTGAAAGGAAAGTCCCTTTCTCAAAAACAACATAAAAAAAAAAAAAAAAAAAGACATTGAAGAAGAGGGGGCTGGAGAGATGGTTCCAGGTTAAGAGCACTGGTTGCTCCTGCAGAAGACCAGCCTTTGCTTCCTAGTACCCACGTGGTGGCTAACACCTGTCTATAAGTCAAGTTCCAAGGAACCTCACCCTTTCCTCTGACCTCCTTGGACACTGCACGACACAGGTGCACTTACATCCTACCACATGCACGTGGAGGCCAGAGGCTGACCGGGGTGTCGGCTGGCCTTACATTGCTTCCTATGTTATTTTTTGAAGCAGGGTCTCACTGAGCCGAAGCTTACTGATTTGAGTAGCTCGGCTGGCCAGCAAGTCTCAGGGATCTTCCTGTTTCTGCCTCCTCAGCTCTGGGATTACAGGCCCAACTCAGGTCTCAGGCTTGAACAGGAAGTGCATCCCCCATTCCCCACTGAGTCATCCCCCACCTCCTTAGCAGGGATTTCAAGAGTTTGAGAGACACTCAGAACAGTCGACTTTCATCTCCAGAGTCTTCCCAAGCACGAGCACTTAGTACATACTGAACACACGCCAGGTTCTGCGCTCACTGCTTCTCCCGGAACACATAAGAAAGCCTTGCAGCTTGCTCAGGGCCATGTGGATACCAGGTTTGGTGGACAAGCATTCTGCATCCTAACCATTTAAAAATCCATTTATTAATTTTTAAAAGTTTAACCATCTTTAAATGAATTTTAAGTTAGTGTACAAAATAAGGTGTTTCATTATGACAATTGCATACATGAATATCATATATCATACTTTGTTTATATTTGCCTTCATCGACATTTCTTCCCCTCTCTTCTCCTAATTTCCCTTTAGACTCTGCCCCCTCTCACATAGCAGTACAAGCCTGGCTTGTGCACTTAACATGGTGACCTCCAGTTGTATCCATTTTCTTGGAAATGTCACAGTTTTGCTCTTTACAGCTGAATTAGACTCCATTTTGTACGTGGATCACATTTTCTTTATCCACTCATCCAGGCACAGGCACCTAGACTGACTCCATATCTTGGCTGTCATCCTGAGTAGCGCAGTAGCAAGCATGTATAGAGCACTCTGTGGTGTCCTGACTTAGATTCCTTTGGCTCTATTCCCAAGACCTTGTTCTGAAGACAAAGGAAGCCCCAGGCATGTGACTGTGACCATGCCTTCCTCTATCTCCATTTACTTGGATCTGAGTAAGGTCCGGGGCCCTAAGCCCATCTGCTCTCTGGTTTTGTCTGTCTCATCCAGGGCCTTTGTCTCAGACAGTGCTTGGCCTTTGCTTGCAGCTCTCAGATCTCTCCCACCTCCCCTTCAAACTGCATCTCTCACGTTCCATTGCCAACAGCTTCTGGGGCTGTTCAGCCAGGGAGTCGCTGATGCACAGATACTTTCTCAGCCCTCCCAGCCACAGAAAGGCATCCGTTCCAGAGGCGCCCTGGTCCCAGCTACCACCAGTGGCCTCCTACCACCCACCTGGTGTTCTGTTCTCACAGTGTTCAGGGTCTCCCTTCTCCCAGCTCTCTCATCTCCTCCGTCTGTCTTTGTCTCTAAGGACAGCTCAGGCTTCATTCTGTACTTTTTTTTTTTTTAATTCTTTGGACCCTATTCTAGCCTTGTCTTTTCAACTTGCCAGCACTTTAAAACTACTGCCTATATCCAGTTTCCTATACCAAACTATTGGCATGGTCTCAGATTTCCCAAGAGGCCCCTAATCTGGACACAGTCCCTGCCATAGGAAGATAGGATCCTAGCAGTTTATTTGGGAGATGATGTCGGACGGAGTGTGCTGGTTTGTATATCGTACATGTCTGTGGGAGCTAAGGATCCTTCCAGAAACAGGACCTCAAACCTGCCCTGCAGAGAGATGAGGCAACTGAGAGATTTATCTGACATCTCCTCTCTCTCACTGGGGAGGGTTGATTAACCCTGAGACCTAACTAAAATCTCCAAGATTTTTAGAATACCCCCAAAGTTGGTTGACCAAGCTCCCACAGCCCCTACGGAAACCCACCGGAGAAGAAGAGCAGGGGTTGAGAAGCCTGGGGGGTGGGAAGCCATTAGTGCTTCCTGGGAACTCAGAAGTGGGCTGAAGCGATGGGGCAAGGTAGCCACAGCATCTGTTGCCATGGAAACTTGTTCGTATTGTAAGAAGACGTAACCAAGGAAAGCCAAAGGCAGACTCGATTCTCCTCTGCAGAAACACTAATGTGTTTCAGAATGGGATGTGCATCAGGAAAATCTCTCGGTCCCTCTCATGAGTCAGAAAGGAGCCAGAAGGAGACAAAGTCTAAAGGTATCTCAAACACTGAGTGGCTTTGAACCCATGCAAGAGAAGACTTGTGTTCTCCCCAGAGCAGATGCAACCACATCAACAATGCTTGCTGTGTATGGATAACCACTGAACTTGCATGCCAAGTGACTCCAATGCTCTGTTCAGAACACCCTCCCGCTAAGGGCCATTCTCATCCCACCTCTCCAGAACAAAGGGAAGTCCTTCCTCTGCAAGGTGAAGCAACTCTCCCAAGGTCTCCAACCCTTGCATTGTGGATCATGTGGGTGATGGCTAAGCCAAATTCCACATCCACATTGACACTTGGAAGTGAATAGCTCTGTGCCTTTTTGAGGGTGAAATCCATGGAAAGGTTTTTATCTAAGTAGATAGTCCTTATAATCATTAAATCTTCATCTTAAATCTAAAAAAAAACTTTAAAAGAAAGTGATGCATAATCAGTATCGGGTGGATAGTTAGTCACTTGGTGAACATTAGTTGAATTCTGCTTGTATTAAATCCTGTTTGAAGCCCAAATGCCAATCTAACTATTCCACACCACCCACAGAAGTCCAGAGACTGTGTGTGTGTGTGTGTGTGTGTGTGTGTGTGTATGTGTACATGCTTGTGGCTATATGGGTACAATATTGGGTCTGGAACTCAGAGCCTTACTCATGCTAGGCACGCTGTCGACCACAGAGCTGCACTCTTAGCCCCTGGAGTCTTCTGCCTCCTTCCCCCACTCTGTCCTCTTCATCTAGCCAGCCACACAGAACTACTTTCCATTCTCTCTGGGAATTCTGCACTCTGGTACTTCCTGTTCCTCTGGGAACCCTAGGATCGAGCCTTTTATCCTTCTTTGTTAATTAGTTCAACTGTCCCTCTGCAGGAGGGTGGCCTCCTTCCACGGAGTTTGTGGCAGTACTTTCTCTCAGTCCCACAGTGTCACATCCTGAACCATCATCTTATTACTACTGTCTTCTCTGCCAGTGATTTCCACAAGTCTTTAAGGGCTTAGGCCAAGGGGCTGGAGCTGTAGTTCAGTAGGTAGAGTGCTGGCCTGGGATGCACGGAGCCCTGAGTTTGAATCTCAGCACCACATAAAATCAGGCATGGTGATACACACTTGTAATGAGCATCTGGGAGGATCAGAAGTTCAAGGTCAATCTTGGATACATAGTGAGTTCAAGGCCAGGGATACACGAGACCCTGTCTCTAAAAACTACTAATTAAAAAAAAAAATGAGTTTAGGTTGGGTTGTAACCTTGGACAAAGCTGCTTTTCAGAAAACTCAGAAAAGCCTCAGTTTTCTCATCTGTAAAATGGGAGGTAAACAAGGCAATTGGTATGCTATGCAGTACCTGGCTTCTAGTGAAGGTCAGTGTTCACTTTTATTATTGAAGCATTGTTAGGCCCAAACTTTGGGCCAAATACTCAGTTGCTGCTTTATGAAGTGATATCTCTCCCTTGACCAATGGTTTTCAAGTTTTCTACTGCCTTAGGATTAGAGCTCTCTGGAGGTCCTGTGAGGCCACAGATGGCTGCATCTCAGTCTAGGAGTTTTGGGTCCGAGATTGTGAGGAATCTGCATCTCTATCAAGCTCTCAGACAGTGTGGCTGCTGTTGGTCCAGGACCACCCTCTGAGAGCCACCAAGCTCACTGCCTGGACAGGTGGGGTTCTACTTACAGTGATCAAACATTCAGAGCTAAACTAAGCTCACACTAAAGCATATGGCCACTTGCTTCCAGAAAATGGCTGTGAAGTGTTGCTCTGTTAACCTATCGGTTCAGACGACATGTACGGAGTATTTACCATGACAATAGAGTGTCCATGAAGCAGACAAGGAAATCGGTGATTTTGAGACACCTACAGTCTAAGGACCATGCCTTGTAGGCTGGGCTCCAGAGTTCCACAGGCTATCAGTAGACAGTAGAGTGGTTAATTTGGAGACTGCTTTCCTGATCACTGAGTCATTGCTGAGGTCACCAAAAGACCCAGGTGAAATTGATTATAATAATCCCATAATCCCCTTGCCTGGAATGGTCCTTATCACCTGTCACTAGTTTTTTTTTTTTTAATTTTTTTTTTTATTAATTTTATTTATTTCCGTATGTGTATGAATGTACTGTCTGCATGCAAGTTTGTGCACCCGTGTCGTGCAATGCCGCGGAGGTCAGAAGAGGGTCTCGGATTCCCCTGGAACTGGAGTTCTCCTGGAATTGGAATTTCAGACGGTTCTCGGCCGCCATGTGGGCGCTGGGGATCAAACCCGGGTCCTCTGTAAGAGCAGTCGGCGCTCTTAAACGCTAGGCCATCTCTCCAGCCCACCTGTCACTAGTTTTAAGGACGAAGTCAACCAAAAGAACAAGGCAGAGCTGAGTCTCAAGGGATCAGAGCCAAGCCGTGGCACACCACACCTGTAGTGTGTAAGGCTGTATTTCCTTATGAGCCAGAAGAGTCTCAGAATCAAAGCCAAGGTTGTCGTAACACTAGGAATGAGATGATAAGTAGACTTAGTGTTGTTATTATTAGCTAACGTGAGTAGGGGTGTCTGCTCCTTGGTGTTAAAGGTTCCTTGTGTTGTAGGGACTTTTATTTCCTAGGACTTGGTTGTTGGCTGGGACCATCTCTAAGCTTGTAGTAATCCCTTCTAGTGGGCCATTGCTATCTCTTTGTTGATGGAAGAAATGGAGAGGCGATCATTTGCTCTCTAGTGTAGTGTGGAAGGGGTGAAGGTGAGGCTGGGTTGTGGAGCAGTCGGGGTCATGCAAATACTTTGCTCATGCATTCTTCCTTAAGCTTCTTGTGTGGTGGAGCCCATAAGAACAGAAAACCCACTCTGCCCATTTATTTGGAGGGCTGTGGACACTGTAGAAGGCAACTGGCTTGCCCAGTTTGTCTTTCTCTTTCCAGTTCCTAATGAAACCAGACTGCTTTCTAGAAGTTTGTTAATCAAACCTCCTTGGTCCAATTTCCTGGTTAGGCAGCCATGGAAAGGAGAGCCTGCTTTTTTTTTTTTTTTTTTTTTTTTTTTTTTTTGAGAGAGGGTCTCCCTGTAGGCCCAGCTGTCCTGGAACTCACTATGTAGACCAGGCTGGCCTTGAACTCACAGAGATCCATTTGCCTCTGCTGGGATTAAAGGCTAAGAGGCCTGTTTAGAGATTGCAGAAACCCCAGGTCTGGGAGCGCCCCCTTGTGGTTAGATTTAAATAAAAGGTATTTGACAGTTGATCCTAAAAGAATGAATTCCTCCATCAAAGACAATCATGGCTTGGGCCATTTTTGTCAAGAAGTACTCGTTTGCAAATCAGAAACAAATTCATTCAGGTGCTGGCCAGTCAGCTCCTCATGGTGTATAACAAAGCAGTTTAATTCAGTTAGGGGCATACAGCTGTAAATTAGATGCTGCTTGCAGAACATTCTTAGTAAGTAAGCACCCATTAGGCCCTTGCTTCGGTGAGATGGTGAGATCTTACGGCTGTTTGTGCCTGGTCAGTTGGAGGGTTGAGGGTTCAGGGTGTAGGAGTGAGGGGACGTTTTATACATGGAGCTGCCGAAGCCCAAAAGTTCAGCTCTCCTGAGAAGCAACTCCCAGCCCTGCCCAGTGCTCCGGCCTCCACTAAGTATCTGAATTACCAATGGACAGGAGTTGATGCTTGCTTTGTGATTCTTTTCTTGGCAACTGGCTGTCCATTCTTTTTTTTTTTTTTTTTTTTTTTTTTTTAATACCCAAAGAGCAGCCTAACTCTCCTTTCCTGACAAACTGCCTTCTTAAAGGAGGACACTGAGAGGCTGGCCCTGCTATCAGCACCCCCTCCTTGCCCCCCCCCATTCCCACCCCTGGATTTGCACCCCAGGCAGGAACTGGCCCCCTTTCCTTTGCAGCAAGTTGTGGAGATGATTTCTTTCCTATTTGTTTTAAGTACGCCCATTTTCTTTGCAATCCTGACAGTAGAATCCCACCTGCCACTTGCAGTAGGTGAGGGCTCTCTACCTTTGAGCTACACCCTCAGTCCTAATTTTATTTCTTGAGGGAGGCCCAAGACCATGGCATGGACAGAAGATCTGGGTGTGGAGATCTGACCCAGAGGAGCCAAGGGGGATGTTTTGGAGGCTTTTAAAAAATGTTTTAGTTTTGTATGTAAGTGCACCATGTATCTTCAGCCAGAAGACAGGTTCAGATCTCCTGGAGGAACTGGAACTGGAATTATAGGGCACCATTTGGGTGCTGGGAAGGGGCCCCGGGCCCTCAGCAGGAGCAGCCATCTCTCCAGCCCTACTTCCTGAAGTTTGAAAATCTGCTAAGACCCTCTCTCCCCTCCCTCCCCATCCCCAGTGTACAAGGACTGCTTGCAAACTGCTAGAGTATAGTGGGGGAGAGGGAGGAAGGGGAGAGGGGGAGAGAGAGAGAGAGAGAGAGAGAGAGAGAGAGAGAGAGAGAGAGAGAGAGAGAGAGAGAGAGAGAGGAGAGATGCTCTAAGTCCCTGAAAACATGTTTAAAGAGCAAGGAGCAGCGAACAAAATCAGTAACCTCGCAGGCTTCCTCTTTCTTCTTTCCTCCTCTTTCCTGGGGGAGGGGGGGGGCTCTTAGGAAAGGGGGTCCTTCCCCCAGAAGATGATTCCAAGAAGATGCCTCAGGCTGTGGGAAACCACCGCTCCTTTGAATGAATTCTTGTATGGCTATCAGTCCCAACATCTGTGTCAGCTGGAACTGGAAGGCAGAGTTCAGAGTGTGCATGTGTGCCTGCCTGTGTGTGCAAGCACGGGTACGTGTGTGTGCGCTGCCTGTGCACTCACAGTGGTGGATTTTCACTCACTAGTTCCATTTTCAGAAAAGCCAGGTCTTCTTGGCAAAGGAGAGGAGACACTTCCCTGTGCACCTAAAATAAACCAGTAAATCATTAAACACATGGCCTGAGCACCTCAGCACCTTTACCCCTCTCTTCCCCGGAGTCTACATTTTGCTTTCTTTTTTTCCACAGCATTCCTTAAGGTTTGGCTGCCTAACACATTTGGACCCCTCCACCCCCAGGCCTGGGGTTTGATCTGTCGGGTCATTTCCAGGCTAGGCCTTTGTGAATCCTCTTTCCTCTGCCCCTGTAGGCTTTTTCTCTGCTTGGGTTTTTTTTTTTAGCATCTGCTCTTTTTCTGCACTGCAGTAGCAGGAAGTGGGACGATTAGTGTTTGCTGTAAATGCATCAGGAATTTGGATCAGCACTAAAAAATGAAAACTAACAGAACACATGCACACAAAACACAAAAGTGGAGTTTCAACTTGCCGCTTGAACTACTGTCGGGTTCAGGGTTCTTACAATAAGTAATTTTCTAAAACTTTGTTCTGTGGCTTCAATTTTGTAGCTTTTATAAAAACAAAAACAAACACAGTCTTTCTTTAAAAGATCGTTTTCTTCTTTGGCCTAAGGATAAGGGGGCACCAGGAACAAAAATCAACAAAGACGCTGCAGAGCTTCGTAGCAAAGAACCCCCAACCCCCTCCCATGTTTGCTTGCCGGGAAGGGGAGGGTGCTGTTGCTCAGTGAGCGGCCTGAGTCACTCCCTTACTGGTTTCACACCTCCCTGTCCTGTTCTCAGACATTTTTCTTTTCCCTTGTGCCCAGTCAGGTGAAACTTGCAAAATATACTGGTCACCTCACTTATGGGCTGTGCTGGCCCAGGGGCTCTCCAAGGTTCAGCGGCCAGTACCCCCTGGGGACTGTAGACAAAGGAACTGGCAGCCAGCTGCCTGTTTTCCTTGATTCAGGTACTGTCACCACTGTAATGTAATGACTTGGACTTAGGGGGTGAGTATGGAACGTACCCCCCAAACACTTTAGTGTCGCCCTCCCCCCAGCCCCTGTATCTGCCTTGCAAAGCCTTCTGACATTAAATGGGGGAGTTCTGAACTGGGCAAGGTACAGACAGTGACCTCCAGGTTGAGTCAGGAGGACCCTAGAAGCAAACAGCTTTAAGGAAATAACCTGTGGTGTGTATTTGAAACCCACATCCCCTCTACAGTCCCTCCATATCTGGGTGTTTAGAGATTGCTTGCCTGTTCTGCAGCCTGCGCCTGGACAGAATATTCAATCCTTCAATCTTCCCTCCCTCTCTTTCTTTTTCTTTCTTTCTTTCTTTCTTTCTTTCTTTCTTTCTTTCTTTCTTTCTTTCTTTCTTTCTTTCTTTCTTTCTTTCTTTCCTTCCTTCTTTCTTCCTTTCTTCCTTTCTTCCTTTCTTCCTTTCTTCCTTTCTTCCAAGGGTAATGCCTGCGTGCAGGTAGGTGTACCCATGTCCTGCAATGTCCACAGAGGTCAGAAGAGGGCATTGGATCTCCTGGAACTGGAGTTACAAATGGTTGTTAGCTGCCATGTGGGTGCTGGGAATTGAACCCTGGTCTTCTGCAAGAACAGTCAGTGAACTTAACCTCTGAGCCATTTCTCCAGCCCCTCGATGCTTATTTCTGATCTGTGAGATGGATCATTTGTGTGTGGTAGGCTTGTGTGAACTAATATAGATGTGTGGATCTGCATCTGTGTGAATAGGAATGTGTGTGTGTGTAAACCTGCCTACCGGGCAGGAATGAAAGTATTCTAAAGGGACAAGGGTGGCCCTCTGGTTATCAGACAATTGAAACAACGGGCCCCAAGAAATTAGAATTTCCCCAGGAATCTATTGAAAAGAGGAAGAAAAGACGGAAGCTGGGAAGAGGAACTTGCAGCCCAAGGAGGAACTTGTTTTCCTGGAGAAACTTGACAGATGGCCTTGCAGAAGAGACTCCAGCTGAAATGGTGGTAACTGGGGACCACACTTGGACTGCACTGCTCAGCAATACATAGCTCTACATATCTCTACATTTCTCTACATATCTCTACATTTCTCTACATATCTCTACATATCTCTATACATCTCTTCCCTTCTATTAAAACTTTACCCTTGGGGGTAGAGAGGTGGCTCCACTGTTAAGAGCACTGGTGGTTCTTGCAGAGGACCCAGGTTCTGTTCCTAGCACCCAGATGGCTAACACCCTCTTCTGGCCTCTGCAAGCATGGTATGACATGGATGCACTTATATAAATGCAGATAAAACACCCATACACATAAAATAAAAATAAATTTAAACAGATTAAAAAAATAACCATAAATAAAACTTTACCCTGATGTTAGAATTTTAAATGTCACTGGTTCTTTCTGTCCCAATTCTCAATGTGGCCGCATGGAATAAATCTCTGTTTTCTGCTTTTCACTATTAACTTGGCTCTTTTAATCCATTTATCAAGGGGAGGAGCCAAACCTGGCTTGTGGAGGAGGAGGGTGTAAAATGTGACCCTAAATCCAGGAACATGTGTGCATTAGTCTGTCCTGTTTTTTTTTTTATCTTTTTGAGACAGGGTCTCCCTTTAGTCCTAGCTGGCCTGGAGCTTCTCTGTAGAACAGGCTGGTCTTGAACTCACAGAGATCTGCCCGTCTCTGCCTCTTAAGTGCTGGGATTAAAGGCGTGCACCATCATGCCTGGCTGTCCTATATTTTTAAGTACGAATGTGAAAGTGTCTAAAAGCGGTACATCTGAACATGCGTCTGTGCTGAACACTGTACACGTGCTCATCCAGGTGCTTAGGAACCCTGGCTTTCTACTTATAGGCAACAACAGGTTGCTAGACCTACCAGCACCCAGGGTAGCCAGGACTTGTCTCTCCAAGACCAGTGCTGCCCCCTGGCGGAAGGTGGAACAAAGTGTGTGGTAAAACCTTTTCCTGCCCCAAAGCCCACACTTAGGATACCACTGCCCTGGAATCCCAGTCTTGGACTCAGCTCCCAGCAACTGGGCTGAAGACAGCACTTCTCTACAAGTGTGACAGTCAGGGAGGAGTTGGGGGAGAATCGTCTTCTGAAGATATTGGGGGAAGAACCCTGATTTTATGCTGTGGAAGATGGAGCCATCTCAGGTAGGGTCAGAGAGCTGCGTTAAATCTTAAAAATCCAAGCCGGGGATCCAGGCGTGGTGGCGCACGCCTTTAATCCTAGCACTTGGGAGGCAGAGGCAGGCGGATCTCTGTGAGTTCAAGGCCAGCCTGGTCTACAGAGTGAGTTCCAGGACATCTGGGGCTTACAGGGAGACCCTATCTCGAAAAGACAAAAAAAAAAAAAAAAAAAAAAAAAAAAAAAAAAAAAATCCAAGCCGGACATTGTGGCGGTGCACCTTTAATCCCAGCACTCGGGAGGCATAGGCAGGTGAATCTATGTGTGTTCAAGCCAGCCTGATCTACATAGTGAGTTCCAGGCCAGCAAAGGCTGCAGGGAGACCCTGTCTCAAAAAGACTAAAAACAAAGACACAAACAAACAATCACAAAAACAAAACACTTAAAAATTCAAAGGTACTCTATAAGTCAATTTTTAAAATTAAATCAGAAAAATGTCCAGAATACATGCCCGTCGGTCACTCTCACGCCACTGTGTGTCCCATTTTAATATCGTCTTGTTTAGTGCTCTGAACAAGGATTAAACAAAAACACCTTGGGGCTGGAGAGATGGCTCAGAGATTAAGAGAAATGACTGCTCTTGCAGGGGGACCAAGGTTCGATTCCCAGCACCCACATGGTGGCTAGCAACTATCTGTAAGTCCAGTCACAGGGGATCTGATGCCTTCTTCTGACCTCCACAAGCATTGCATAACATGGGTGTGCTTTACATGCAGGCAATACATTCATACACATTTAAAAAAAAAACCTTAAAAACAAACAAACAAAAAACACTTCAAGTATTTGAGTAATCTGTAAATTTTTATTAACTGGGGTTACGGGGAGGGCTTTTATCCAAGCAGACCCTGAGAACATTAGGAAATTACAGACAGACTTGAGATAAGTGTCAGACAGAACAGATGAAGTAAGCCCCTCAACCATCTGAGAAACATTAATAATGTAAGCTTGCACAGAACAAATCTTTGTTAAGGGTAAAGGAAGCTGTGTGAAAACAGAGGCCTTGGCGCCCCCTTGTGTTGCAAAATAAACCTGCAACTTCATTTACCTCATTTTACTCTATTTTTGTTTTTCTTTTGAAGTTGGTAATCCATGCCCTCCTCCCTGAGCCTCAAAAATAATTGTTTTCCCCAATCATTTCAAGCCCTCTTCAGTGAATCATTTTCCCCTCAAGGATAACTTTCAAGGACCCTATTTGAGAACCGACTCTTAATTCATTCCTTTGAGTACCCCACACATTCCGTTCCAAGAAATTGGCAGTCGTCCAACACGGAGCCTGCCTGCAGTTCTCCTTCTTCAAGTGTGAACTAAAACAAATGCCTTTTCCCTGTCCCCTCTGCAAGCCCAGAGGATGACATACATTTGCTACAGAGCTCAGTCGTTCTTATTTTTTTCTCACAGGCATTTTTCTTCTGCAACTTACTCAATACTCCCTTTTCTTTGTAACTTAACAAAAATGCCTTTATCTACCTCCTCCCTCTCACCCTTGGCAGCCATCAACTCTCCTGACTTAACTAGTTAACCTTTTAACCCTTTTTTACAGAAAAACTGGACCAGAGATATAAATAATACACCTCCATCTACAACAGTTTGGGTTGAGGTTGTAGGCAGAATTGCATTGGATGACCGGGAAAGACCAAATATATACAAATACATAGAGTGCATCTGATGGGAGCTGGAGCAGGGGTAGAGCCCATCTCAGTGGAGGGGAGTCTGGTGGGGACAGTGGTGATTTGTTTACTTGGATTTTCCAACTGGTCCAATGGATACAGGGTCCGTTTGCACCTGAGCGTCCAACATCCGCTTTGGTCCCTGGAGAAAAACATAAAGCAATTGTAGCCCACTGAAGACCAACCGAAACAATCACTTCTTTGTGCTTCATGTTGTGCTAAGTAAATCTGTCCTTTTCTTTCTTTCTTTTTTTTTTTTTTTGGTCTTTTTGAGACAGGGTGTCCCTTTAGTCCTAGCTGGTCTGGATCTCTCTCTGTAGACCACGCTGGCCTTGAGCTCACAGAGATCCACCTGCCTCTGTCCCTGGAGTGCTGGGATTAAAGGTGTGCACCGCCACACCCAGCAAATCTGTCTTTTCATGGATAGGAGAATGGATTCAATGCCCAGTTATATTATTTTCTAGTTTTGTGAATCTTGGACAAATGATTTACATGTTTGTGGTTTGATTTCTTTGTCTCTAAAACAGGAATGATAAAATTTATCTCAGAGGACTGCTCCCACAAGACAGCAAACTCCTATTTATGATAGGGTTAGAATAGTCCCTGGGGGTAGACTTCCCTATCCTAGCTCATTTTCTCATTGTAGACACCTCCTCCTTAATCACCGTCAAGAAATCACTCTCTCCTTGTGTCACGGAATGACCCCGCTTTTTTCCCCTCATAAAACATATTACTAGCTGAAGTGATCTTGTGATCTTTCATCTGTCTGACATCTTCCTCCTCTGTAGATTCCTTCTTCTGCATCCCCAGGAACTTGCAGATCCATGGCACTTGGGGGGCCAGGGCTTACTACTGTGCCAGTGTGGCAGGTGGACTGAGGAGGTAGGTGCTGTTGTGACTGTACTATTGTACTTTTATCCTTTCTGTCAAGTGTAACTTAGGCATAGCTATCCCTTCCTGCATGTAGTTTATGAACTTAGGCCAATACACATGGTCATTTTAGCACCACATAAATCAAGATCTCACAGATCCACTCACAGACCCTGAAAAACTCTGATCTTTTCCCCATTACAGACTTCTTCCTTTCCAGGATTCCTTTTTTGTTTTGTTTTGTTTCGTTTTCCAAATTAGGTAGTCCAGGCTGGCCTGGAACTCATTATGTAGGCCAGATTGGCCTTGGATTCACAGCACTCCCTCTGAAATCTAGGATTACAGGCATGTATCACCACAGCTGGAGTTCTCAGGATTTAAATCCAGGAATCCCAGAGTATCTGCCTAGCTAGCCTTTGAGCCTAGCTTCTTTCTTTCTTTCTTTTTCTTTTTTTTAATTTTATTTATTTTTGTATGTGAATGTACTGTCTGCATGTAGGTTTGTGCACCCGTGTTGTGCAATTCCACAGAGGTCAGAAGAGGGTCTTAGATTCCCCTGGAACTGGAGTTCTCCTGGAATTGGAGTTACAGACGGTTCTTAGCTGCCATGTGGGTGCTGGGGATCGAACCCTGGTTCTCTGCAAGAGCAGTTGGTGCTCTTAACCGCTAGGCTATCTCTCCAGCCCAGAGCCTAGCTTCTTTCATGTTGCACATGGTTTGGAGATTCATACACTATGTATCAGAGGTACTATTGTTGCTGGCTCCATTTCATAGCATAAAGTAGTACTGTACGTACAATGCAGGATAGTATGCAGAGTACCATAAAGTACGTGTACAGCACAGTTTAGTACTGCACTGCATAAATCATAAGAAGTTTGGAGTACAGTGTGGTAAATGGTCCAGTACAGGGCAGAATAAGAAAGGGTAGTACATATTTCACAACACGTGTACATAGTAAATATAACACAATATAGATTTTTGCATGTGTGTATATGTGTGTGGTGTGTGCATGTTCACATATGTGTGAGTGCACATGTGTTTGGGTGCAAATGCACACATGTATACATGTGCATGTGGAGGCCAGAGGTGGATGGCAAATATTTTTCTTAATTGTTCTCACCTTCCATATTGGGGCAGGATCTCGCATTTGAATCCATTTGGTTAATCTAGCTAGCCATCTTGCTTCATGGATTGATTCCCCTGTCCACCTCCTAAGTGCTGGGATTACAAGTCAGTGGTTACTCCCACCTGGCATTCACATGGGTATTGGGGATCCAAACTCTGGTCCTGATGCTTTACGCATGTAGCCATCTTCCCAGCCCAGTATAACATCATATATATATATATATATAT
>VZQC01001015.1:1487976-1793176 GCA_009823505.1 Rhizomys pruinosus
AAAAAAAAAAAAAAAAAAGAAAAAAAAAAAAGAAATAAATAAATTAAATGCTGGCATCTGAAAATCCAGTGCTTTCCCATAAAATTCTGCTCTTTTGTTCTATTCCCTCACATTTTTCTTTTTCCATTTTTCATGTTTATGTGTGGTGTACCTGTGTGTATGCATGTTTTGCATATATGTAGAGAGAGGGACACATGTGGAGGTCCGAGGCTGATGTCAGGACTCAATTCACTGAGGCAAGTCCTCTCAATCAAACCCAGAACTCATCCATATGTGAGTCTTGCTAGCCAGCTTGCTCTGGAATCCTGTCTCTGCCTTTAGGGGCTGTGATGCCCACCTGGCGTTTACGTGAGTTTCTGGGACTCCAAACTCCAGTCCTCACGCCTGCATGGCAAGAGCTTTAACTACTCACTCATCTCCACAGCCCCACTATTTTCTCTTAACAACAACAAAAAAACAGCAGACAGGTCCACCGCCCTGCAAACACACTAGAGAGCACCTCAGTCATGCAGGGCAACACAGGGCTTGTGCCTCCTGGGTCTGGGGCTTTGGAGGGCAGAGTCACAGATGCAGCCTGTTCTGTCCCATGCACCAGGACTGTACTTCATAGCAAACATCGCCAAAGCCAATCTCTCCTCTGTCTTCTCAAGGGCCCCCAGTCCGGTGAGGTAAGCTGTGCTGATTTTAGAAATATGGAAGCCTAGGCTCTAAACAAATCTGGACTGTGCACTGGTGGCTGGTCCCCTCTTGGAGCCTGCCGTTCGGAGCACTCTCCTGTCCCCCAGTCACTATTTCTAGCCCTCAGCCCCAAGCTCCAGCAGAGACCAAGCTGAACAGCACAAGCCATCTTTGTTTGAGCTCAGTGGAGATACTGACTCCCCCTTGAAAGCCTCCGTCTATTCTTCTGTTACATGTGCAGACTGTCCCACATATAAGCTACCACCTTAGGGACCCAGGAATGTGGGAAACAACGAGTGGGAACATGAAGTAGATGAGGGGTGGGGAATAGAGAATCCTCCAACTACCAGTGGTGTGTGTGTGTGTGTGTGTGCGCACGTGTGTGTGTGTGTGTGTGTGTGTGTAAACCTGCCCCAAAAGAAAGGAGATATTTGCAAAGTGGTGCTTTGTGAGTTCTCAGGAATTGAACTTGGGTCCTCTGCAAGAGCAGCTAATGCTCTTAACCACTGAGCCATCTCTCCAGCTCTATGGTTTTGCAGGGCTTTGTCAGCTTCTCTGCCGGGCCTGCAGGAGGAGGTGGTCTCTGCCCACTATGGGAATGACTTTGACAATATGGGAATACTCTGGATAAATGACTTTTACTTAAATTTGCAATTAAAAAGTTAATCTTACATTAGCTTGTTTACAATCTAGAGAAGCTCACTGAGTCTTGGGCTTCTATTGTGACATCAGAGTATAATCTTAATCTCTCATGATCCTTCCTTGCCTTGACCCAGAATAGTATATGAACATACATATGTATGTATGTATGTATGTATGTGTTTGTGTGTTGTGTTTTATATATCAAGTTCTGCAAACAGTGCTTATCTCATTGGAAGCAATGAAAGATAATCCCATCTGCATTGCAAACAATAGATGGGATTAAATGGATAACATCTGCTTGTGGTTGTGTGTGTCCTAGGTCAGTGTGTGTCAAAAGGGACATCAGTTTCTGCCTGATTCATGGCTTGCTTTTCTTTCAAAAACCCTGTCTTCAATTTGTCTAAATTTTTTTTTTTCTAAAGATTTTTTTATCTTTCGAGGTGGAAACTTCATCCTTGACTGTGAACTGGAAAGAAGAGACCAAGCCAAAAAAACCAAAATACTCCCCCACAACCCTATCTACTCACCAGGCCCTTCAGGAAGCCCCCAAGGGACTGTCGCCGCTTCTCCGCCCTCTTTGGGGGCTTGTCACCGCTCTGCAGGGAGTTTGTCTCCGCTGTGGGTGGCTGAGCGCACTGAGCCGCTTCTCGGGCGTCCTGCTTACTGCTCTTCTGCTTGCTGGCCTCGGCTATTAATTTCTTGTCTTTTGAAGCACTTTCCTTGCTCTTCTGGGCGGTTCCCGTGGGCTCCGGCGCTGGGGGCGTGGGGACCTTCTCTGTGGAGTTGGATGTCTATAGCAATTTCAAACAAAGGCCCTGTTTAGTGGCTGTCAGGCAATTCTTAATAGCAAGAGATAAATGTGTTAAAGCAGAGATGTTTGGATGTGGGAAATGAGTCTTACTTAAAATGAAAAAAAAAAGAAACAAAAGAATGGTCCAAGATCATAGGCCGCAGGCGCCATTTATCTAACACTCCATTAATCAATGTACTTTTCGTGCAAGCATGCTTTCTCTATTCTTTTGATACTGGAATTTGGATTTTCTTTAATAAACTACCCAACTGACCATGACCAAGCCACTTAATTGAGCAGAGCCTCACTTTCTCACCTGTAAACTGAGGCACTAGTGATAGTTATCCCACGAAGCCAAGGAAGACTAATTCTAGCCCGGGCATGTGACCCATGCCTGGCCAATCACAGCATGGGACACATTTAACTCAGGAGAGCTAAGGACAGAAGGGGCTCATCTGATCTTAGAGCCAGCTTCCCTAGAGGAAACTCTTTCCTTTGGTAGAGAAGCCAGCCAGTGTGGATGTCAGCTTGCATGAACCCTGAATCCAGCCCTTCTTGAAGCTCTTCAGACCAGCTTCCAGAAGCCTTCTCACTTAACCACATGTGACTTCCCTCCCTTCCTCCCTCCCTCCCTCCCCTTTCTCTCTCTCTTTCTTTCTTTCTCTTTCTTTCTTTCTTTCTTTCTTTCTTTCTTTCTTTCTTTCTTTCTTTCTTTCTTTCTTTCTTAAAAAAGACACATTTATTTATTTATTTATTTTTTTCTTTTTTTTGGCCTCCTTGGGCATTGCATGCATGTGGTGCACTTACATGCAGGAAAAACACTCAAACACATTAAAAAAATTACTTTGCCATTAAATACTGAAAACTTCACATTTTTACTTGGGGTTCTTTTTTTTTTTTTTTTTTCAAAACTCGGAGCAAACAAGTTCACACAGAACCACCTAAGGATCCTCCTGGAACCCAGCAGCACTGGCAGGAAGTTGAAGAACAAGGCCATTGGTAATGTCTCCAGGTAGCCTCAGCTACCCTGGAACTCACTATGTAGACCAGGCTGACCTCCTTAGTACAGGTTTACAACGTCTGATTCATAAAGTCCTGGAGTGTCTACAGGTCCACTTTGCAGAGTTATAGCTTTTACCAAAATAGAGAGGGGCATTTTGCCTCCATGAACCCGGCACAGCCCTGAGAGAGAAGCCAACCAGACAGACAGGCCTCTCTGGGCCTGAAGGTCACGGCAACTGTAAACGCCCTCGGAGAATGGTGCTGACAGCCCGTTACTCTGCAGCCTGTGTCCTGAATCCTGGCAGTGCCCATCAGCTGAAGTTGCAGCATGTGCCAGGGCACAGGAGGGAGTCCAAGTAACGGACAGCCCACAGCACCTCTTTCCTAAGGATGAAGGGGTTCCCACACCATGCTGCTCAGGAAGGCCAGGAACCCCTGATACTCCTTAACCCCCTGAACTGTATGTGTGTGGACACGTTAGGATCTAGCAGAGGCTGAAAGCTCATTGTGTTGAGTCAAGGACCTGGTTGGGGTCTATTTCCATCCCATACTGTACGTGACTGGCCCCGATAGTCCCTCCGTGTCCTCATCCACAATGACAGTCACCTTTGCCAAGAACAGAAGTTCAGTTTGGTAGCGTGTCTGGCCTACGTGGAATGCCAAATACAGGGTGATGACTGTCTCGGGTTTTCCTGGGGGAGGTGGCTTCAGGGTGCAGAACTGACAGCTTGCCGTTCTACGAAGTCCCTGGCTAATGGGCCAATGGATGAGCTGGTGACTCTGGCTTAATATCACCACAAACCGTGAGTCTGTGAGTGTAGAAAGGAATCAAGAAACCAAGGGCGAGTGTGACCTGCCAGTAACCACGGCTGACCCCGTTCACTGTGATTCCCTTCCTGGGACAGGCTCAGTGGGAATCAGGCTCACTGAGCTATATCCAAAGCCCTTTAAATTTTTTAAAAAATTTGCGGCAGGAAAAATTAAACCAAAAATAATTTGAGACAAGGGCTTACTAAATTGCCTAGGACAGCCTTGAATTCCCTCTGGAGCCCAGGCTAGCCCTGAATTTTTGAGTCTAAGGGATTCCAGGTCTGTGTCACCAGGCCTGCTTGAATCTGATTATTAACCTAGTACAAGAATTACTTTGTTGGGGCTGGAGAGATGGCTCATTAGTTAAGAGCACTGGCTACTCTTGCAGAAGACCCAGGTTCAGTTCCCAGCACCCACACTGCAGCTAACAACAGTCCATAACTCTTGTTCCAGAGAATCTGATGCCCTCTTCTGGCCTCCTTGGGCGTTGCATGCATGTGGTGCACTTAACATGCAGGAAAAACACTCAAACACACTAAAAAAATTACTTTGCCATTAAATACTGAAAACTTCACATTTTTACTTGGGGTTCATTTTCCTCCCCCCCAAACTTGGAGCAAACAAGTTCACAGGGAACCATCTAAGGATCCTCCTGGAACCCAGTAGTACTGGCAGGAAGTTGCAGAACAAGGCCATTGGTAATGTCTCACTCTATCCAGCCTCTGGAGTCATCCAGACCCAGGAGTGCCAGGGGCTGGAGAAACACCAGCTAAGCCTTTATAATCCTGAGAAGGCAAATGTCAGAGGGGCAGCATCTCTATTCCTACCCGCTCCATATTAAACAAAGCCCCTGTGAGCTCCCAATGGTGACATGCCAGTTCTCAAGCTTGGATCTGAGAACCTGGAAGACAGGGTTCTCAGACAGACCCTTGGCACTCCAGAGAAGGAGTGAGGTTTCCAGCTCTCAGAGCATCAAGAACTTCACTGCAATTTTAGAACCGCCCAAATAAGAGATCTACCTGCCTCTGCCTCAGTCTCTGGAGTGCTGGGATTAAAGGTGTGTGCTACCATACTGGGTCCAAAGTTTTCTTTTCTTTTTTTTTGGTCTTTTCCAGACGGGGTCTCCCTGTAGCCACAGCTGTCCTGGCACTCACTCTGTAGACCAGGCTGGCCTTGAACTCACAAAGATCCACCTGCTTCTGTCTCCCAAGTGCTAGGATTAAAGGTGTGCGCCACCACGTCTGGCCAAAGTTTTCTTTTTGAATCAAATAAGTTTATCACGTTTCCAACAAACTTCCTTTGGAAGTTGTACTCCAAAGTGGTCTGGATTTGGGAGCCCAACATAGGTATAAGTTAAAAGAGAAAAGAAAAAAAGGAAGGAAAAGCATATATATATATATATATATATACTGATTATTAAATAAAAGCACTATAAAATATTTAGAGAGCCATTGCTGTAGATTTGTTTGTATGATGTGAGATGCATTATAGGATGGTCATTATCAACAGTTCTATAATAATATAAAGCAGCTCTGGTGGGCTATAGGATGGGTCTCAAATGCATGCTGAAGATGCAGTCCTCTTTGTGACTGTATTTGGAATACGGGAGTAATTAATGTTAAATGAGGCTGTGGGGTGGGGCTGGGTCATTATAAGACACACCAGAGGGCCTGCTTCCTCTCTCTTCCCAGTCTCCCAACCCTCCCCTGCTGGGAGAGAGCAAAGCAAGATCACTGCCATTTGCAAGCGAGAGCCGACCTTCACCAGGACCCTTCCATGCCAGCACCTGGATCTTGGGCTTTCTGGCCTTCAGGACCATGAGAACATAGTTCCTGGGTGTGAGCCACTCAGTCGATGGCATTTTGTTATGGCAGCTCAGGCCGACAGCAATTTTTGAGCCCTCTGCCCAGGAATGTTCTTTGTGTTTCCCTTGTCCTTTCATCTAGGTACTACTGGGTGTGCTTTTCCTAGCTCCCCCATATATTTGGGGAAACTGAGGCACAGAGAGATTTTTTTTTTGGCAGTCTGCCAAAAGTCCTACAGCAAAAAACTGGCAGAGCCAGGATTGGAACCCAGTTCCTTTGAGTCCACAGTCCAAGTTCTTAAGCACTTCTCTGTGTTGCTAAAATGAATGCAAGAGCATTTGATAATATTTTTGCAGGGGTACATATTTAAAGGAGAAAGAGCGCCCGATTATAAAACATGATCCCCCCCAACACCCATTTTTTGAGACAGAATTTCGTGCATTCCCGGCTAGCCCTCAATTTAATTTTGTAGCTAAAGACGACGTTGAACTTCTGTTTTTCCTACCTACACCTCCTAAGTGCTGGGGTTACAAACCTGCACCACCGTGTCTGGTTTCATCCGGTGTAGGGATTGACCCTAGGGCTTTTGTGAATGGGAGGGACGCACTCTATCAACTGAGCTACATTTCCAGCTCAGTGATCCCGTTTTAAAAGAAAGAACCTACAGTTATAAAATGTTCTAGTTCTGCTTGATCACAATGAAGAAATCATGGAAATGAACCATGTGACCCCCTGCCCATCTGTCTTAGAAACAGCTCCCATTAGACCTTACAATGTGACAGAAAATGGAAGGACTTGCTTGCTTCCCAGTGTTCCAGACAGGTGGAAGGGAGCGGGAATGACAGGCAAGGAACAGACAAAAGAACCATTACAGCCAGGCGTGGTGGCACAGGCCTTTAATCCTAGCACTTGGGAGGTAGAGGCAGGCGAATCTCTGTGAATTCAAGGCCAGCCTGGTCTACATATGGAGTTCCAGGCCAGCTGAGACTAAAGGGAGACCCTGTATCAAAAAAAAAAAAAAAGACAGAAAATAAGAGCCATTACAATTCTAAGAAGTGAATAAGAAGATGGCAGTGATGATGGATTGGCACAGATGGTCTCTTTGAGGAGGTGACATTTCTGCTAGAACCTGAAGGCTGGTAAGGACTTTCCCTTGTGAAGATTGAAGAGCAAGTGGAACAAGGCTGAGGAAGTGGCTCTAAGTAGTTCACGCTGTTTGTAGATCATCCAGTATACAGTGGGTGCTTAATCCAGAAATGCTACATGAATGGCGGAGAATTGCACTGCAAATGAGGCTGGACCGAAGTGAAAAGACACCAGCGAAACCCACCACCAGATGGCGCTCCTGGGCACTTACTTGGCAGCTGGAGTCTTTCTCGCTTATTTCTTCCGGGTGCGTGGTCCCTCCATTTCCTTTCACTGACTAAAATAACAAGCAGATGATGTCCTTTCAGTGACCACAAGTACAACAAACTTGCACAATGGAAGAAGTTCTGAAACCGATGACCTCTATCATTTATTCTTGAGACTTAAGATCAAGATGGGTAGAGGACTAGCTGGGAAAATATCACTCGTGAGAAATATGGATTTCTGTATGTGTAATTAGAGCCTGATAAAATTCACGTTAGTCTTCAAAAAGAGCAACAAATGGCTGGGCGTGGTGGCGCACACCTTTAATCCTAGACTTGGGAGGCAGAGGCAGGCGGATCTCTGTGAGTTCAAGGCCAGCCTGGTCTACAGAGTGAGTTCCAGGACAGCTGGGGCTACAGGGGGACCCTGTCTCAAAAAGACCAAAAAAAAACAAAAACCAAAAAACAAAAAGAGCAACAAATATCCTAAATCCTGGGATTGTGTACTTCTGGATGAGTAAACCACGTTAAATACTAGGGTTGAATGGGGCTGGGGGATGCAGAGCTGTTACAAAACGCTGTCCTCAGCCGGGCGTGGTGGCACACACCTTTAATCCTAGCACTTGGGAGGCAGAGGCAGGCGGATCTTTGTGAGTTCAAGGCCAGCCTGGTCTACAGAGTGAGTTCCAGGACAGCTGGGGCTACAGGGGGACCCTGTCTCAAAAAGACCAAAAACAAAAACAAAAACAAAAACAAAAAAAACCCAACAAAATACTGTCCTCAGAGCTAAGAACGGCTCCACCTTCATTAATCCTGACTGCTTGCAAGAGGCCTTCAAAACCAGGCCTGTTCTTCCCACACTCCTAACTCTAGCCATTTCTGTAAATGATCCCAATAAACTTGTTGCTTTGCCAATTAGACTTTGGTGGAATTATTACTTTGATTGTGAGTAGATGTTTGTTCACATCTCCTGGGAAAACACTTGCAAGCCTAGCATTTGGGGAGGTTGAGGCATTAGGACCATGAGCTAACCTGGGCTACCACCCGAGGTCTCAGAAGAGGAAGAGGAAGGAGAAGAAAGTAGTTTTGGAATGAGGTGGTGGTTAGACATATGAATGAATGAATGAGTGAATGAATGAATGGACACAGTTGCCTTCCATTGGCACCGCTTGAATGGTAGCTGTTTTGTCATTTTGGTTTTCTACCCAGTGGATTTTTTTTTTTTTTAGTCTTTTCGAGTCAGGGTCTCCCTGTAGCCCCAGCTGTCCTGGAACTCACTCTATAGACCGGGGTGGCCTTGAACTCACAAAGATCCGCCTGCCTCTGCCTTCGGAAATTTTTTTTAGTGTAGTGAATGTTCCATTTTCCATCCTTTCTGCCCCTATAGTCAGCAGTGTCCTTGACAGGGCTTCTTGGGGTTGGATTTGCAGCTACAGGCTCAAAGGGACTGGCATTAGCCTCACCTGGGGACTTGTTAGAGATGCAAATTTTACACAGCTGCTCTGATGTACTGAATCAGAAGCTCTGGGGACTGGGGCTCAGGCACATGGCTTTAACAAGCCCTCAGGAGCTTCCCAGCCCAGCGTTAACTGGTCACAGTCTGACCAAATACCCATGTGACCGGAAGATGAGGTCTCACCAACACTCCCAGCTCAGGTTTAATCCCTGAATGGCCGGTTATTTCTTAACATCGCCCCCTCCTGGCTATGCAGGGAATGGAGACTAAGTATCCTGAGGCCGAGAGGAGACTCCTGACTGCACTGTTATCAACTGGGCTGTTCTTATTCGAAGATGCACCCCCCAGGAATAGTTGATTTAAAACATTACAGACAGCTGGGGAGCTGGGCTGGCAGTTAAAGCACTTGTCATGCTAGTAGCAAATGTGAGAAAAGAGTTCAGACCCCCAGAAGCCATGTAAACACTCAGTGGACGTGGGGTTGTAATCCTAGTGTGCAGGAGGTGGAGACAGGGTCCTCAGAACAGGTTGGCTGGCTGGATGAGTCCTATCAGTGAGCTCTAGGTTCAATGGAGGGACCCTGTGTGAATGTATCAGCTGTAGAGTGGTCAAGGAATCTGTCCAACACCAGCTAAGATTTCTGCACACATGTGCACCCCCTCCCATGCACTGGCACAAATCCAAATGTGCATACATCCATATCACACACACACATACACATGGAAAAGCAAGCAAAGAAACAATAAAACCTGCCAGGTACTCAAAGGCATTTGAGGCTTTACATACCTCAGGTACCTGAGATGGAAGGCTCATGTTACAAGAGATCATAAAAGCTATCCTTCAGGCAGGTGAACTTTGAGTGGAGAGCTTACTAAGTAATAGGTCTTGTACTAAAAGAGAGTGACTCACGGTTTGGTCACCATGTCAGAACCTTAACAGAGAGGAACACTTGTAGTTTTTTTTTTTTTTACAAGCAAATAGAGTCAGAGACACTAGGTTGGGTCATGGAACTAGCAGGTTAGGGAGTCAAGCTATGACAGCAGGAATAAGCTCAGCTCCATGCTCTAAGCCATCTCTGGGTTCTGCTGTCCCCAAGGAGAAGAGCAGGTGCCAATCATCTAGGGATGACTGAACCTCTACTGTGATGTTACCTTAAGCAAATGAACACAGCTTCCTGCTCACGTCAGCCTCTGAGGAGTGAGTGTGTGTGTGTGTGTGTGTGTGTGTGTGTGTGTGTGTGTGTGTGTGTTCCTGTGAAGGCCACCAACCAACATTTCATGTCATTCCCCAGAAGTCACTCCCTTACATAAAGGAAACAGAGTCTCTCACTGAATCTGGAACTCACAAGTTTATCCTGGTTGTTTGACCAGTGAGGCCCTGTCTCTGCCTCCCTAGTACTGAGTTTATAGGCATGTACCATCATGCCTGGCTTTTTCACATGTGTTCTGGAAATCAAGTTCTTTACCAACTGAGACATCTCTATACTCTCCCCAGCCCCCACCGCCACCTGGGGGGAGGTGGGGGAATACCGAGAGGCAAAAGGAAAAAAACATGAACACAATAACTCTTTTAAGTTTGAATTTCCCTTCTCCTCTCTAGTTCTTGGAGGCGAACTGGGGTTGAATCTGTATCATACTAGGTTGTAGCATGAAATTAGAACTTCAGGCCTTCTGGAAGATTGATGCCAAGTTCAACCTCTTCAAGGATAAATAGGACAGTCCCTTAGGGTGTTAATGAACTTTCTCTGTTCATTGTGAAGTACAGGAAGCTGTATATGCAAAGCTAAGTGACTGCTGGGTTTAGACTAAGATGTCATTAAGTTTATCCCAGGATATTTCCTTCATGATCCCCACCATTAATAACACCCCCCTTCCTTTCTGTTCTTTCTAAACCTTTCTTTGCTAATTCCACAGATCTCTTTTTCAAAGACAGCAAAGATAATCCATGTCAGCTTTGTTATCCAAACAACCATAACCACTGAGGCTTATTTTTTTTCCAACTGTCAAAAGTAGCAAAGTTACTGTTTGAAGAGACTCAAATTCTTCCAGACACTATTTAGTACTTTGAAGAAAGTTTGAAGCATGAAAGTAGTTTCTGGGATAGTTTAGCATGTGGCTGAGCAACTTGCTTCACGGGTAGCATTTTATTTTATTTATTTATTTTTGTCTTTTTGAGCAGGGGCTCCCTGTAGCTCCAGCTGGCCTAGAACTCACTATGTAGACCAGGGTGGCCTTGAACTCACAGAGATCCACTTGCCTCTGCCTCTGGAGCACTGGGTTTATTTAAAGGGATGTGCTTCCACGCCCGGCTCAGTCTTATTCACCAGACTCAGAGGTGAGGCATCTCTGGGCCCCAATCTGAAGTTCAGAGGCGGAGTCCAGTTGTGGCCTCTGAGCAGTGCATGTTGATGTCAGTTTTCATTCCTTGCCTTGGGCCTTGCATTCCGCTAGTTTGATAATCTGAGGAGTATTGGAATGCTTCCAATAAGGGTCACTGAGTCACAATTCTAACAGAAACATTTGGATGTCAGTTCATGCTTTGTTTGGAAAGGAATTGGAAATGGACTTTGATCCTTCAGCCCAAACTGAGAGCTTAAAGACTACGAATTGGGGCGAAATTTTATTTATCTACTTATTTATTCTTTTTTTTTAAATTTTATTTATTTCTGTATGTGTATGAATGTACTGTCTGCATGCAAGTTTGTGCACCCGTGTCATGCCATGCCGCGGAGGTCAGAAGAGGGTGTCGGATTCCCCTGGAACTGGAGTTCTCCTGGAATTGGAGTTTCAGACGGTTCTGAGCCGCCATGTGGGTGCTGGGGATCGAACCCGGGTCCTCTGCAAGAGCGGTCGGTGCTATTAACCGCTAGGCCATCTCTCCAGCCCTACTTATTTATTCTTTTGAGAGAGGGTCTCAGGTAGCCCAGGCTGTCCTCAAACTCACTATGCATCTAAGGATGTCCTTCAACATCTGATTGCCTTGTTTCTTTCTTTTTTTGTTTGTTTTATTTTGGTCTTTTCGATACAGGGTCTTCCTGTAGCGCCAGCTGTCCTGGAACTCACTCTGTAGACCAGGCTGGCCTTGAACTCACAAAGATCCACCTGCCTCTGCCTCCCAAGTGCTAGGATTAAAGGCATGGGCCACCACGCCCGGCCTGATCGCCTTGTTTCTAGCTCCTGAACACTGGGATTAGAGATGTGGCCACCGCTCTCAGTCTGGGGATGAAATTTTAATGTAGTGTAGGATATCGGCAATAATCTGGACTAGCTCAACCTACTTAGCTTGGATATAAGGAAATGGATCTACTGGAAAGTTCCAGGGTCCATGAAAGTAAGGAATCTCGGTACTGTATTTTACCAAGATGTTCATTATGAAATGAAATTGGAATAGTCACTTAAATAACTCAGCTGAGGTAAATTTCATTTTAATGGCAAATATATTGAGGAAATCTATACTCAAGCCTTATATAAGCCAAAGCTAATTTTCCTTTTTATGCCTTGTTGTAATTTTAAGTAATAGCAACAGTTTAATATGTAAAAATGTTTGCACAGAAAACATTAATAAAGGACTCTCAGCGAGGCGTGGTGGCACGCTCCTTTAATCCCAGCACTTGGGAGGTAGGCAGATCTCTGTGAGTTCAAGGCCAGCCTGGTCTACAGAGCGAGCTCCAGGACAGCTGGGACTAAAAGGGAGACCCTGCCTCAAAAATACAAGGAAAGGAAAGGAAAGACTCCCCAATGGAGCTCAGCATGTTCAGTCTCCCAAAACTCTCAACAGCTGTGCAGGAAATGGTAGTAACTCCAGAGTTAGGAGAGCAAAGGAACAGCAATGAGCTTTGAACTCTGTCTGGTTCAGCCAGTTACTCGCTTGAGAGGGGGAGCGGCGGGGGGGGGGGGGGCAATGACACACAAATTGCTTACAGCCTCTTGAGTTTCTGAGTCCTGATTCACTTGGTAGAAGTAAGAGTGTTATTTCAGCTGAGCTTGGTGTGGTATTTATTTATTTGTTTATTAGTTACATATATATTTTTTATGTATGGGTATTTATGTCTGCATATATGTAAGTGTACCCATGTCATGCAGTACCCAAGGAGGATAGAAAAGAAGAGGGTATCAGATCCCCTGGAACTGGAGGTATGGACGGTTGTTAGCCACCATGTGGGTGTTGGGATTCGAACCTGGGTGTTCTACAAGAACAGCCAACACTCTTAACCAGTGAGCCATCTCTCCAGCCAATTGGTGTGGTCCTTTTATTTTATTTTAAATTTTATTTATTTTTGTATGTGTATGAATGTTCTGTCTGCATGTAGGTTTGTGCACCTGTGTCATGCAATGCTGAGGAGGTCAGAAGAGGGTGTCGGATTCCCCTGGAACTGGAATTCTCCTGGAATTGGAGTTACAGACGGTTCTCAGCCGCCATGTGGGTGCTGGGGATCGAACCTGAGTCCTCTGCAAGAGCAGTTGGTGCTCTTAACCGCTAGGCCATCTCTCCAGCCCCAGTGTGGTCCTTTTTAAAAAGAGATTTTCTTTTATCTTTTTGAGACAGGGTATCTCTGTAGCCCCAGCTGGCCTGGAACTTGCTATGTAGACTAGGCTGGCCTTGAACTCACAGAGATCTACCTGCCTCTGCCTCCTGAGTGCTGGGTTTAAAGGCATGCACTACCATGCCCTGCTACAAGAGTTATTTTATTTTTATTTTTAAATTTATGTGTATGTACATGAATGCTCTCATTTATGTGGGTGCCCAAAGAAGGCCAGAAGAGGGAATTGGATCCCCTGGGGATGGAGTTACAGGAAGTTATGATCCACTTGATGTGGGTGTTAGAAACAAAACTCAGGTCTTCTGGAAGGGCAGCCAGTGCTCTGAATTGATAATCTATCTCTCCAGGCCTCATTATTAATATTTTAATACCCAGGGGGAAATTTGAGATTCAGAACTTTTGCTGAAAGACTCCCGTGTTTTGTTTTATAATTCCCATTCCATCTTCCTATCTCTCACAAATAGTAATTTTTGACAGGTTTTATTAGATCTATTAGATTGAATGTAATCAATAGAAAACCTATACCCCTATTTGTGCTTTTATCTGGCCCACTATTAAAGCCCACAGATTTTTTTTTTCTCAGCCCGATAGATTCTTATTAAACAGGAAGGCTAACACGCTAGCTCGATGGCCTCGGTGTGGTGGTGCATGCCTTTAATCCTAGCACTCGGGAGGCAGGTGGATCTTTGTGAGTTCAAGGCCAGCCTGGTCTACAGAGTGAGTTCCAGGACAGCTGGGGCTACAGGGAGACCCTGTCTCGAAAAGACCAAAACCAAAAACCAAAAAACAAAAAACGAATAGTTCAGAGAAAGAGCCTCAGGAGGACTAATGGAATTATGTAGGTGAAAGGAGAGTGGAGGAAGAGTGGGCTTCCCAAGGGCAAGGTGCTATTGAAGTGACAGATTATAAATCTGACATCTGCATATTTCTATCTTCCAACTTTCTGGCTTCGAGTCTGCCTACCTGGTGGGTAGATAACACAGCACTCTGCCCACTCACTTTATAAAAATAAACTTGCACTTCAAGTAGTCAATTTCTTGATGTCACTGAGTTAATATGTATAAGAATCCTTTTCTGTTTAGGGCTTGATGGATGTCTGAGATGGTTTGTGCAGTTATTTTGAAATCCTATAGAAGCCGGAGGATTCTGTGGTGTTGTATATCTGTATGTGTAGAGTGCAATGTCAGGAGTTACATTGCGCTATTTTGTTTTATTTAAAATATAGTTATGTGAGAAGTGAAACTCTTATTTTCTTTTTTATGAGCAGTTGATTTCTGGAAGGAAAATTATCTCTTATTTATTTATTATTATTTTAAATTTTATTTATTTATTTATTTATTATTTTTATTTGTATGAGTGTACTGTCTGCAAGTAGGTCTGTGCACCCGTGTCCTGCAGTGCTGCGGAGGTCAAAAGAGGGTGTCAGATTCCCCTGGAACTGGAGTTAAAGACGGTTCTTAGCCACAATGTGGGTGCTGGGAATCGAACCCAGGTCCTCTGCAAGAGCAGTCAGTGCTCTTAACCCCTGAGCCATCTCTCCAGCCTCTTATTTATTATTTTTTATGTGTATGAATGTACTGCCTGCATGTAGGTTTGTGCACCCGTGTCATGCAATGCCGCAGAGGTCAGAAGAGGGTGTCGGATTCCCCTGGACCTGGAGTTAAAGACGGTTCTTGGCCGCCATGTGGGAACTGGGAATTGAACCCGGGTCCTCTGCAAGAGCAGTTGGTGCTCTTAACCGCCGAGCCATCTCTCCAGCCCCAGAAAATTATCTCTTTAGAAATGAATTGGGCAACTGGGGCACGGTGGCTCACACCTGTAATTCTAGCACTTGGGAAGATGAGACAGGAGGCTTGCTGTGGGCTTGAGGCCACACTAGGCCACATGGTTAGTCCGCACTGTTATCCAACCTGAAACCTCATCTCAACAAAGAAACAAAGAAAGAAAACAAAACAAAAGAGAAAAGAAACAAAATAAATTTGGCCATGTAGTTGTTTGCAGGGAGGGAAGAGCACTTAACCGAAAGTTAACCATGCAACGGATGGCTAAAATACAAGGTCAGACTGGGCAGAGGCTGGAAAAGCAGCCTCTGACCAGTGAAGTGAGGTACAAGCAAGATGTTCTGCAACTGAGTTTTCTACAAATGATTTTAAATACATTCATCTATCTCTAAAATGAGTGTGAAACACTCACTTATCTGGCTTCAAGCCCACCTATCCCTTACAGCAAGTTTTGTTTCACTCTGTATAAAATCAAAGTTTTTTTTTTTTTTTTTTTTTTGGTCATTTTGAGACAGGGTCTCCCTGTAGCTCCAGCTGTCCTGGAACTCACTCTGTAGACCAGGCTGGCCTTGAACTCACAAAGATCCGCCTGCCTCTGCTCCCCAAGTGCTAGGATTAAAGGCGTGCGCCACCAGGCCCAGCTAAATTCAAAGTTTTTAAAATCACTTGGAAGCCACGAGCTTGCTACCAAAAAAATGTTCTCGAAAGTAACCACTGGAGTGGACCTCCATGAATCTCCCCGACTGGGACATTATTCCATGTACAAAAAAACAAGTGAAGGACCGAGAAGAGGGTTCAGCAGATAGAGGTGTTTGTAGTCAAGTCTAAAGACCTGAGTTCGATTCCCAGGAACCCACATGTGAAGGGAAAGAATGACTCTCTCAAAGTGCTTGACCTCCATTATGTGGGACACCATCCCCCACAAAAATATAAAAATAGAATTTAAAATAAAAAAGCCCATTTTTTAAAGTGAGCATAGGACCTTCATGCAAGATTGGGAAGGGATCAAGATAGTGGTGAGATGGGGGGGGGAGGGGGCTCACTGAATGTGAGCACAGAGTTAAAAATGAATGTCTCTTTTCATTGAATAGGCTGTATTCCCAGGAAGAGGAAGCTGTTTAGGCTAGTGCTGTCTCCCTAGGCCTGGTCTGTCAGTATCCACTCAGTGATTTTTTTTTTTTCTTTTTTTTTGTGTGGACAAGTGAATGAATAAAATGGAAAATTTGGACACAACCCTATGTCCATCGACAGAATAATGGTTACCTGAGGATGTTAAATTCATTCAGTATAAATCAAAGAAGTCACCAAAACAGTAAGGTTGCTTATACATCAGGGTCGTGAACTCAAATGCCCATGGAGACAGGACCTATAACATGGGTAAACTGGGCTGGAGTGAGAATGGGGAGTTGTGGGATTGTTGGCAAGGAAACCATGTGTCAGGTGGATCTGAATAGATCACAGTGGTAACATGTTTTAAGGAAAGCAAAACAGAAAGACAGTAATTGGATGTTAGGGTCTGGTGGCTGGGGGTGGGGTGCGGTTCTGGCAATCACAGAAGCTTTTGGAGCAGGTTTAACAAGTAAAGAATGCTGTTCAAGTTCCCAGATAACCAGAGCGGCAGGAAGCACTGTCCTTCGGGGTTACCTGGGGGAGAGTGTGCCTTTGCCTCCCTCCACCCCTGTCCTGTGGCAGGTCAGTTCCAAAGGACACTTATGTCTCTAGTGTTTTCCCTAACCATCTAGACCACCTGCTTTTTACTGCTAGAAAACAGTATCTAACAGACAGCTTTGAGGGATAAATTCACAATAGTGTGGAACCTTGTCACTATTTAAGGGTTTTCTAGGGATGGACTCTGCTTCCGAGGAGTCTCGCGGTTCTTTTCTCCTTTTATCAGTGAAGCTTGCCACACTGCTTATGTGGAAGAGGCGGTCAGTCTAGGTGCTCTTTCTCCCATATTTCTCAACTTTATTCAAAATTAGGAAAGCTGATCTCCCTCAGTATTATCGTCAACTAACTATTTGGGCCTCCCATTTGTCATTCAGATGAGTTGCTGGGAATGGGTGAAATGTGTTCTTTACTGACATCATGTAAAAATGGGTGTAAATGTCTCAAATTTTAAAAACAATTTATTGTGGGTGTGTGGCATGTGTGTGTGGTGTGTGAAAGAGGGGTGGAAGAGAAGGTGATTTTGGCCACAGCCTAACGGTGGAGGTCAGAGGGCAACTTCTGGCCATCAGTTGCACGGAGGCAGGATCCCCCTTGTTTTTACTGCTGTTCTGAGTACTCCAGACCACCGGCCTGTGAGTTTCTGGCCAATTTTCCTGTCTCTAGCTCCCATGTTCCCCCCAGGAGTGCTGGGATTGATAGATATGCCTCCTACTGTAATCGTGCTTCTTTACACGGGTTTCTAGGGCTAGAAACTAAATTGCCAGTATTTTTATCTGCTGGGGCCAGCTCCTCTGCCCAACGATTAAATCTTAAAAAACAATTATTATTATTGTTGTTATTACTATTGATATGTATGTGCACTCACACATGCACAAACACTGTGGGGGCCTGTTCAAGTTGTCAGGCTTGGTGCCGCAGCACTTTACCTGCCATGAGACCATCTCTCAGCCTACCAGTCTCGGATATCTTGCTACCCGTAGTGTGAACTGTAGGGCAAATGCTGGCAGGAGGTGGGATTCAGACCCGGACAGCCATCCACTGCTTCTAGCCACAAGCCTCCAGCCACCCTGCGAGAAGTCAATGGGAATGGGAGTCCCGCCAACCATTTCTAGCATGTCTCATTTCCCACTGGCAAGGGTATTGCTGGGTTCTCTGCTGTCTGTGGAGTACAAAGCACCCTCTAACAGGTTGGTCTTGTGAAATTGGAGAGTTGCTTTCTTGCGGGATGAAATTGCCAAATATGAAACTGAAATTCTTGTTTTTCTTAATNAAATTTTTTTTTTAACGCTTTACGAATTTGCATGTCATCCTTGCGCAGGGGCCATGCTAATCTTCTCTGTAATCGTTCCAATTTTAGTATATGTTCCAATTTAGTATATCTCCTGGAACTCACTCTGTAGACCAGGCTGGCCTTGAACTCACAAAGATCCGCCTGCCTCTGCCTCCCAAGTGCTAGGATTAAAGGCGTGCGCCACCACGCCCAGCTAAATTCAAAGTTTTTAAAATCCACTTGGAAGCCACGAGCTTGCTACCAAAAAAATGTTCTCGAAAGTAACCACTGGAGTGGACCTCCATGAATCTCCCCGACTGGGACATTATTCCATGTACAAAAAAACAAGTGAAGGACCGAGAAGAGGGTTCAGCAGATAGAGGTGTTTGTAGTCAAGTCTAAAGACCTGAGTTCGATTCCCAGGACCTACATGATGAAGGGAAAGAACTGACTCTCACAAAGCTCTGACCTCCATTATGTGGGCACCATCCCCCAACAAATATATAAATAAATGTAAAAAAAATAAAAAGCCCATTTTTTAAAAGTGAGCATAGGACCTTCATGCAAGATTGGGAAGGGATCAAGATAGTGTGTGAGATGGGGCGGGGGAGGGGGCTCACTGAATGTGAGCACAGAGTTAAAAATGAATGTCTCTTTTCATTGAATAGGCTGTATTCCCAGGAAGAGGAAGCTGTTTAGGCTAGTGCTGTCTCCCTAGGGCCTGGTCTGTCAGTATCCACTCAGTGATTTTTTTTTTTTCTTTTTTTTTTGTGGAACAAGTGAATGAATAAAATGGAAAATTTGGACACAACCCTATGTCCATCGACAGAATAATGGTTACCTGAGGATGTTAAATTCATTCAGTATAAATCAAAGAAGTCACCAAAACAGTAAGGTTGCTTATACATCAGGGTCGTGAACTCAAATGCCCATGGAGACAGGACCTATAACATGGGTAAACTGGGCTGGAGTGAGAATGGGGAGTTGTGGGATTGTTGGCAAGGAAACCATGTGTCAGGTGGATCTGAATAGATCACAGTGGTAACATGTTTTAAGGAAAGCAAAACAGAAAGACAGTAATTGGGATGTTAGGGGTCTGGTGGCTGGGGGTGGGGTGCGGTTCTGGCAATCACAGAAGCTTTGGAGCAGGTTTAGATCTTACAAGTAAAGAATGCTGTTCAAGTTCCCAGATAACCAGAGCGGCAGGAGCACTGTCCTTCGGGGTTACCTGGGGGAGAGTGTGCCTTTGCCTCCCTCCACCCCTGTCCTGTGGCAGGTCAGTTCCAAAGGACACTTATGTCTCTAGTGTTTTCCCTAACCATCTAGACCACCTGCTTTTTACTGCTAGAAAACAGTATCTAACAGACAGCTTTGAGGGATAAATTCACAATAGTGTGGAACCTTGTCACTATTTAAGGGTTTTCTAGGGATGGACTCTGCTTCCGAGGAGTCTCGCGGTTCTTTTCTCCTTTTATCAGTGAAGCTTGCCACACTGCTTATGTGGAAGAGGCGGTCAGTCTAGGTGCTCTTTCTCCCATATTTCTCAACTTTATTCAAAATTAGGAAAGCTGATCTCCCTCAGTATTATCGTCAACTAACTATTTGGGCCTCCCATTTGTCATTCAGATGAGTTGCTGGGAATGGGTGAAATGTGTTCTTTACTGACATCATGTAAAAATGGGTGTAAATGTCTCAAATTTTAAAAACCATTTATTTCGTGTGTGTGCATGTGTGTGTGTGTGAAAGAGGGGTGGGAAGAGAAGGTGATTTTGGGCCACAGCCTACAGGTGGAGGTCAGAGGGCAACTTCTGGCCATCAGTTGCACGGAGGCAGGATCCCCCTTGTTTTTACTGCTGTTCTGAGTACTCCAGACCACCGGCCTGTGAGTTTCTGGCCAATTTTCCTGTCTCTAGCTCCCATTTCCCCCCAGGAGTGCTGGGATTATAGATATGCTCCTCTGTATCTGACTTCTTACACGGGTTCTAGGGCTAGAACTCAAATTGCCAGTATTTTTATCTGCTGGGCCAGCTCCTCTGCCCAAAAGACTTAAATCTTAAAAAAATTATTATTATTGTTGTTATTACTATTATATGTATGTGCACACACATGCACAAACATGTGGGGGCCTGTTCAAGTTGTCAGGCTTGGTGGCAAGCACCTTTACCTGCTGAGCCATCTCTCCAGCCCTAAAGTCTCGAATCTTGATACCCCTGTCAGTGTGAACTGTAGGGCAAATGGCTGGCAGGAGGTGGGATTCAGCCCCACAGACCATCCACTGCTTCTACACCCTCCGCACTGCGAGAAGTCAATGGGAATGGGAGTCCCGCCAACCATTTCTAGCATGTCTCATTTCCCACTGGCAAGGGTATTGCTGGGTTCTCTGCTGTCTGTGGAGTACAAAGCACCCTCTAACAGGTTGGTCTTGTGAAATTGGAGAGTTGCTTTCTTGCGGGATGAAATTGCCAAATATGAAACTGAAATTCTTGTTTTTCATTAAAAGAGAATTAAATCGATGACGCTTAACTGGATTTTTGCTTGTTGTCAACCACTGACTTCAGCTTTTGCTACACCGTGTTAACTTTCTGGCTGTTGAAGGGACATAATGTTCACCACTCTTCATAGGCACCAAGAGGGGTCTGCCCAGCCTTTCCATCCTCTGAAGTTAATAGCATGCCAAATTCACCACTCAACTGTACATGTGCATTCTAAGAATATCTCATTTTCCTTACCTTATTTGAATGACATGCGCTATTCTTTTCCAAATCTGCATCCCTCAAGGTCACCTTGGGATTCTGCATCTCAGTTGATAACTTTGGCTTACTTTTTTTTTTTTTCTTTTTCGAGACAGGGTCTCCCTGTAGCCCCAGCTGTCCTGGAACTCACTCTGTAGACCAGGCTGGCCTTGAACTTACAAAGATCCACCTGCCTCTGCCTCCCAAGTGCTAGGATTAAAGGCGTGGCGCCACCACAGTCCCACGCTCTTTGGCTATTTTTTTTTTTTTTTTTTTTTTTTTGTCTTTTTGTCTTTTTTGAGAAGGGTCTCCCTGTAGCCCCACGCGTCCTGGAACTCACTTCTAGACCAGGTTCTGGCCTTGAACTTACAAGATCCACCTGCCTCTTGCCTTCCGCAAGTGCTTAGGATTAAAGGCGTGCGCAAACCACACCACCAGCTCTTGGCTTACTGTTTTTTTTTAACAGGGTCTCACTATGTAGCACAGTCTGGCCTTGAACTCAGGATCCTTTTCCTTCAGCCTTTTGAGTGCTAAGATTACAGCTGTGCACCACTTTGCCTTAACTTGGCTGTCAAGTATTTAATCCTTAAAATGTCTATTATTATTATTGTTATATTGGGCTATAACTTGGATGTTTACGTAATTTAAATCTTAAATGGTCCTATTATTTGTTTTATTGGACTAATAATTGGCTGTTAGTATTAATCCTTAAATGTTATTATTATTATTATATTGGATTTTTTTTTTTTTTTTTTTTTTTTTGGTCTTTTCGGAGACCCGGGTCTCTGTAGTCCAGCTGTCCTGGATCCTCTGTAACCCAAGGCTGGCCTTGAACTCACAAGATCGCTGCTCTGCCTCCAAGTGCTAGATTAAAGGCTGGCACCACCACGCCNCACACACACACACACACACACACACACAGTATTTTTTAAAGTCTGTAAGCTTCTATTAATCATGTGTCCTCTTATCTAATACTACCCCCCCTGTGCTGCTTTGAATACAATAAGTGTGCAGTTTGATGACATATATATATATATATTTTAGTCCACTTTTCCTGATCTCATGGCTAAGGCTGCAATAATGGAAGAGAGATTAATAACAAAATACATACAGATTTAATAACTTTTTTCAATATGTATGTTACTGATTTTTGTACATTTAAACATTGCAATCTTACTTAGACGTCCTCCACTATCTGCATACCCCAGAGCTTACCCACCAGATTTTGTCCATTCTGTGATTTATGTTAAGGCCTCTGAGTAAGTTTGTGTCCTCAGATGCCCCTCAATATGAGTTCATCCACTGGAGCCTGTTCAGCCTGTCTAATGTCACTCCCTTAAAGAAGACCAGCTCTCCCTCCCTCAGCAGTGACCAGCTGCCAGTAGTTCCTCAGCTAAGGTTGAGGCTTCTTACTCATTTTCCAAGTTCTTTTTTTAATATTTTTTTTGGTCTTTTCGAGACAGGGTCTCCCTGTAGTCCCAGCTGTCCTGGAATCACTCTGTAGACCAGGCTGGCCTTGAACTCACAAAGATCCGCCTGCCTCTGCCTCCCAAGTGCTAGGATTAAAGGCATGCACCACCACGCCCGGCTATATATTGGTATTTTTGAGACAGGCTCTCCCTGTAGCCCCAGCTGACCTAGAACTCCCTATGTAGACCAGGCTGGCCTGGAACTCACAGAGATCTGCCTGCTTCTGCCTCCCAAGTGCTGGGATTAAAGGTGTGCACCAACATGCCTGGCTACTTATATTATTTTCAAAAGATCATTTCTTATTTATTAGCATATCCTTATGTTCTTTATATAAATAAATACATTTTAGTCAAAGGAAGCTTCACACCATTATCATAGTGAAAAAGCAATCTCCTTTGCCAATAACTGAAGGGAACTTTAAACATAAGTACAATGACCAGACTATACTCTAGTCTGCCAAAATTCACAGCCCAAGGCCTCCTCCTTTATTAAGACAGGAATTAGCAGTGGTTAAAGAGTGGACAGGAAATGTTAGGAATGGTAACAAGAAACAGAAGAGAATTTTCTCCCTGAGCAGTCCCTGCTGCCCACACATCACCTGCGGCTCCCGTCTCCTGACACTGGTAGCATGGGCCTCCGTTCTCAGAAGCTGAGCAGGTGCCCCTGCTCACGCTGCGAGGAGCGGCTTACCATCTGCCTGAGGAACGCCATCAGAGGGGTTCTGCGAGGTTTAGTTCCTTCTTGGACTTTCACTTCTGCAGGTTCAGGCCGGTCATCTTCTTCACTGAGATCCACTGTTTGCAAGGCAGATTCTGCTTCCTCAAAGTTTTGAGTTTCTACAGGTGACTCACGCACCACCTGGATTATGTTGCCAGGTAATAAGAAAGTGAAGAAAAAAAAAGCCAAACCAAAAAAGATACAAGCATTTCCCCAAAACATGTTTTATGAAAGAAGTTCTGGTTGTTCCCTGTCTGTGGAGTAGGTATAGAAAATCTTCAAGAAGCAAGGATGGATCATGAGCTCACAGATGATTGATCATCAGATGGACAGACAGACAGATGACAGGCGAAAGAATGGAGATGACAGATTTCCTTTCCCATGAAGGTGGCTTAGGGGAGAGGGTCAGTGACGTCACTCCCACATGCTGTGTGTGGCCCCAGCCATCCCTGGGGCAGTCTGTGCATTTGTCCTGTCTCTGTAGCAGGACAGACCAACTGTTCACCAGAGGGTTTTACAGTTTCCTTTGTTTCTTCACACAGGATTAGAAAACACCTGCCGAGTCCAGGCCACAGCCCATTTGCACAGTCCTTGAGCTAGGGATGGCTTTTTTTNTTTTTTTAACCATGATAGAGGGCTGTAAAAGACTTTCAAAATGAAACATGGGATGGAGACCAAACACTGCTACCAAAGCCCAAGATCTGGACTGTGTAGGCCTCCGCACCAAGGGCTTCTACCTCCTGCGGGCACCGGAAGCACTGGAGGGGCCGAAGCACTGTGCAGTCCTGTGCTGGTGCCAGGCCCCAGCTGCCTAGGGACCTGCTCTCCATGTCAAGGGTAGAGAAGGAGATCCAGTTGTTTCCCAAATTACAGACCACCGAGGGCAGTCCGCTTTCCTTGACTTCAGTCCGTATGTGCCATTGGTTTGTAAATGACCCCCAGATTTCAAATGGGCGGGAACCCTTATTTTTCCTGTCATGACCTGATGTGTAGGGGGCGCAGCATGCTGAGCATCCTGATATTTGGTAACTAAATCACAATAATCTGTTCCTGCCTTACATTTCTTAGACACTGACACTGACACGGTTTCTAGTGGTTTTTTTTTTTTTTTTTCTTTTTCAACATCGAAGCTAGGGAGCTGTGAGTTCCGAAGTAGCCAGGGAGCAGGACAGGGAATACAAGTGTGGAATAAGCAGCTGTGAGCCAAGGAATGCTAAGAACCATTGTGAGCCCAACTAAACGATGGTAAAAGGAAAAATACAGTGGATTCAACAAGACACATGTCTGTAGGCTTCTGGTGATGGCTGCTGGGTTTTGACAGCAGCCCAGCTGCAGGAAGCTGGGCCAGGACTGGAACCAAATACTTATTAGGATTCGTAGTTGGATGTGGTCTTGGCCTCCTAGAGAGAGGCTGCCCTAATTCAATTGCATCTCTGGAAAATAATGTATCAGCCACAAAGCCCTTGGGGGAATCCTGGGATGTAGGCTGTGTTGTCTCAGGGGGTTTGGGCTCTACGACAGCTGCCTGGGGCCTGAATCTGGTTTTTACCCCTCAGGGAGTCTTCTCAAAATGGCTCTGTGTTGTCCTTCTCGATGATTTAGTGAGGATTATATGCCCAGCAGAAGGCAGTTCTGAGGATTTAGTGAGTCATCACCTGTCAGTGCTTAGGCCACGCCTGGCATCGTAGGCACTCTGTTAATACTAGTGGTTGTTAATGGTGTTAATATGAGATTATTTATTCCATGTTCGTGGAGCTACTCAGGCCCATTTAGAGATGGCTGTATGAAAAACAACTTTTTTTTTTTTTTTTGTCTTTTCGAGACAGGGTCTCCCTGTAGCCCCAGGTGTCCTGGAATTCACTCTGTAGACCAGGCTGGCCTTGAACTCACAAAGATCCGCCTGCCTCTGCCTCCCAAGTGCTAGGATTAAAGGTGTGTGCCACCATGCCCGGCTCACAACTTTCTTTTTTATAAAATATTTTTATTATTTTTACTTTATGTGTATGAGTGTTTTGCCTGCATGTATGTAAGTGTACCCTTGTCATGCAATGCCCACAGAGTTTAGCAGAGGGTGTGGGATGACTTGGAACTGGAGTTACAGACGGTTGTTAGCCACCATGTGGGTGCTGGGAACCAAACCTGGTTCCTCTGCAAGAGCAGCCACTGTTCTTAACCTCGGAGCCATCTCTCCAGCCCATGAAAACTACCACTCTCTGTGTCTGCGGTTGGACAGGCACTTTCCTGTATGGCATCAGGCTATAGATATAAAGATAACATTGACCCCATTTTACAAATGAAGGGTGTGAGGGTTAAAGGACTTGGTCAAAGTAACAACAGAGGGCAGTAGCTCTTCCGAGGAGCATGGCGCCTCCTGTTGGTAAGTGACCCTGGAATGCCTCTAAGACCATCAGCTTTTTCCATTCTTTGGCTTTGCAATCCTTGGTCTGTTGGATTTCATCCTAATATTTGTTACTTTGTGGCTGTAAAATAGCCGTTATAGTTCAGGCATCTTAACCTCAATTCAATGTCCTGACATGGAAGGAAATCTTTTTGCTGTATCAAAGGTCTGCACCAGGGGCTGGAGAGATGGCTCAGCAGATAAGGGCACTGGCTGCTTTTATAGAAGACCTGGGTTTGAGTCTCAGCACCGACATGGCAGCTAACAACTCCAGTTCTTCAGGATCTAACACTCTCTCGTGATCTCCATGGGCACTGCATGACACAGGTGCACCTACCTACCCGCAAGCAATACACTCATACACATAAAAAATATTAAAAATTTGCTGGAAAAGAATTTCTATATTTTGGTCCCTTATTGTCATAACCATGTTACTTCCTTATCCAGAGACTGTTAAACAACAAAGCATCCCAGTTAAATGCTTTGGGTACAGAAGGGCAGAAGAATAAGGGAATGGATCCTGAGTAAATAATGAACAGGCTTTGACCTCCTGCCTCTGGATTCAGAACTGTTCTATCTTTGAACCACTAGGATCCTAATGAACCAATCAGAGCAATGACAGTAATCTGGGAAGCCACCTCGTTCCAATGACAGTGACTTCCCCAATAGCTCTTTCCAAATGCCCAGAGGTGTCAACTCATATTTCTTAGGTCACAAGTCCATTCTCTCCCACATACACTATTTCAATAGGCAAAATAAACGGGGCTTCTAGAGACTTCCATGAACTTTGAAGTCAAGCCAAATGTTACTGGTCAGTAGCCAAAGTATCCAGCATGGAAACCTGAATAAGTCTGGACCAAGTGAAGATTGTTTTTGCAAATACAGACATGAGAGCACAGTCTGCACTGGGATTGTTTTCTGACTTCTTGCTGGGCTACAGCTTTAGAAAAGCTGATCTCTACTTAGAATCTCCACTGCATCGAAGCAATTTAATTTTGTGTTTGGTGGATATAATTAGAATCAGACTTGACTAACCTATAATTTTGTGCATTGATTTAGAATTACATTTCACTTGCTTAATTACGGTGGAGGATATAGGTCACACTGTTGCCTGTATGTTTAGTACAGGCAACAGACATTTCAGGAAGGGGTTTTGCTTACTAACTGAAACTTTATACCATACTTACACTAAAAAAATATACTGGTGATGGGGGGCTGGAGAGATGGTTCAGCGATTAAGAGCACTGCTGGCTGCTTTTACAGAGATCCAGGGTTTGATTCCCAGGACTCACACGGCAGCTACCAACCAACTGTAACTCCATTTCCAGGGCATATGTTGCCCTCTTCTGACCTCCACAGGCATTGCAGGACATGGGTGCTCTTACACCCTGGCAAAACACATAAAGTTTAAAAAAAAAAATAAATAAATAACACACTTTAAAAATTATGTTAGTGAGGGCTGAGCCACAGACCTCACACATTTTGGGCTCTACTACTGAGCTGCAGTCCCAACCCTACACTTACATTATTTAAAAAAAGTTTTATTTAATATTTCTATTTTATGTATATGAGTATATTGCCTGCATGTGATTAAGCGCATGCATGTCATGCCATGCTGGAGGAGGTCAGAAGAGGTGTCAGATCCCTGGGAACTGGAGTTTCAGGTAGTTGTTAGCCACCAGGTAGGTGCTGGGAATTGAACCCAGGTCCTCTGCAAGAACAACAGCCAGTGTTGTTAACCCTGAGACATCTCTCCAGCCCAACCACACACAGTTTTAAAAATATTTCAAAATTTGTATTTATGTGTGGGTCCGTGTTTATCTATGTGTATGTGTACGTGAGTGCCCACGGAGACCAGAGAGTGTGCCAGATTCTCTGGAGCTGAAGTTATAAATACCTGATGTAGGTACTGGGAACTGAACACTGGTCCTTGGTAAGAACAAGTGCACTTAACCTTGGAGCCATGTCTCTAGCTCCAGCAGCCATACTTAGAGTGAAAGTTGGTTTGTACAACTGTTTTATTTATTTATTTTTTAATTTTATTTATTTTTGTATGTGTATGAATGTACTGTCTGCATGTAGGTTTGTGCACCCGTGTCGTGCAATTCCGCGGAGGTCAGAAGAGGGTCTCAGATTTCCCTGGAACTGGAGTTCTCCTGGAATTGGAATTACAGACGGTTCTCAGCCACCATGTAGGTGCTGAGGATCGAACCCGGGTCCTCTGCAAGAGCAGTCGGTGCTCTTAACCACTAGGCTATCTCTCCAGTCCCTGTACAACTGTTTTTTACAGAACTGTAACCTTTGGCCTCCTTCCCTTGCTCTCCCTTCCATTCCTTTCCTTTTCTTTCCTTTCTTTTCTTAACTTACTATTCCTTCCTTTCCTTCCTTCCCCTCCCCTCCCCTCTCCTCTCCTCTCCTTTCCTTTTCTTTCCTTTTTTTAGCCATAAATAATTAAAAAAAAGAACCAAGCTTGGTGTGGCAGTGCACACCTTTAGTCCAGCACTGCAGAGGCAGAGGCAGGTGGATCTCTGTGAGTCTCAAAAACAAAACAAAACCAAAAAAAGGGGTCTAGAGAGATGGCTCCCTGGTTAAGAGTGCCAACTGCTCTTGCAGAGGACCTGGGTTTGATTCCCAGCACCCACATGGCGGCTAAGAACTGTCTTCAACTCCAGTTCCAGGGGAATCTGATGCCTTTTTCTGACCTCCGCGGCATTGCATGACACGGGTGCACCAACCTACATGCAGACAGTACACTCATACACATAAAATAATAAATAATAAATAAATAAAAATTAAAACAAAAAAACAAAAAACAACACACACACACACAAACCATTCTTGGCTTGTGGGCTATACAAAAACCAGGTGGTGGGCTGGATTTGGATGTCTAAATGACTGAGTTCTTACTTTTAAAGCATGGAAGTAAATACATTGCATGCATTACATGCATTACATGCATTATCTCAGTTCTCACAAGAATCACAAAGTGATTCCATCATTATCTCCATTCAGTAGATGAGTAACTGAGGTTGAAGGGGGAATACGACCTGGAGATGAGAGTGCCTAGGTAACAGCTGTTCAGCTTCATTCCCTGAGTGATGAGCAACTACATGGTAAAATGTGAGGGCTGGAGAGATGGCTCAGGGTTAAGAGCACTGGCTGTTCTTTCAGAGGACCTGGGCTCTTTGCCCAGCATTCACACAATGGCTAACAACCATCTGTAACGTCAACTCCGGGGGAACTGACACTCTCTTCTGTCCTATGTGGGCATTGTATACACATGGAGCACTTACATACAACAGGAAAAACACTCATATATATAAAATAAAATAAATACATATTTATAATAAAATGAATGTAAGCTGGGTGTGGTGGTGCACGCCTTTAATCCTAGCACTTGGGAGGCAGAGGCAGGCGGATCTTTGTGAGTTCAAGGCCAGCCTGGCCAGCCTGGTCTACAGAGTGAGTTCCAGGACAGCTGGGCCTACAGGGAGACCCTGTCTTGAAGACCAAAAAATAAAATAAAATAAAATAAAATAAAATGAATGTAATTTGTAGGGATAAGCAAAAAAAAAGCAATTAAAAATAATGCTTCTCGGCAGGGCATAGTGGTACACACCTTTAATCTCAGCACCTGGGAGGCAGAGGCAGGCAGATCTCTGTGAGTTCAAGGCCAGCCTGGTCTACATAGTGAGTTCCAAGCCAGCTGGGGCTACAGGGAGACCCTGTCTCAAAAAGACCAAAAAAGAATAGGTTTCTTTAATTCATTTTAAAATGCTTGGGGCTGGAGAGATGGCTCAGCAGTTAAGAGCACTAGTTGCTCTTGAAAAGAACCCAGGTTTAGTTCCCAGAACCCACATGGTGGCTAACAACTGTTTGTAACTCCAGTTCCAGGGGAATCTGACACCTTCTCCTGCCTCTGGGGGCATTGGACAATATGTGAGCAATATACACATAAAATAAAAATAATAAAATATTTTAAAATGCCTTGCATTCTTTCATATTCCTGCTAAGTTTGTGTTATTCTTTGGTATTGATAGTTTATTTATATTCCTGTTTTAAGCTTTACCAAAAAATGAAATTCCTTATGCTTAATTATTTCAGAGAAACTCTAAATTTTAACATCTAAGCTGCAGAGAGTACAAGGCTCTTCAGACCAGCAAATATACTAAACTTCTCCCTAAAAGTCTCTCTTCAAAGAATTCAGCAGCTATAAGCTGACTGATCCTTTTCAGGATTGTGGGAAAGAAGATTCTGGGTTCTTCCTTAGAAAATAGGCAGAAAATTCATAAGATGTTTTGGCAATCATGAGGGTTCTGAGTGAGTAAAGGATGGAAAGAAGGAAGGAAGAAGAGAAGGAAGAGAAGGGAGGGAAAGAAAAAGAAGGAAGGGAGGGAGGAAGGAAGAAAGGAAGAAAGGAAGAAAGGGAAGGAAGAAGGAAGGAAGGAAGGGAAGGAGGAAGGAAGGGAGGAAGGGAGGAAGGAAGAGAGAAAGGAAGGAATAAAGGAAGGGAGGGAGGAAGGGAGGAAGGAAGACAGGAAGGAAGGAAGGGAAGAAGGAAGAGAGGAAGAAAGGAAGGAAGGAATGGAACAATAAATAATGAAAACAACAAATTTTAAAGCTTTTTCTCCAAATAAGAATCATAACACATTTGGGGAACAAAGAGATCTGACTGGAAAGGAGATGGGGGAGAACAGCAAGGGGAGTATGGGGGGGATACACTGAAGTAAGGGGAGTATGGGGGGAGAGGGATACACTGAAGTAAGGGGAGTAGGGGGGGAGGGGGACACACTGAAGTAAGGGGAGTATGGGGGGAGGGGGATACACTGAAGTAAGGGGAGTATGGGGGGAGGGGGATACACTGAAGTAAGGGGAGTAGGGGGGAGGGGGATACACTGAAGTAAGGGGAGTAGGGGGGGATACACTGAAAGTGTATAATACACTTGTATGAATTCTTTATGTAGCCCAGCACTGTATACAATGAATATATCAATGAAAACAAAAATATATAAAAGAATAACAACACAGCCCGCCATGCTAGCTCTCACTTCCTACTATGGCTAACATTTCTGGAAAAGTGTTTGGATTTCCAATATCCATTTGGTTTCAGTAACTAAATAAAAAATGAAAACACATAAGCCATCCATCATGGCAGGCAACCAGAACTCCAGAAGGGTCCAAACTTGCTGCACTTTGGCTAAATGATCATGTCCTCTTGCCGTCTCCAGAAGCTAAGTGAATTCACTTATTCCAATTTAAAACATTTCCAAAGACTATGTCCTTTCAGGGTTGAGAGCAGTTGTTTTGAGCCTGAAGTTCATGAAGCTCCATTTATTAATCTCTCTGGGCGATATTTTCAGAACATCCACTATTGTTTTAGAATCTCATGCAGAACCACTCCTTTGAATGTGGATCTATGTTATGAAAAGTTTGGACCATCTCTAGAAGATTAAAGGCCAGAAATGCCTGCCTTTTAATCTAGGTGGGGCAGGTGAGACTCCACCTCTCTGGTGCAGACCTTTGCTATTGACTCTCCAACTGAACGACAGTCTCAGGATCACTACCTCATGGTGGTGGTGGGGGGACAGTCCTGAGTACTATTCAAAGTTTGTTAGGATCTGGATGGCTATGTAAACAAAGGCGAAGGGGGAAACTGAGGCAAAATGAAGCAGAAGTTGCATCCCCGTCCCTTAAGGCTGATGTGCAAAGCCATTCTCCTGTGTGGTAGACTCTTTCAGCCTGTAGAGATGCCAACGTAGAAAAGTGTGTGCTCTGATTTCACATTGATTTTTGCACAGATTCAATAGAAATTGCAAAGAGTTCATCCCCCTCGTTCCCAGGTTGTGGGAAAGGGTGAAAGAGTCTACAGCAGGTGCATAACACACAATATGCAAAAAACAAGAACTCCCCGAGCTGAAAACACCCAATGGCCCGACACCCCACAGATGATAGCAGAGTGGCTTTGAGATGGTGTGAGGCACTTACATTCTCCTCTGCACCTGTGGAAACCGAATCCTCTTTAACTGACTAGAGAAAGATAAAAACAAAAGCGAGAGTCAAGATGTTACAAAACAAGGGAGGTGAAAGCATAGTTATTTGGCCTGGCAGCCCATCTTGGCATCTCTCAGATACTGAATTGTTATATGGATCTCGTTCTGGCAAGAGCTTGTGGGGAGGCTTCGAAAGCCAATGGTAGAGTGAGATAATACAACGTATATATCATAAAATGCCGCAAAGTTATAATAAACATGTGGTCAGAGGCAGATTATACACCGAACACAGGGACACTTGCATGGAGTCCTGGCTGTGGGAAAGAACATCTTTGCTTTACATTTTCCATTCATTTAGATGACAGAATTATTATTATTATTTTATTTATTCTTATATGTGTATGAATGTACTGTCAGCATGCAGGTTTGTGCACCTGTGTTGTGCAATGCTGCAGAGGTCAGAAGAGGGTGTCGGATTCCCCTGGAATTGGAGTTAAAGACGGTTCTCAGCTGCCATGTGGGTGCTGGGGATCGAACCTGGGTCTTCTGCAAGAGCAGTCGGTGCTCTTAACCCCTAGGGCATCTCTCCAGACCCCCAAGAGAATTATTATTAATATTATTACTATTATTGAGACGGATGAGATGTGTCCTCTCTACTACAAAGGTTAGCTTTGAACCCACTGTAGAGTGGAGGATGACCTTGAACTTCTGAACCTCCCGCCTCCACCTCTCAAGGCATGCCTGGTTTATGCAGAGCTGAGAAATCCAACTCTGGGCTTTACACATGCTGGGTAGGCACTCTCTGAACTGAGCCACATTCCCCAGTGCAAGGGGGAAATATTAGTTGCTCAATATACAGGCACTATTAGGTAAACAGAAATAAGCGGTGTGGTAGTTTGGATGAGAATGGCACCCATAGGCTCTGAGTATTTTGATATTTTGTCCCCAGGTAGTGGCAAGGTTTGGGAAGGTTTTAGGGAGTGTGGCCTTGCTGGAGGCAGGCTTTGAGAATACTTAAGCCTTGCATTCCCTGTTTCCTGCTCCTGCTTACGGATGTGATCACTGCCTTTCCGCTGCGTGCATCCACCTCGGCCGCCACGCCTCCCCCCCATGATGGATTCTTACCCTCTGAAACCATAGGCCAAATAAACTCTTCCTTTTGTAGGTTCCCTTGGTCATGATGTTTTATCACAGCAACAGAAAAGTAATTATACATGCAGCTGGAAAAATTCTGGTCAAGAAATACAGAGAAATTTATCTCTGGTCTTTATGGAGTGAGAAAGGCCCATCAGGTCATAATCAGGGTCCCCAGCCTTACTGGAATCTCAGCCCGTGGTCAGCACCAGAGGCTGCTCCTTACACCAAGGCTCACTCTGGCCCAGCTGTATCAGGTTCCACCTGACTGGAACACTCCATGGAAGGCCAGGGGGCTGGAGCCACACACATCCTATTTGAGACAGTGTTTTACTTCCTGGCATTGTTCTGTCACTTACAGTCCCCAAATAGTAGAGGAGGCATCCGGGTTCCATCAAAGGACAGTGACACAATCACTGTACCACTTAGTTACCCCCTGGAGGGCACCTTGGTATCTTTCCTTCAATGGTTCTTAAACTTTGGTGTATGGGGCATTATTGGTTATAGATCACTTTGAGAATTCCTTACCATAAGCAAAATACTTTGCAAATGATATCAGGATGCCTGTAGACCTCTGTGTGTCTTTTAAACTCCAGCTTAAGAATATTTCCCTGTATACACTTTGCTACTAACTCTTTGTTTTTTATTCTAATCAGGTGGGAGGGGAAGAAGAGAAGGGATATTCACAAAAACAACTTTCAAGCACTTTACATACCTGATTTCCCTTACTCTGCCTCAGATATCAAGTACGTGCTTATTTACATGTAAGACATGAGCACAGAAGGACCAACTCTCATGTTCAGGTTAAGCAGCTAGAAAGTGGAGGAAGCCATTCTAAGAGCCAAGACTCTTTCCTGCCATGATGACTTTTGGCTTCTGTCCATTGGCGATGGCTAACTCTGTATCTTTCCAGATAAGAGCATTCATTTGGGTCATTTATTTCTGCATATTCTCTTCCTTTACCAATGAGTTCTTGGGACTAGAAGGAACATAACATTTCTAGAAGCTTCTGATGATTCAGAAATGATACCACATTCAGAAGGAATTTATTTATTTATTTATTTTCTTTTTTTTAAAATAGAACTCTCTAGTTCTTTTTTTTTTTTAATTTTATTTATTTTTGTATGTGTATGAATGTACTGTCTGCATGTAGGTTTGTGCACCTGTGTCATGCAATGCCGAGGAGGTCAGAAGAGGGTGTCGGATTCCCCTGGAACTGGAGTTCTCCTGGAATTGGAGTTACAGAAGGTTCTCAGCTGCCATGTGGGTGCTGGGGATCGAACCGGGGTCCTCTGCAAGAGCAGTCGGTGCTCTTAACCTCTAGGCCATCTCTCCAGCCCTCAGAAGGAATTTATGAGGATCGCTGCTTTCTTGGAAGTGTAACTCCTTCTCTCAGGCCTGCTGGGAAGCTATTTAACTCTACACACAGATAAAGACTCAGATGATAGTTTGAAAAGCACAACCAACAAAAGCTGTTGTGATACTACACTGAGAAAAGACTTTGCTATTTCAAAATAAAGTATGCAGGGCTTCAACCCTCTTTCATGTCCCAGGTCTTTGTAAGAAGGTGAATATCTCAGATTTCCCTGTCTATAAAGTCTGTGGCTGTCAGTTGCTCAGTGTGTTCCCTAGGACACTGACAATTCCGTGTAGGTGACAGAGACGGATAGAGAGAGTCAACTTTGGACAGTGATGCTTTCTTGAAATTCATGTGGTTTTATATTTTGAGATCTTTTGATGCTTTCTTGATATTCATGTGGTTTTATATTTTGAGATCTTTTTACATGTTTGGGGGCTGGGGTTGGAGTTAAGGTGGAAGAGTGCCTGCTCAGCATGCACAAAGCCTTGGATTTGATTCCCAGCACCGCATGAACCTGGCATGGTTGGCACACGCCTGAGAAGAGCAGGCAGGAGGATCAGAAGTTGAAGGTCACCCAGAGCTCCATTGGGGCTGCAGACCAGCCTGGGGCATGTGAGACCCTGTTCCAAAAGAAACTGCTATGCCGTACTTTTTTTTTTTTTTTCCATGACATGTTTTAAGCAGTTCTTTTAAAAAAAAACTTATATTTACAGACAGTGATCCCAGACACCATTTAATAAAGAGCTTCTTTTGCACCAGAGTCCCACAACTGGACACACACAGACATGGTCTGTGAAATGATCAACTCTGAGTGACACATCTACAATGCAAACTCTACAGACTCTACACCTAAGCCTTAAGGAACATAGTGGAACAAGGAGGAGAGAAAATAAGAATACATCTCTCAACTATCATCAATCAAGTGTCAGAGGACAATGAACAAAAAATGCTACAAATGGCCAAAGTGTAGAGAATAAGAGTCTGCAGTGTGTGGGTCTTTGGACAGGACTACTATATTAAACTTCACCCATCCAGGCAGGTCTCAGGGACCATTGTGGAAAAGAGGGAAGAAAGTTTGTAAGATCCAAAGGAGGAGGTACATGAATATATGGAAAGAGAGTCTCACAGGCTCCTGGGACCTTGCTCATAATGAACTTACAGCAATGGTGACAGCATGCACAAGACCCCTGTAAACTCAAGCAGAAAAGAATCCCAGCCTAGAACTATGGAAATGGGCAGCATACTCCAATATTAGGTGAAGAACTATTGGGTAGCTGATTACTTCTGGGTGAGGAAGACCTGATCTTCTTAAACGAGTGAGTGTAGATAAGCTGACTAGTTGCCAGTAGAAGAACTTGCACTGAGGGATGTCTGGGAAACTAACTTAACTCTAGATGCCTTAACATAAATGACAGAATGCATGAAATCCATTGAGGAGGGATATGGGTTGGTACTGATGGGGAAGGTGTTATAAAGATGATTAAGAGGTTATGTATGAAATACACAAATGCTTAACAAATATGGACAAAAAAGAAATCAGTTGAATATAGATGCATAGCTTTATTTCTAAGCTGTCTTTTCTATTTCACTTATCTATATGTCTGTTTTATGGCAATATCATATTCTCCTTTTTAAATTTTATTTTAATTAATTTGTTTTTAATACCTTACTTTTTACTAATATTCTTTTTCTTAATTTTAATTGAACTTTTGTGCATTTCATACAGCATTTCTTAATCAAATTTAGACCCATCCCCCCTTCCATGCCCCTGACCCAGCCAGAGCTTGTGCATTCTGCAATACATGTCTTACATCTTTTTATCTGTCTTTTTTAAAAATTTTCAATGCAGAAGTTTACTGTTTTGGGCAGAAGTTTACTGTTTCAGTCAGTTCCTTGAACACATCTTTCTTGTTGTTTTTCCCTTTAATTTTATATTACTCCAAAGTATGCATGCATACACTCCACACGTACACCAAAATTATGACATCTGAAAATAAACTATAGGTTAATTCTAAAACATGTTTACAGATTCAACTTTTAACAGTAAAGTTGCTCATAGGTGAAAAGAAATATTAGTTTACATTCTTAAACTACATAGCAAGTTGATGTATGTTTTAATGTAATTTTTAATAGTAGCATCAGGTATTATATTTATTAAAAAAGAAAAAATACTCGGCTTGCCTTAATTAATAAGGATTTGTTGTGAGGATCTACAAATGAGAGAAAACACACATGGTTTCTTTTTCTGGGACTGTGTTATTTCACTTAGCATAATGGCTTCTAGTTCCATCCATTTACCTGCAAATTTCATGACATCATCTGTCTTTACCACTGCATAGAACTTCACTATGTAGATGTACCACATTTTCTTTATCCGCTCATCAGTTGAGGGACACTTGGGTTGCTTCAAGCTCTTCACTATTGTGAAGAGAACTGTAATAAACATGGTTGTACACATATCTACAATAGGATTAGACTTGTGGGTATCTACCTAGGAGTGGTATGAATGGGTTAGGTGGTAGGTTAATTTTGAGTCTTTTAAGAGTTCTCCACACTGGTTTCCATAGGTTGCATGAGTTTGAATTCTCACCAGCAGTTTTTTGAGTGTTCTCCTTTCTCCACAACCTCTCCACCATTTAGTATCTTTTGTTTTCTTGATCATAGACAGTCTTACTGGGGTAAGATGAAATATTAAATTGGTTTTAATGTGCATTTCCTTAATTATTAGCAACTTTGAACTCTTCTAAAGAGATTTCTCAGGATTTTTACTTCTTCATTTGAGAAGTCTCTGTTCAGCTCTTTACTCCATCTTTTGATTGGGTCATTTGTATTCCTACTCCTTTGTTTTTTGAATAATTTATATATTCTGGATATTAGTCCTATGTCAGATGTATCACTGGTGAAGGATTCTTCCCACTGGGTTTTCTCTTCACGTCTTTGATCCTTTCTTTTGCTGTACAAGAGCTTTTGAGTTTACTGAGGTCCTACTTATTGATTGGTGACCCTATTTCCTGCGCAGCTGCTGTCCAATTTAGAAAATCTTTTCTTATGTCGATATGCTGTAGGATACTGCCAATCTTTTCTTCTATCATTTTCAGAGTTTCAAGTTTCACATTGAGGTATTTGATTCATTTGGAGTTGATTTTTGTACAGGGTGAAAGGTAGGGGTTTAGTGTTATTCTTCTACAAGTGGTGATCTAGTTTTGCCAGCATCATTTGCTGAAGATGCTGTCTTTCCTGCATTGAGTCTTCTTGGCCCCTTTGTCAAATATGAGGTGGCTGAAATTGAATGTGCTCAAGTTAGGATCTTCAATTTTGTTCCATTGATCTGTTTTGATTGAGTCTGTTTTGTGCCAGTACCAGGCTGTTTTTATGACCATAGCCCTGTAATACAATTTTTATGACTATAGCCCTGTAATACAGTTTGAAGTCTGGTATAGTAATCCCCCTGAATTGCTTTTTGCCCAAGGTTGGTTTGGCTATCTGGGGTCTTTTGTTTTTTCCATATGAATTTTAGGATATTTTTTCTAAGTCTGTTAAAAAACTCATGAGGATTTTAATTGGGATTTCATCGAATCTGTATATTACTTTGGGTAGAATGGCCATTTTTACTATATTAACTCTTCCAATCCATGATCATAGGAGGTCCTTCCATCTTCTGGTGTCTTGTTCATCTTCTTCAAGAGTTTAAATTTTCATTGTAGAGATCTTTAGTGTCCTTGGTCATGTGTGTTCTGAGATATATTTTTTGAGGCTATATTGAATGAGAAGTTCTTCTTGTATTCCTTCTCCAATTGATTGTTGTTAAAAAACTACTGATTTTTCTAGGTTATCATGCTAATTTACTGAAATTGTTAATCATTTCTAGGAGTTTTCTGATGGAATTTTCAGTGTTCCTTAGGTAGTTTACGATCATGCCATCTGCAAAGAGGGATTGTTTGACCTTCTCTTTTCCAATTAGTACTCAATTTCTCAATTTCCCTTTCTTTTCTTATTGCTCTAGCAAGAGTTTCAAGCACTATATTGAAAAGTAGTGTAGATAAGAGTAGCCTTCCAAGGTTCCTGACTTTAAGGGGAATGCTTCTAATTTTTCCCCATTTATAATGACGTTGGTTGTGGGTTTGTTGTATATGGCTTTAATTATATTGAGGAATGTTCCCTCCAGTCCAGTTCCTTATAGGACTTTAAATAGGAAGGCATGTTGAATTTTGTCAAAGGCTTTTTCCACATCAATTAAGATGACCATGTGGTTTTTGTCTTTTAGTCAGTCCATTTATGTGCATTATGACATTTATTGATTTATGTATGTTGAACCATACCCTTCATCTCTGATATAAATCTGACTTGGTCATGATTGATGACTTTTTTGATGTGTGCCTTTATGAGGTTTGCAAGTATTTTGTTGAGAATTTTTGCATCTATTTTCATTAATGAAATGGGTCTATAGTTTTCTTTTTTGTTGGTTTTGTGTTTGCCTAGTTTTGGTATTAGAATGGTGCTGGCTTCATGGAAGGAATTTGGGAGATATGCCCCCTTTTCTATCCTTTTGAATAATTTGACTAATAATAGTTGTAGGTCCTCTTTAAATGTTTTATAGAATTCTGCAATAAATCCATCTGGGCCTGGGCTTCTTTTAGTTGGGAGGCTTTGAATTACTGTTTCAATCTCCTCATTTTTATGGGCCTGGTTAAGCTATCAAGCTCTTCTTGGTTAAGCTTTTGTGATTTCCATGATTTCAGATATTCATCTATTTCTCTTAAGTTTTCAAATTTAGTAGAGTATAGGTTTTTAAATTATTCTCATAAGATTAGGTGGACCTTTTTGTTATCTGTTGTGGTGTTTTCCTTTTCATCTCAAATTTTATTGATTTGGAGTTGGTCTTTCTTTCTTTTGCTTAACTAGGCTAGAGGTCTATCTATCTTATTTATCCTTTCAACGAACCTGCTCTTGGATTCTTTGATTCTTTGTATTATTTTCCTTGTTTCTATTTCATTGATCTCTGCTCTGATTTTTATTATTTCATCTTGTCTGTTGGGTTTAGGATTCATTTGTTGTTGACTCTTCCGTGTTTTAAGTTGCAGTGTTAGGCCGTTTATTTGGTTTTCTTTCTTTCTTTCTTTCTTTCTTTTTTTTTTTTTTTTTTTTTTTATAACTTAAGGCTATAAATTTCCCTCTTAGGACTGCTTTTAAAGTGTCCCACNCGTGGTCAGCACCAGAGGCTGCTCCTTACACCAAGGCTCACTCTGGCCCAGCTGTATCAGGTTCCACCTGACTGGAACACTCCATGGAAGGCCAGGGGGCTGGAGCCACACACAGTCCTATTTGAGACCAGTGTTTTACTTCCTGGCATTGTTCTGTCACTTACAGTCCCCAAATAGTAGAGGAGGCATCCGGGTTCCATCAAAGGACAGTGACACAATCACTGTACCACTTAGTTACCCCCTGGAGGGCACCTTGGTATCTTTCCTTCAATGGTTCTTAAACTTTGGTGTATGGGGCATTATTGGTTATAGATCACTTTGAGAATTCCTTACCATAAGCAAAATACTTTGCAAATGATATCAGGATGCCTGTAGACCTCTGTGTGTCTTTTAAACTCCAGCTTAAGAATATTTCCCTGTATACACTTTGCTACTAACTCTTTGTTTTTTATTCTAATCAGGTGGGAGGGGAAGAAGAGAAGGGATATTCACAAAAACAACTTTCAAGCACTTTACATACCTGATTTCCCTTACTCTGCCTCAGATATCAAGTACGTGCTTATTTACATGTAAGACATGAGCACAGAAGGACCAACTCTCATGTTCAGGTTAAGCAGCTAGAAAGTGGAGGAAGCCATTCTAAGAGCCAAGACTCTTTCCTGCCATGATGACTTTTGGCTTCTGTCCATTGGCGATGGCTAACTCTGTATCTTTCCAGATAAGAGCATTCATTTGGGTCATTTATTTCTGCATATTCTCTTCCTTTACCAATGAGTTCTTGGGACTAGAAGGAACATAACATTTCTAGAAGCTTCTGATGATTCAGAAATGATACCACATTCAGAAGGAATTTATTTATTTAGTTTATTTTCTTTTTTTTTTAAAATTAGAACTCTCTAGTTCTTTTTTTTTTTTTAATATTTATTATTTTTTTGTGTATGGGAATGTGTACTGTTCTGCATGTAGGTTTGGTGCCACCTGTGTCATGGCAATGCCGAGGAGGTCAGTAGAGTGGGTCGCGATTCCCCTGGAACTGGAGTTCTCCTGGAATTGGAGTTACAGAAGGTTCTCACTGCCAATGGGGTGCTGGGATCGAACCGGGCCTCTGCAAGAGCAGTCGGTTGCTCTTTAACCTCTAGGCCATCTTTCAGCCCTTCAGAGGATATTTATTGAGGATCGCTGCTTTCCTTGGAGATGTAACTCCTTCTCCAGGCGCCTGCTGGGAAGCTATTTAACTCTACACACAGATAAAGACTCAGATGATAGTTTGAAAAGCACAACCAACAAAAGCTGTTGTGATACTACACTGAGAAAAGACTTTGCTATTTCAAAATAAAGTATGCAGGGCTTCAACCCTCTTTCATGTCCCAGGTCTTTGTAAGAAGGTGAATATCTCAGATTTCCCTGTCTATAAAGTCTGTGGCTGTCAGTTGCTCAGTGTGTTCCCTAGGACACTGACAATTCCGTGTAGGTGACAGAGACGGATAGAGAGAGGTCAACTGGACAGTGAATGCCCTTTCTGAAATTCATGGCGTTTTATTATTGAGATTCTTTTTGATGCTTTCTTGATATTCATGTGGTTTTATATTTTGAGATCTTTTTACATGTTTGGGGGCTGGGTTGAGTTAAGTGGAAGAGTGCCTGGACTCAGCATGTGCACAAAGCCTTGGATTTGATTCCCAGCAACCGCATGGCAACCTGATGGTTGGCACACGCCTGAGAAGAGCAGGCAGGAGGATCAGAAGTTGAAGTCACACCAGAGCTCCCATTTGGGGCTGCAGAACCAGCCTGGGGCATGTGAGACCCTGTTCCAAAAGAAACTGCTATGCCAGTACATTTTTTTTTTTTTTTCCATGATCATGTTTAAGCAGTTTTTTTAAAAAAAAACTTATATTTACAGACAGTGATCCCAGACACCATTTAATAAAGAGCTTCTTTTGCACCACATGAAGAATATTACAGAGTCCCACAACTGACACACACAGACAGTGTCTGTGAAATGGATCAAACTGAGTGACACATTACCCAATGCAAACTCTACAGACTTCTACAACTAAGGCTCACCGAACATAGTGGAACAAGGAGAGAGCAAAATTAAGAATACATCTCTCAACTATCATCAATCAAGCGTCAGAGGACAATGAACAAAAAGATGGCCACAACTGGCCAAAAGTGTAGAGAATAAGAGTCTGCAGTGTGTGGATCCTTGGACAGGACTTTACTATTTAAACTTCACCCATCCAGGCAGGTCTCAGGGACCATTGTGGAAAAGAGGGAAGAAAGTTTGTAAGAACCACAGGTAGGATGATTACATGCATATATGGAAAGAGAGTCTCACAGTATGCCGTACTTTTTTTTTTTTAATTTTTTTTTATTAATTTTATTTATTTCTGTATGTGTACGAATGTATTGTCTGCATGCAAGTCTGTGCACCCGTGTCGCGCAATGCCGCGGAGGTCAGAAGTGGGCGTCAGATTCCCCTGGAGCTGGAGTTCTCCTGGAGTTGGAGTTTCAGACGGCTCTCAGCCGCCATGTGGGTGCTGGGGATCGAACCCGGGTCCTCTGCAAGAGCAGTCGGCGCTCTTAACCGCTAGGCCATCTCTCCAGCCCCAGTATGCCGTACTTTTAAAGCTATATCACCCAGCCAAACATTTCTTATTTTTCTTTTTTATTTTCCTGCCTTTTTGAAAGTGGGGCTCCCTGTACTGACTTGGAACTCACTATGTAGACTAGGCTGGCCTTGAACTCACAGAGATCTGCCCGCTTCTGCCTCCCCCAAATAGTCCTTATTTTCAAACATTTTTATTAAATTTGAGTGTGTGTGTGTGTGTGCATGTGTGTGTGTGTGTGTGTGTGTGTGTGTGTGTGTGTGCAGGTGTGTGGTGTTAGAAGCCAACTTGCAGGATCCAGTTGTCTCCTTCTACCACGTGGGTCCCAGGGATTGAACTCGGGTCATATTGCACTTGGCAGCAAGCACCATTACCTACTGAGCCATCTCACCAGCCCTAACATTCCTTATTTTAGAATTAGGCTAATTGAGCATCCCTTGTATGTCAGTAATTTTCTTTTCTTTTCTTTCTTTTTTTTTTTTTCTGTTTTTGAGACAGGGTCTCTCTGTAGCCCCAGCCATCCTGGAACTCACTATGTAGACCAGGGTGGCCTTGAAATAATAGAGATCCTCCTGCCTCTGCCTCCCAAGTGTTGGGATTAAAGGTGTGTATCACCATACCTAGCTTCAGTAATTTTAATACCACATTCCAGTTTGTAATTGCCTTGTACCACCTGAATTTACTTTCTATTTTTCTTTAAATTATATATATATAATATAATTTTTTTGGTCTTTTTGAGACAGGGTCTCCCTGTAGCTCTGGCTGTCCTGGAACTCACTATGTAGACTAGCCTGGCCTTGAACTCACAGAGATCCACCTGCCTCTGCTTCCCGAGTGCTGGAATTAAAGGCATGCACCACCATGCCTGGCAATTGTCTATATTTTTATTTAACTATATTTGAGAAGAAAATGCCTTATGGCAGTAAGTAATTATCAATATCTAGCATGAATTAAAGCAAATGAAATCAATAAAACAATAATAATAATAACAAAAAAGTTCTAGCTATGTGCAAATCTTTCTTTTTCAAATTTTTTTTAATTTTTTATTTTTTTTATTTTTTGTCTTTTCAAGACAGGGTCTCCCTGTAGCCTCAGCTGTCCTGGAACTCACTCTGTAGACCAGGCTGGCCTTAAACTCACAAAGATCTGCCTGCCTCTGCCTCCCAAATGCTAGGATTAAAGGTGTGCGCCACCACGCCTGGCTTTGATTTATTTTTATTTTGTGTCTGAGTGCTATGCCTGCTGTGTATAAATACACCTGTGTCATACAGTGCCTGTTGAGGACAGAAGAGGGCGCCAGATCTCCTGTAACTGGAGTTAAGATGGTGTTAGCTGCCATGTGGGTGCTAGGATTTGAACCCCAGTCTTCTGCAAGAGCAGCTGGTGTTCTTAACAGCGGATCCAACTTTCCAGTCCCAGATCTTTCTTAAGGAAAAAAGAAAGATATCAGAGCTGGCTGTCATGGTCAATATCTGTATCCCAGATACTTTGGAGTGTGAAGCAGGAGGAGCAAGTTCAAGTCCAGCCCAGACAATGATATTTGAAGGTTGAAGGAAGGGATGGGAAGGACCTCACACATTAAACATTCTAGAAGGTGACTGATTAAAATTTCAATAATTGTGAGCCAGAATGTTACAGGCTGAGAGCCAAATTTACGGAGGTTATCTTTAACTCTCTAAATAGCTATTGCCCACCACTGTGTCTGACCTAACACTTTCGTGACTATTAGGTAAATGTTTTTGGAGTGTAAAACAGACTCCTATCTTCCATCAAACTAAAAGCTAAGAGTGTCAACAGATGGCACCTGAGCCCCATTTCAGAGATTTCCCCACTTGACCTGCCTATCCGATATTCTACCAATGTATTTCAAGAGTATTGGTTTATGATTTTCTTGATTCTGTTATGATGAAAAAAAATTTTATTTGGCTTTTTGAGACAGGGTCACCCTGTAGTTCCAGCTGTCCTGGAGCTCACTATGTAGACCAGGCTGGGCTTGAACTCACAGAGATCTGCCTGCCTCTGCCTCCCAAGGGCTGGGATTAAAGACGTGCACCCCCATACCCGACCCTGTTATGATAAAAATTTTATGAAAGTATTTCCATATCAGAAATTTGAGGTAAACTGAACCTGTTTTCCTGGGCCATGGTTACTCATAACTTGGCTCCGTAATAAATTGCCTTTTATTCCTTTGAGGTGAGAGGTGTGTCTTTTGTGTGGAAAACAGTTTAACTAAGACTCTATCTCAAAGTCAAAAGTTAAAAAAAAAAGGGAGGGAAGGTGTGGTGGCACATGCTTTTAATTCCAGCCCTCAGGAGGCAGAGGCAGGCAAAGTTCTGTGTGTTTGAGGCCAGCCTGGTCTACATAGTGACTTCCAGGACAGATAGGGCTACACAGTGAGGCCCTGTCTGAAAAAAAACTAAAAAACAAAATAAGGAGGTAAGGAGGTCCATAAATATAGCTGCAATAGAGCACGTGCCTAGGTTCAATGCCTAGTAAACAAACAAACAAACAAACAAATACTAGCAAGTGGGGGCATGATGATAAGTCCTTGCTTAGAGGGGGGAATAACTTGAATGATGTGTAGACTCCTGTAGATGTTGGGTGTGGGAAGTAGAGCAGAAAGAAACAAATAAACCATAAAAGAGAATTTAGCTGTGGAAATAAGTGTGCTGGGTCCATCAGCCACATCTAGTGTGGGTGTAGAAGAGTGTTCAGAGTGGGCTGCTGGTGGCTGGCAGCTCAACTCAGGCCACCGTAGCTGTCCCTGAATTGACTGTGTGCTGGGGAGATAAGGGGCCTTGTGGATGCTGAGGATGGCCTCTTTGAGTCCATTTAGGTACTGAGCTATCTCCCTGCAGCACCACAAGTAGAAGACGACCTACGCTGGAGCGCAGTAGGTGAGACAGGTGAAGGGAATGGCCCGGGCCTCCCCTAGTGCCTCTGATGGCCGTGTTATGGTTGGGGTGACCATAGGATGCATGGAAGCACAGGGCAGTTTGTGATGACCTGTGGGGGCTTCCAGGACCTGCATGGACAGAACAGGTGGGCACACAGATTCATTTGTGCCCATCAATCCAGGGAATTGCTGCAGGTCATTCTGCATATGCAGACCACTGGGCACAGCGTTGACATCATACATGTTAATTGATGGTAGCAATTTTTTTTTTTTTTAATCTTTTTGAGACAGGGTCTCCCTGTTAGTTCTTCCTGGCCTGGAGCTCACTCTGTAGATCAGGCTGGCCTTGACCTGCCTCTGCCTCTGCCTCCTGAATACTGGGATTAAAGGCGTGCATCCCCCCTCCCCCAACCCCTGGCAGCTTTTTTTTTTTTTTTTTTTTAAAGTCTGATGGTAGCAATTTTTATGAACACTTAAGAGAAGCGGCATCGGCCAGGTTTATCAGACCTGAAATGCCCTTAAGCCAGTATTTGCTCTTGAAACTCATAAAGCTGGATGTGGTGATCTGAACGAGTGTCTCCCAGAGACTCCTAGTATTTGGATATTTGGTCTCCAGTTTATGGTACTATTTGGGGAGGGTTATAGAACATTTTGGAGGTGTGGCCATGCTGGAGGAAGCACATCGCTGGGGGAAGGCTTTGAGAGTGTATAGCCACGCCCACATTCAGTCTGTCACTCTCTGCTTCCCGTGCTTGCTTGAAGATGTGAATGCTTAGCTTTCTACGCTTTGCCAGTGTGCCTCCCTGCCTTACCCTCTGGAACCATAAGCCAGATAAACTCTTCTTTCTATCTCCTAGATCCCTGTACCTGTTTTATCACTGTACCAGAAAAGTAACTAAGATAGAGGAACTGTCCTGACAGGAAAGAAGATAACCGAAACAAAAACACCTGTCCCTCTCCTCCTCTCCCTTTGGCTATCAAAATAGTTTCCTTGGGAATCTCATGTGGAGGGAAGGAAAAGTCTGCAGCCTGATGCCAGCCAGAGGGAGGCTCTGCCTCCAGGAAGAGATTTCTCTGACTACCTTATAGGACACACTGGGAGCGGAGATGATGTTGGGTCAATGGTGGTTGGGACCATATTTTTGCCAAGACTGCTTACTGTAGACACCTTTTGCCTTCTATTTAAACCTAAACCTTATATCAGGACCCCAAAGACAGACATAGAGGTCACTGGATCTCTTTATTTGTTGTTGCTCTTCCCAGTGTGGCCACATTGAACAAGCTTTCTTTCTTTGTCCCCCACTTTCTTGTCTGAGCCCAGGCTCTGACCCTAACGACTGTCACAAAGAGACATTTGGACATTGCTTCAGGTTACGTTACGTTCTGAAGTTGGAATGGGGTAGGTAGAGTTTGAAGTAGGTCTCGATTAAAACCTGAATGACTCGTTCTCCGCAGTCAAGTGGCACAGTGACCTTTGTAGAACACAAGTCCTGGTCACCAACCTCGGTCCACTGTGCCAGTATTTTGAGGTCTTTATTGTTTGGACTGCATTGGTGAGCTCAGCCAGCTGATAAACTTGATGAGTGTGCTTTTTAGATCCTTGTCCAAGTTTTACTGATAAGAAACAAGACTGGGAACTTTCCAAAAGGGGAGGTCTAGTGGCAGTGTTTTCTTCCTTAATAAACCTTTGGTAGTGGACTGCATTCTTTTACCAGGTCTCATGTTCTAACATCAAGTATGGTGCAAAAAAACAAAATGGTACTACTGGGAACAAAGTACTCAGGCTGCCAGTCAGGCGGAGGGTTAAGCACTCCCCCTTGCTTGCCCCAAGTCAGTAGTCACAGGGAAAGCAGACTTTCCAACACTCCCAAACCTCTGCTTCAGCATCTGTGAGCTTTGCTCCTGTCCAAAAGTCACTCTTCCATTGAGGGGTGGGTGGGACTCTGCTCTCTGTAGCTAGCTGCTGGGCAGAAACATCCCCAGGGGGAGCCAATCTGGATCTCACACTTCATCTGAATTTGCTCCTGGCCTCAGCCCAGTACACAGGGCAGTGGAAAGCCTCGGGCACCCCTCTGTCTGTTTTCTTTAGGAAAAAAGCCTATGGGTTGAGGAGCCAGGGAAACCAGATTCCTGTTCCTTATCTTCCAGGGCCAGTGAGTTGCTGTGTCTGATAACATCTGGCGGTGTGTGTGTGTGTGTGTGTGTGTGTGTGTGTGTGTGTGTGGCTTGATTACCAACCTGGGCATATTCCAGAAGGGAACTGCAGGGCAATAAAGAATCTGGGCAGCCCACGGAGAAAGAGCCTCACTTGAGGAAAGAAGGCAAGGATTTGAAAGCAAGGTTTCTGCTGCTGTGGTCAAGGCGGGTTTTTCAGTCTTCTCAGGATAACCAGGAAACATATGGGATGGGATTCTCAATCAGATCTCAAAAAGAGTCAGCCCAGCCCCTGCCTCTCCTCCTATACCTGACTGATGAATCTGAAAATAGTCCAACCTAATTAGCAGCAAGAATAAGCAAAAAATGTACAGGATCCCATTTAAGAGACGTACATTGCTACGAATAAGAAACCAAACCACATATAACTTCACATAAATTCTAAAGCAAGGGCCCCATTGCCTTACTAAATGTATTCAAATCTTGACCAGAAGGTTCTTAAGGAATATCCACATAGAGGGCTGGAGAGATGGCTCAGCGTTAAGATCACTGGCTGCTCTTGCAGGGGACTGAGTTGGGTCCTTAGCACCCATATGGAAGCTAACAACTGTCCCTAACTCCAGTTCCAGGGGATCCAACGCCTTTCTCTGACCTCTGTGGGCATTGTACACATGCTGTGCATTTACGTACATGTAAGCAAAACACTCATACACATAAAATGAAAATAATAAATAAACTATTAAGAAAGATATGTTCCTATGGTGGCATTTAAAGCAATTGATGTCACATTTTGATCATGTGACAGCTGGTTTGAGTTTACTGATGTCACAGGAACCCTTTTTCCACAAAGCCCAAAGTTTTCATCTCTCCAGTGCTTCCCAAAGTATCCAGGCATAGGCCAGAGCTTCCTTAACCAGAGTCCCTCCAGGAGGATGGAGAAGTCTGTCTTTGAAACAAACAGCCTAGAGCACTCAGAGCAACCCCTCTGACACTGATTGCTCCTTTTGTTACCACCCAAAGCACTTGTAACCTGGACCCTGGGGACTAACACTGGATTACAAATTTCACTGTTTTGGAACAGGGTCACTGGAATTCCAGCCACTTGGCAGTCCTTTTCAACTCAGTTCTGCCAATCAAACTGTAGGTGTCAGGGCCAGTTTGTGTGTGTGTATGTGGTGTGTGTAGGCATTTAGAGGCCACAGGAAAACCTTGGTTGCCATTTTTCAAGTGCTGTCCACCTTGTCTTTTGAGGAAGTGGCCTGGGATCCACTAGCTCAGGCTAGACTAGCTGGACGGCAAGCCCCAGAGATCTTCAGGTCTCCTCCTCCCCAGCACTGGGGCTACCCGTGTGCACTGCTGTGCTTAACTAAAAAAAGAAAAGGGCTCTGGGAATCGCACTTGCTCACTTGGCTCAAATTCCATTAGCCAGCAACTATCAGGAATGAGTGTGTCTCAGGCCCTCAGAGCTCACCGACTACTCTACCCCTGCATTTATCCACCTAAAAAGAAATCAGAAATCAAGAAAGGGAATAGTTTCAAAAGACTACATACATTATTTGTTAATTGCACATGTACACACACTTGTGCATGTGTGGACATCGTATTTCTCCAAATGGATCTCCAACCAGTGCTAACAAATGAATCTTGTAGGCCGGACATGGTGGCGCACACCTTTAATCCCAGCACTAGGGAGGCAGAGGCAGGTGGATCTCTGTGAGTTCAAGGCCACCCTGGTCTACAGAGTGAGTTCCAGGACAGCTGGAGCTACGGGGAGACCCTGTCTTGAAAAGACCAAAAAAAAAAAAACCCAAATGAATCTTGAATTTGTTTTACACTCAGGGCCCACATGATGTCTCAGGGACCCCAGCTAGTTGGTATCCCATGAAGAGGATGCTTTCCTTGACGGGACACTTGAGAGGCCCCAGGTGCTTGACCACTGATTTATTCTAGCAAAACTATAAGGTTAAACACAGTCCTTATTTACAGATAACGCAGTAGGGTCTTGGAGTGCTGATAGAACACGTCTAGGGCTGCCTGTCCCTCAAGTTCTGTGACACAGGACTTGCCACATAGGAGGTCACCAAAGCCATCCATCCCACCCTCTCATTTGACTGATGAGGAAAGAGAAACTGGAAAGGGATGATTGACTTCTAAGGCCGCAGAGCTGGCAGAAGTCAGTTATCACAGAGCAAACAAGAGCATATTTAATCCAGACAACTGGATTTTAAACAGTCACAAAAATGCAATATAATTAGAAGTTAATTTCCTTAAACATTGCTTTTGTTTTTATTTTATAATAACTATTTTAGTTCAGGAATCCCAATTATCCAAACAAAATAACAACTATTTTCATGCCCACAGCCTGTTCTGAGGAAATGGATTTTTTATCCATTTCAATGGTTCATAGCTGCAGACTTAAAAGCATTAAATTCAGTTTTAAAGCTTTTCAATTATAAAGTGAGAAGAATTATGCTTAATTATGCTTAGTTATCAGTGAAATATTATGGTTTCTTAGCATTTTTCCTTTATATTTTTTCAAAATGTTTGCAGGGATGGTTTATAACTATTGCCTCTTTTTTTCTTGAATATTTTAAATTCAATTTTGTGATTTTCATACAATGTAGTTTAATGGTACCTAGACTCCTCCCCTTCCTGCACTTACCCCCACACAGTTGAACGTATTGGCTTATGCAATGATATGACTACAGAGTCTGATTTATGTCCCCGAATGCCCCTCAATGTAGGTCCATCCACTGGAGTATGAAGAGTCCCATCCCTGTGCGACAATGTCTTTCCTCCTCCTGACAACCATTAATTATCCAGGGTTCCTTGGGTGGAGTTGGGACTTCTTACCCATTTCTCTAAGTCTATGCTGGAATTTTGATCAATTTGAGCTTATATAGGACTTGCATACACTGGGCATTATTGTTATTAATTTCCCTCCAGGAAACACAGACCTTCAGAAATGAATCAGGATGCTAAGTCGATTTGTCTGACTCCAGTCTTAACTTTCATCAGTGTTGTTTAAACTTCACTCCCTATACAGTGTTCAGTGCCTTGGCTGTGTCTTCTGTGGTAGCCATGGAGGTATGCTGCTCAGACTAACTGCAAAGACAGCCTCCACCTGTTGAATTCCTTTTTCAAATAAATATATTTAGCCTTACCTCGAGCAAAAAGGAAAATGTTTGTAAAGATTTATTTTAAATTATGTGTATGTGTGTGTATGGGTGTGTGTATGTAAATGCAGTGCCTTCAGAGCCCAGAAGAGGGCATCAGATCTCCTGGGGCTGGAGTTACATGTGGTTATTATCTTCCAGGGAGGGCAATGGAACTGAATTTGGGTCCTCTGCAAGAGCAGTATGTGCTCTTAGCCTCCAAGCTATTTCCAGCCCACAAAAATCAGTGTTAGTTTCAAGTTTAATATGCTTTCTCTATTTTTTCTAATATACTTGGAATAAGTAACTATAATTATTATATATAATTGCATATATTATACATAGCTATATAGATGACATATGTAAATTTCATATATACATATATTTGAATATATAATAATTTAAGTATGAACATTCAAATATGGGTCCCTAAAGTCATTTACTGTGCCACCAACATGTACATGTAATTAATTTGGAACTTGTACTGTATATTATACTGCCAGCAAAAGAGTCTCTAAAATCAGCAAATATAGGTTGGGGAGGAAGAATATTAGAATGGAATGTCAACTGGATGTTTCATAGTTTCATGAACTATTGGAATTAGTGTTTGGGAAGAATCTAGAAGAAAAGCTTTCTGTACAGCAGGGCATAACTGAGAAAGAGGCTCAGATACCCAGGTGGATCCTGGACAAGTGAAGAAAAACCTCAGCGACACCTGGATTCTCCATCTGCTTTTCGTGGTGTGCCAAGTGGCATGGGGGTTTTGAGGAACCCACTGAGTGAGCTGTGTTCAGCTCCATGAATTTCTACCCACTACTTCTTGCTCATCTTTGGGAGAAATTTCAACCAGGTGAGTGCCAGCTAGGATTTGCTCAGCCCCGATGCTCCTCAGCCTACCCACCATTTCTGGTATCACTACTGTTGAGCTGCTGGGTACCCTGGTTTTCTAAAAGGGGACGGAGAATTGGCAGCTCATAATGACTCTATTTGGATGGAGAAGTGTGAAGATAGAGCGTGGGTCCTCTCCCTAGGGAGGGATAAGTGCAAAAGCAGCTAGGATTGTTCATCATTGCAGAAGGCCAATGAGGCCACGGCACACAACCCTCTGTCACCATCCCCAGTCATTCAAACAAAGAACAATTCCACTTGTCCATTTTCTTCTGCAACAAAACACTTGTTTGATACACGACAGGTATTTCATCCTGCCCAGGAATATATAAGGAGTCATCAAGTCAATGGTAAGCAGAGTTATAGAAAATAATCTCTGTGAGTTCTTGAATACATCAAATAATTTCTCGAGTCATCTCAACCCCAACGACCCCACTAATCTTCAAAATTAGACTTACCTTTTTCCAAAACAGTTTTCCCAGAGGCATTGAGGTGGGCCCTGACTTCTCCTTGCCACCTTCCTTCCCTGGGTCACTGGTGGTCACAGGTGGCACGTGACCTGGTTGGTTGCAGCCTTTAGGACTCTTGGATGCATCTTGGGTATCCTGGGGTGTGAAGTTGACTGAAGTAGTGGGTGAGTTTTCAGTACCCTAGAGAGGTTTTTTTTTTTTTAAGTGAAAAAAATCAAAATAATTTCTCAATTTCAAAAGTTAAAGATTTCCTTTAAAAATAAGCATGGGATGGGATCATGCATGGTGTTAATTTATTTCTTTATAATTTTCTGTTTTTCTAAAATTTCTGTGACTGTAGATTTGTGTTTAAAATCCAGATATTTTCTTTTTGAGAAGGAAAAGAGGTATGTTATTAATGACATTCAGGTAAGTAACTCAGGGAGAGTTAAGGGGATGGGAGAGTTATTGTGGTGTTAGAAAGTGGAGTTCTGGCTCAAGAAGATGTTCAGCAGGTCAACGTGCTTGCTGGCAAGGCTGGTGACCTGAGTTTGATCGCTGCGACCCACATGGTGGAAAGAAAGAACTGACTGACAACTGGGAAAGTTGTCATCTGACTTCCATGTGCGTGTCTTGGCACGGGCCCCCACGCACTCACACCCACACCCAGACACAAAGCAAATACATAAATAGAAAGAGAGAAAGAAAAAAGAGAAAATGGAATTCTTACCAACACTGTTGGTCTGCAAATGGTTTTAATCACACTCCCATTATTGAAAATATTCAGAATCGCACTCAATAACTGTATACTTGTTTACATTTATCCTTATAAACGTGCATGGTTTTACTAATCAAATAGGGAAAAGGAAGGGTACAGATAAATAGTGTGGCTGTAGATGGCATTGCTGAGACCTGGGGAAGGAATCTGGGTTTGTGTCCCCAAATCCCGATTTCTGCACATTTAGATGCAGCCGCACAATTAAAACTCCAAAGTCATTCATTCTGTTCCACTTCCTGCCCCCCACCTCCATCTTGTCACCTCCTCTCCCCTTGCCAACCTTCCTCCCTACAATCTGTGCTGAAATCCACTTCCCAGGTATCTGTATCTAATTTGTCTTTTCTTCTTCCTTTCTTCCCCTCCCCTCCCCTCCCCGCCTCTCTCCTTTCCCCTCCTTTTTCTCCTTTCCCTCTCTCTATGTCTCTAAGGCTCTCATGTAGCCTAAGCTGACTTCAAACCATTTGCAATCCCTCCTGATTTAGGACATATGATTTTTGTTTCATTGAATCCCTGTTAATTTCTATTCTCTCCTTTTCCCAAGTCAGTGGATAAAAACTGTAGTCAAGATTTATCCAGACAGGAGTGAATATCAACATTAAAATTTTAGCATCAAGTTCACCTGACCTGACCTCATCATCTTAAGCATCTTCCTTTTGATTTTTGCTTTTGGGACTAATGACTCAATCCCTTTAAATTCCCAGATTACAGTTTCTGGCTAAAAGAAAAAAAAAAAATCTGGCAGTAAAAATGGGGTGTAAAGAAATCCAGGAAATGTCATAATATTTTTGGTACCGGAAAGAGTCTTCTGTTGTTGTTTTTATTTTGACAGAGGGTCTTGCTGTGTAGCCTGGCTGTCCTTATGTCCCAGCCTCCAGAGTGCTGGGATTACAGGCATGTACTATCACGCATGACAGGTGACCAGAGGGGCCCGTAATCTGCCTAATAGTAGAGGAGAGAGAGAGAGAGAGAGAGAGAGAGAGAGAGAGAGAGAGAGAGAGAGAGAGAGAGAGAGAAAATCCTATTCGGTTCTGGCTGGTTTCCATCCACCCACCCCTTCTTCCTGGCGACAGCCCCAGCAAAGCCTCTCTGGTCTTTCCATTCTTGGTATGCCCCTTCTCACTTTCCAAAGAAATCTCTCAATGGTGCTCTGCCAATCTTAGCTAATCTGACATCTCATGTTTGGATTCTGCAAGAGACTCCAAAACCCCAGCCATGTCTGCAGTGGCAACCCCTGCAGAGAGTGAGCAGACTTAGCAGTTGAAAATGGCAGCATAGAACACCCGGGGGCAGCAGAGATGGCTCAGCAGTTCGGATGCCTATTGCTCTAGCACACGACTTGAGCTCCGTTCCCAGCACCCACATCGGGCATCTCAGAACCACCTGTAACTCCAGCTCTAGGGCATCTGACAGCCTCTTCTGGACTCCACGGGCACCCCATTCACCCATGAGCATACCCATGCAAAGACATATACACATACTTTAAGAAAATAATGCCTCATTAAATTTGAATTTCATATCACCAAAGAATTGTTTTTCTAGCATAAATATGTCCTAAATATTGCATGGCATACATTTAAATTTACCCTAAATATTTCTTTTTCTTCGTCACTTAAAGTTAGTGAACAAAAGAATGGATTTCATGATGACATGCAATTATTTCTTGTTAATCTGAAGCATGCAATTATTTCTTGTTAATCTGAAGCCAGAGTTTCACTGGGCCCTCCATATCCTACTTGTCGACCCTTCCCACAAAATTTTGGTGAATTTGGAGACTGAATGTCAAAGGGGCCTCACCACCTTAATTAGTCATCCTGCTTTTATTTTTTATTTTTATTTTTATTTTTATTTTTTTTGGTCTTTTCGAGACAGGGTCTCCCTGTAGCCCAAGCTGGCCTGGAACTCACTCTGTAGACCAGGCTGGCCTTGAACTCACAGAGATCCACCTGCCTTAAAGGCGTGCACCACCATGCCTGGCTCAGTCATCCTGCTTTTATTTTGGATGCAGGACACAGAAGGGGCTAGTAGGATATGAAATTGCAACAAGAACCGAAAACAATGAATGTGTGTCAAGCACATGCATCCCATGGGTCACTAATAAAGAGCTGCAGCTGCCTCACTGAGAGGGGGCACTGGTAAAACCCAGTGGAGAGAGGGCCTTTTAAAGCCTGGCCTGGCCTTATGTGTACATTACTGAACATTGGTGAGCAGGTGACACGTTTGATTCTGAAGCATCTTATGTTGTTAACCTAAGGGAAAAAGATGGGTTCAGCAAGGGAAAATTGATGTTCTTCTATTTATAACAATAATCTTGGGTGTGGTTGTGGCTCAGTGGTAAAGCACTTGTGTTGTGTGCATGGCACCCTGGGTTTACTCCCCAGAACTGCCAAAAATAATCTGCTGCATTTATTAGCTCCAGTCTTCCTCATTTAAAAAATATTTTATTTATTTATTTATTTATTTATTTATTTATTTATTTATTTGTGTGTGTGTGGGGAATATGTGGATGTGAGTGCAATGCCCACAGAGGACAAAAGACACAATGCCCATGGGGAACAGAAGAGGGCTTCAAGTACCAAGGAGCTGAAGTTCCAGGTGATTATAAGTAGCCTGAGGTAAGTCCTGGGAACTGAACTCTGGTCCCTTGAAAGAGCAGCAAGTGCCCTTAACTTTTTTTTTCTCTCTTAACTTCTAAACCATCTCTCTAGCTCTCTCTCTCTTTTTTTTGTCTTTTTGGGATAGGGTCTCCCTGTAGCCCCAGCTGTCCTGGAACTCACTCTGTAGACCAGGCTGGCCTTGAACTCACAAAGATCCACCTGCCTCTGCCTCCCAAGTGCTAGGATTAAAGGCGTGCGACACCATGCCCGGCTTTGCAACTGGAAATTATTATAATATAATATAAATATATTACAGTAAAACAAGAAGCTAGTGTTTTTTATTTTTTTATTTATTATTTTTTATGTGTATGAATGTACCGTCTGCATGTACGTTGGTGTAACTGTGTCATGCAGTGTTGCAGAGGTCAGAAGAGGGTGTTGGATTCCCTTGGAACTGGAATTAAAGACTGTTCTTAGCTGCGATCTGGGTGCTGGGAATCGAACCCAGGTCCTCTGCAGGAGCTCTTAACCACGGAGCCATTTCTCCAGCCCTGGGAAGCTAGTGTTTTGTTCTTGATTTTTTTTTCTTTTTCCTATTCTGGTTTTTTGACTCAGGGTCTTGTGTAGCCAAGGCTGGCCTCAAATTTGCTATGTGGCTGAAGGTGGTCTTGATCTCCTGATCCTCTTGTGCTGGTGATTACAACTTAACCTTGAATCTGTTTGGATTCCTCATTTCTGCCCTCACTTACAGCCCCGTGGTGAACCTGCAGGGATGCCCTCTTCTACCGTATGGACAGGGGCACCGATAGCATCTGGCTCATCATTTTAGTGACTCTGTATTTTATTCCAAGGACAACAGAATAATCAAAAGAGGAAAAGAAACAAACAGTCCTCAACATGGAGGTAAAACCCAGAGACTCACATGCAACGAATTGCCGCATAAATGAGATAGGAACATTTTGGAGTTGTCCCCTTATTTTAATTTTATATCTGCATGGAAAACACAAAGAAAGTCCCTCAAGGTACAAGCCCAAAGCCTGCGTGTTTATGTTACAGAATCTCAGAAGAGGACCCTTCCTCTAGGATACCTTCTTTCTCTCAAATGTGCCCCACGGATAGGATTAGAGCCACTGATTTAGGAAACGTCTTGAAATAAGAACATTGGCCCAGGGAAGAGATACTGCAGAAGAGGCATATGGCATGAATATCAGAGCGTGGATGTGGGTGGAGGGAGCCACGCACTTCTACAGAAGTCTCTAAACTTTCAAGGACGCTGCACTCACAGAAGCACCAAGTGGGAATAGACCAGATTCCTTGCATGAAAGTCTACAATGTATTTCACTAAACTGTCACTAAGTGTGTGACTAAACTGTTTCCCACATATGGAAGTGGCCATACCCCACTTACTATTTATTTATTTACCAGTCTGTTTTGAGACAGGCTCTTGATATATAACCCTGGCTATTTTGGAACATTATACACAGCCTAGGTTGGCCTTAAACTTGGCGTAATTCTTCTGCCTGTGTTTCCCAAGGTGCTGGGATTATAAATATGTGCCAGCTGCCTAAACCAATGTTAAATGTTCCTTCCTTATTCACCCTCTTTCTCTCTTTAGAGAACCTAATAAGCCTCCACTGAACTTGAAGGTGGCTTCACAATGTTTGTACAAATATAGATTCAATTATGGGAGTAGTCTGTGAAAGCTTATTTGCATATCAATTCTGAGACTATAAAATCATACTGGGGTATTTGTCTGCCATGTACTTCTTTAGTTCTAAGGACAGGGACTGAATTCAGAGATCCTTTTAATGGGTAGTTTCAGAAATACACTGCGTGACTGAGCGTGTCTCACCCTGACCTCATGTTGTCCTGACTTACAGCAGGGACAAGTTAACTGGCTCTTCTTTCATTCATTGTCTTTTTTTTTTTATTATTATTATTTATTTTTGTATGTGTATGAATGTATTGTTTGCATGCAGGTCTGTGCACCCGTGTCGTGCAATGCCACGGAGGTCAGAAGAGGGTCTCAGATTCCCCTGGAACTGGAGTTCTCCTGGAATTGGAGTTACAGACGGTTCTTAGCCGCCATGTGGGTGCTGGGGATCGAACCCGGGTCCTCTGCAAGAGCGTCGGTACTCTTAACCGCTAGGCTATCTCTCCAGCCCCTCATTGTCTTCTTTTACTGGGTCTCTATGTGGACTCAGAATAAGCTTAGTCAACAGAGGGAATGGATGGATTATAGAAAGGTAGCACGGTTATCTCAAGGTTAGAAGAGTATTTCCCAAAGAGTGGGTGGCATACCATTTCTGGGCCAGAGGCGACTTTAGAAACAAGATTCAAATAAAATATTTTTCCTTTTCTAACTCTCATATCACTTGTCCAGTGGCATTCTGGAAAAGTTCAGTCTGCTTCCAGGACAGTTTTAATATTCTCTGCTGCTGCTCAATTCCTTTTTAATAAAAGCCAGGAGGACACTGGATTCAGTGTGTCACACACAAATGAGTGTAACTTTTTATTAGCTGTATTGATGGTCATTTTTCTGTTAGGGAAAAATGATTCTGATTTTCCACACATAATAGAACATGAAATTTCTTTTTAAGGTGTGTGTAAATACGAATTGTGGGGAGCGGGTGTGGCGACAGTCCTAAGAAGGCACCCGAGACTTTAGCAAAGTTTTATGACTAACACCTGAGTCTTATGATTAACACCTGATTCCCTCCTACCTCCAAGTAAAGCCACGCTCACCGTTTGAGCTGTGCAGGTGCACCCTGTATACAAGATCAGGCCAGATGATACCAATAGACTGAGGCCACGCAACCTGGGCTGGGAAGGTGGATAAATAGAGGGACTTTCTAGATAGAGGGACTCTCTCCTTTCTAGTCTTAGGGGAGAAGCTTGCTTGCCTGAGGAAGGAGAAGGCTTGGAGAAGGGAGAAGGCTTAAAGGGAAAGACCTGAGGCTTAGAGGGAGAAGCTTGGAGAAGGAGAAAAGATGTGCCTGAATAAACCGTTCTGACAAGACCTGCCTGCCTGAATAAACTGCTTTGAGAAGAACGAGCGAGAGGTGCTTTGTTGCTGTGGCTTCATACAAGTGTTTCCTACAAGTGTGCAAGTGGTTCATACAACGAATAATCAATTTTAGCATAAAAATATCAAGCGATTAGCAGTCTATCTGGTTAAATGGTGAAGGTAGCATGCCAACAACTGACATTTGGGAAACACAAGGTGAGAAGACTTTCAGAACCCTGGTCCTCACTCAGAAGGAATCAGTTTGAGAGGGTTACAACTGTGGGGACTTAAATCCCTGAAACTCAGGTCTCATTGTCTTTAATTCTCCTTATTGATTACAGCCACCCAAGGCTCAGCCTTCTCTGAAGCGGAGCTGGTAGGCACCTCCTCATAGTCTCAGTGGTGAAGACCAGGGTCCTTCTTTTTCTTTGTGGTTTAATGAGAGATACAGACCTTATGCCTAAAGAACTTTCTAAAGGTGAGTCCTAGCCTGGGGCTATCCAGGATCTGCTTCTTGCCCTTCGCCTGCGTCTCCGACTTCTGACCGGCTTGTCCATCACAGACACAGTCTGCTTTGGATACCTTCTGGGTGACAGCAGTTATGGCTTAGAGCTTTGCTTTGAAACAAACCTGTTATTTTTAAAGTATATTCAAATACTATGACAATTAATGATTAGTGTATCACTCCCATCAACCAACCATAAGATATCCTATGAATATTTATCTTTTGAAAGTCCTCAAGGTGATTGGCTAAGCAGTATATTCACAGCCAATTTTATGTACACATTGGTTTTCAACAGGATGATCTATTTTAAATGACTCAGATTAACACATCTCAGAACTCCATTCTACAACCTAACCAATTCCCCCATCTCTATTTGCTGGTAGCATCATATAAGACATTTATGCTCTGTGTACATGACTTAAAATATCCACATGAAAACATAACCAAAATTCAAAAGCTAACATAAGTGTCCTGACTTGACTTAACAGCTTTAAACATGTCAGGAAAAAAAACACACACCAAAACACTAATTGATATTTTGTGATTTAGTTTTCTTGGCTAAATGTTGCCACCAAATGGCTTCCATCCTCAAACCAATAACCTTTGAATCAGTATCTGAACTTTCATGAGAGTAATATGACCCACTAATATTTGAGTGACAGATCTTCCAGCCAAGGGAGTGCCTAGTGTGAACCAATTCACTGAGCCAAAATGGGAGGTGACTGGAACCAAAATAACTCAGCTACAATTATTAAAAACTGTTGAGTCAAGTTACAAATGGTGTGAGGTTTTCCATGAAATATATAGTGTGTTTAAACCACCCCAGAACAAGACCAAGTGGGGCTCCAAAGCACTTTGGGAACTTCAGTAGAAAAAGATGTCCACAGGCAGGGGTGGAGAGATGGCTCAGCAGTTAAGAGCACTGGCTACTCTTGCTGAGGACCCAGGTTTGGTTCCCAGCACCCACATGGCATCTAAGAACTATCTGTAACTCCAGTTCCAGGGGAATCCAATGCCCTTTTCTAACCCCTGTGGGCATTGTACAGCATGGGTGTACTTACACACATGCAGACAATGCACCCATACACACACACATATTAAAACGATGTCCACAGGCAAGATGCAAAACAAAAGAGGTCAATTCATAGGTGTTATGAAAAGGCATATTCGGGGGCTGGAGAGAGGGCTCAGCAGTTAAGAGTGCCGACTGCTCTTGCAGAGGACCCGGGCTCAATTCCCAGCACCCACATAGCAGCTAAGAACCGTCTTTAACTCCAGTTCCAGGGGAATCCGACCCCCTCTTCTGACCTCCGCAGCATTGCACGACATGGGTGCACCAACCTACATGCAGACAGTACATTCATACACATAAAAAAAAGAAAAGCCATGTTAAAAACCTAAAACCCAGGTCCTCATGGAAACCCCTCAGCAAGGCGGCTCAGTGCTCAGTGTGGAACACATCTGTGCTGTAGACAGGTCTGGGGGCACAGCCAGCTAAACAGAAAGAGTGCACTAGGATGCTTGGGAAACCACCACACGCACCCAGACCTCCACGGTGTATAGCTTAGTGTGCTGAGTAAGGAGCTCCGAAAAATGCAAAGCCCAGACCCAAAGGAGAAACATTTGACCCAGCCATTCAGTGAACTTGACCTTGGCTGCGTTGTGGCAAGTGAAAAATTTTCAACAACATGCATGCAGATGCCTTGGGAGTATATTTTTCAATGGGAGAAGAAAATTCTAGATGAATTAATCAATATAATCCCCAAACATCATTATAGGAACAGGGATCAACTACATTTGAACAGAGCTCTACAGTTTGCTCGGGATGATGACAGCTTCCCTTGATCCTGGGTTCTGGGACAGACATTTGTGTGTGTGTGCGTGCAAGTTTTACAGATGTGGAGACTTGGGTTCAGATAAGTTAGGGCTGCCCACCACCAAGTCACAGAACTGGAGTTCAAACACAGACTTTCTGGGACAAAATGAGGATGATTTTGTTTGCAGCGGGGCTCCTTCAAATATAATGAGCGGAGGCTTGGGGCTGGCTGAGCCTTTTACTGAGTTGTAATCTGCCCAGTGCACTTCAGTCTTCAGAAGGACACAACACTTACCTCTCTCTAACTTCAACTCCCTCGTGGTTTCCAGGAAATTTAAACAGTGTGTTCTACTACAGGTAATCAGTCCTATCATGTGGAAAAGAAAACCATCTCTAGGAAAGAAGTCATTCATCATCTGGAGAGGAACGGGGTAAGCTTCTAGAAGACTAAAAATCTCCAGGCTCTGCAGGGTTCTGACTCCTCCATCTGGCCCTTCAACCAGCTGGTGTTTCATGGCAACTATTTTAGTTCAAAATTGCTTTTGCAGTAAAGATGCGATTTTTTTTCCAAATTACATGTAAATGAAACACACACACACAAACAACAACAACAACAACTCCATCTTCCTTCCACTCTCCAGGAAACCTTTTTCCTTCTGTAAACACAATGAAAATTACGATGTCACCATTATTAGTGGTTTGTACTTATTCTATCCAAAAATATTGGATATTGTGATATTCTTTGGACAGAATTGTTATATCGTTTTTCTTTTTTCTTTTCCTTTTTTTTTTTTTTTTTTTTTTTTCTCTTTTTGAGACAGGGTCTCCCTTTAGTCCCAGCTGGCCTGGAGCTTGCTCTGTAGACCAGGCCGGCCTTGAACTCACAGAGATCTGCCTGCCTCTGCCTCCCAAGTGCTGAGACTAAAGGCATGTGCCACCAGGCCCGGCTGTTATATCATTTTTCAAGCTTTCTACTAAAATTTTCATTAAAATGCCATCAGGCAGGGCAGGGGATTATAGCTCAATGGGTAGAGAGCTTGCCTATAGTGTAAGGGGCCCACAATTCAGTCCCCAGCACTGCAACAAAACTAACAAAACAAATTCTTAGCCGAATGAAATATATTAAGAATAATCTAATGGCACTATTAATTTGCTAAGTATATTCATTTTTGCATATATAAACCAGTAAACTAAAACACAATTATAAACCCCATTCTTTGCACAAACTCAAACACATATACAGTTCAAGGTGCCTACCTTGTCTTCTGGATCTTTTTTTGTTCCAGTTTTGTTAGGAGAAACCTTAAAGTTTGAGAAAAACCAAATGTTAAAAATCATAGCTCCTTACGATGATTTTTATTTCCTAGAGATGTAACTCTTCAGGGTGATCTATTTATAATACTGAAAAAGCAAGAAATGAGAAGCACTTTTGATCCCATAGAGAACCGTGTACCTCCAGGAAATAAAAATGTACAATGTTGATATTTAATTCTGAAATGTACCAGAGCTTATGTATCCACCAAATCTGAACACAGTGAAAACTGCCTCCCAGAGGCTGTAGACTTCCCATCAATCCCATAATAATTACTCCAAAATACAATATCTGTAACGTATCCTGGTGACTTTTTTTTTTTTGCGAAGTCAGGCTTGATATTTACATATGACCCAAACACCTTTGGGATGAGTTAATGCATTCATCCATCCAGCTCTTTCTTGAGTGTCTGGTTCATGCCAGGCCACCGGCTCTCTCCCAAACCTGTGCCTACCCAATTAAAGGGGCAGACTGGGATGCATTCTAGAAGATAGAGGGTGATCTCCATAGTGCTTTAATTACCATTTGAGTGTCAAGATTGCTTTGATAGGCCAGCAACTCAAGGTAGTATTCTCCAATGATTTTTGTGCTCAATGACCATAAAACATGTTACGATAGAATTCCATTATGTCACAGCTCCTGATCCAGAGTTTAGGCCCTTGCTGTGGTTATCATGCCCTCCAGCTCAGACTCTCTTGCTGAAAGCCTGAAGAAGACAATTCCCTCATAAGGTGCCTTTATAGGACCCCAGCTATACTGTCTTGATGATCTATCTATCCAGTACTAAATACTCAAATATATATATATTATTCTTAGAATTAACATTGGGCAATCAAAAGAAAAAGGGGAAAAAAAAGCACTTACCAGAGTCTTGAAGAAACTCATGATGGAACTGTTGTCGTCTGTTGTGTCTGACACTTGGGGATCCTCCTTGGGGGTCTCCAGTGCCTCTGGATCCCCAGTGACGGAGCCACTAGAAGTTTCGACGTCTCGTTCTTCTCTTTCCTTGCTGTCCACTATGTCCTGGGAGCAAAACAGCGATTTCACAGTCACGGCTTCTTGGATGTGGACTCTCGGAATCCTATTTTTGCTTCACACCCCTTTCTTCCTTCCCCCCTAATTCCAGCCATACCTCTCCTGCCCACGTGTACCCAGGACAATGGATAGCTTATGAGAGTCCTTCTGTGTCCCCTTTCCCCCTGTGCATTCGAAGTTGGTAGGAGGGACATTGTTTGGGGCCAGAGGGAAACAAACACAAAGTGCACATGGCGTTCCAGACAAAGCCCTTTTCTCCTAAATCTGCAAAAGGCTTGTAGGGAGGGCCAAGGTTTTTGGTCTTTTTGGTCTTTTTGTCTGGTGATCTGTATGTCAGCCCAGAGATGGCTCTGTGTCATTTCCCATCATCCCCACAGGGGTGAATCATGTAAACCAAAACAACAACAACAACAAAGCTGTTAAAATTTTTTTTATTATTTTAATTATTTTATGTGTATGTGTATTGCCTGGATGTATGCAAGTGCACCTGTGTCTTGCAACGCCCAAGGAGGACAGAAGAGAGTGTCAGATCTCCTGGAACTGGAGTTAGAGGCAGTTGTTAGCTGCCATGTGGGTCCTGGGGATAGAATCCAGGTCTTCTGTAAGAGCAGCCAATGCTCTTAACCACTGAGCCATCTCTCCAGCTCTAAGGTTATTAATCTTTTTTTTTTTTTTTTTTTTTTTTTCTGGTCTTTTCGAGACAGGGTCTCCCTGTAGCCCCAGCTGTCCTGAAACCCACTATGAAGACTAGGTTGGCCTTGAACTCACAAAGATCCGCCTGCCTCTGCCTTCCAAGTGCTAAGATTAAAGGTGTGCGCCACCATGCCCGGCTACCAAGGTTATTAATCTTAATAGATCATTATTCATTGTAGAAGAATCCTGTGATAGTTTTAATTGTCAACTTGACACAATCAAGAATCACTTGGGAAGGCAGTCTCAATAAGGAATTGTTTAGATTTGCTTGGCCTGTGGTCAGGTCTGTGAAGATTATCTTGATTAGTGGGAAACTAGCCCACCATGGGTGACACCATTTGCTGGGCAGTGGATCCTATTGGTGTGTACGAGTAGAGAAAGTGACCTGAGCATTAGCATGCATATGTTGATGTATTCCCCTCTGCTCCTGACTGCGCATGTTCTGTGACTAGCTGCAAGTTCCTGGGTTTTGACCTCTGGGCAACGAAGGACTGCAAACTAGGAACTAGGCAAATCATTTCTCCCTTAAGTTGTTTTTGTCACAGCAACAGGAAATGAAGCTAAGACAAATATATATTATCAAACATTTTTGATTTAGAATACATAAACCATTGTACAAATAAACACATTAAGCACAGGTCATTTACTCCTTCCAACTTCTAAGACAAATATTAAAATTTACAGTTTTTCAGACAGTGAAATAGAATGTAGATTATGTGTTCAAAGCCACAAAGTTGGAGAGGCACAGATCTGGAGGGTCTGTCAGGACTGAGTACCTTAAAGGTTACGGTTTGCCACTGTCAAACTCAATTCACTGATGTAGCATGAACAGCAAAATCCACCATCACAGGCATAAGAACCAGACAGGAAAGCAACAGCTTCACTAAGAGTGTGATGTTTATCTTCTAGACCCTCAGATCCCCAACAATCACTCATAGTTTACAAACTGCCCTTCAAATGTATCTAAGTCATATGAGTTCTTTTTGTTCATTTGTTCCTTCCTTCCTTCCTTCTCTCCTTCCTTCTTTCCTTCCTTCTTTCCTTTCTCTCTTCTTTTTTAAATTTATGTATACGAGTGTATTGTTTACATGTGTGTAGGTACACCCATGCTGTGCAGTGCCTGCGGAGTCAGAAGAGGGTGTTGGATTCCCCTGAACTGGAGTTATGGACTCTTGTTAGTCTACATATGGGCTCTGGAAATCGAACCCAGATCCTCTGTAAGAGCAGCCAGTGCTCTTAATCATCGAGTCATCTCTCTAGCCTCTCTCTCTCTCTTTTTTTTTTCTTTTTTTGAGACAGGGTCTCCTTATAGCCACAGCTTGCCTGGAGCTTGGTATCTAGACTAGGCTGGCTGCAACCTCACAGAGCTCCCTCTGCAGCTGCCTCCTGAGTGCTGGGATTAAAGGCGTGTGCCACCACACCCAGAACCAGTTTTATTTCTTGAGCAATGGTTCTTTTTGATGTAGACTATCAAAGGGATCAGGTGACTTCACAAACCTGATTGTTCTTGAAATCTCTGCAGAGATACTGGAAAGCATTTTACAAATGGGGAAACCAGGGCTCAGGAGGTTACTGATTGTATCTGAGGCTATGCAGTTACCAATATCATCAGAGAATTCAATTTCATGTCTTTTCTGACTCTTCTATTTTATTTATTTATTTATTTATTTATTTATTTATTTATTTATTTATTTATTTATTTATTTATATGAATGTACTGTCTGCATGTAGGTTTGTGCACCCGTGTCGTGCAATGCCGCGGAGGTCAGAAGAGGGTCTCGGATTCCCCTGGAACTGGAGTTCTCCTGGAATTGGAGTTACAGATGGTTCTCAGCCGCCATGTGGGTGCTGGGGATCGAATCCGGGTCCTCTGCAAGAGCAGTCAGTGCTCTTAACTGCTAGGCCATCTCTCCAGCCCCTGACTCTTCTATTTTAACCCCTGCCCTTGGCCATGTTATGCTGCTGTAGGCTTAGCAGTCTTTTTGAAGTTCTTTGAACATGTCAAGCAAGTTCCTGTCCCAATGCCTTTGCACACGAGCTTCTGCTTCTCAGGACTACCCTTACTACTTCAGTTCTGTGACAACCGTCCCATTTTCAATGAACTCTCCACTTCCTGTGAGATATAAATGACTGTAATTTCATCCACACGACCTGTGCTGCTGATTACCTTATTTCTTATGACATTTCACGTCTAATACATCACCTGTCCCTTCTTCTCCTCCCCTTGGGGACATGTAACGTCTGAAGATAGTTTTGATTTTATAATGAGGAATTTAACTAACATCTGGAAACCAGAGGTCAGATACTGCTAAGCATCCTTCCGTATGCAGGACAAAGGATTTTCCAGTCCAGGCTTTGAGCAAGGGCGAGGAGATGGAGAAATACTTCATTCTATTAAAAATCTCCCCCCTTCTCTTGTTCCTTTGTGCCTCTTCCTGCCCTGGAACATAAACTGTTGGCAGGAATTTTTGCTCCTTTTCTCTATCGTGTTTCCCTTACACCTAGATTGATGTCCATAGTCGACGGTCAGCAATTATGAATGAATGATAGAATGAATGACTGATTTGATCCAAGACCAGCATTATTAATTCTAAGGGGGTGTATTTATTATTTCTACGATTGTTATTATTCATTTTTATTTTTAAATATTTTTTTGTCTTTTAAAAAAATTTTTTTTTTTTTTGGTCTTTTCGAGACAGGGTCTCCCTGTAGTCCCAGCTGTCCTGGAACTCTCTCTGTAGACCAGGCTGGCCTTGAACTCACAAAGATCCTCCTGCCTCTGTCTCCCAAGTGCTAGGATTAAAGGCATGCGCCACCATGCCCGGCTTTAAAAAAATATTTTTATAGGGGCTGGAGAGATGGCTCAGCGGTTAAGAGTGCCGACTGCTCTTGCAGAGGACCTGAGTTCAATTCCCAGCACCCACATGGCAGCCAAGAACCGTCTTTAACTCCAGTTCCAGGGGAATCAGACACCCTCTTCTGACCTCTGCGGCATTGCATGACATGGGTGCACCAACCTAAATGCAGACAGTACACTCATACATATAAAAATAATAAATTAAAAAAAAAGAAAGGGCCAGGTGTGATGGTGGGTAAAATACATATATATTTATTATTTTTATTTGATGTGTATAAGTGTATTGCCTGCATCTAAGTGCACCATATCATGCAAAGCCCACAGAGGTCAGCAGGGGAACTGGGGTAATGGATGATTGTTAGCCTTCAAGTCGGTGCTGGGAATCGAACCCAAGTCTTCAGCCAGTGCTCTTATCCACTGAGCCATCTCCCCAGCCTCCAGTAGTAGTAGTAGTAGTAGTAGTAGTAGTAGTAGTAGTAGTGTTTAAGACAGGGTCTCCCTGTAGTCCCAGCTAGCCTGAAACTTGCTATGTAGACAGGACATGCCTTGCCTCCTAAGTGCTGGGACTAAAGGCATGTGCCACTATAGCCAGCCTATTGATCTTTATTTTAAATCACATTTTATTTGTCTATTTGTGTGTGAAGGGAGGTGGAGGTGGTGCACACATGGCATGCTGCATGTGTGTAGAGGTCAGAGGACAACCTGTGAGAGTCAGCTCTCGCCTACCATGAGGCTCCAGGGATTGATTTCAGGGCTACAGGGTTAGTTAGCAGCATGGATCTTTACCCTCTGGGTGTCTCCTGACCGGGGGATCATTAGTTTTGACCACTGTGTCTTCAGATGGTTGGTTTTAATTTCCTCCTTTCCTCTACATTCATGAACTTCAATTACACTCTGCTAATCTGCTTGAAGGATCTCCTTGGCTGATCCTCCCTCCCTCCCTTCTCCCTCCCTCCTTCTCTTCCTCCTTCCCTCCCTCCCTTCTCCTCCTCTCCTTCCCTTCCCCTTGTAGGAGTATCATCCTTACACAGAGACTACAGAGCTCTCTAGTCCTTTCTGCCACCCAGATTTAACAAGAACTTGACAGCCTGCAGCCCAAAAGTGGGCACCTCACCAGAATCCAACCGTGCTGTACCCTGAGCTCTGGCTTCCAGCCTCCAGAACTGAATCTATTTCTATTTTTTTTATCAACCACAGTCCTCAGTACTCTGATAGCAATGTGCACCAAGATGTTGTGCATTAGAGTACTGTCCATATTTCCAAACCTCTGATACTAATGCTTTTGCATAGGTAAAGCTGAATATAAAGTAAATTTTAAATAATATTTTAAAAATTGTGTTATATTTTGTGTGTATGAGTGTATTGCTTGCATGTATGTAAGTGCACCCACATCCTGCAATGCTGGAGGAGGTCAGAAGAGGGCATCAGATCCCTTGGAACTGGAGTTGAAAATGGTTGTTAGCCAGTATGTGGGTGCTGGGAATGGAACCCAGGTCTTCTGCAAGAGCAGCCAGGGCTCTTAATTCCTTCTCTCCAGCCCCTAAATAAGGTTTATTTTATTTATTTATTATTTTTTATGTGTATGAGTGTACTGTCTACATGTAGGTTGGTGCACCTGTGTCATGCAATGTTGCATAGGTCAGAAGAGGGTTCCCCTGGAACTGGAGTTAAAGATGGTTCTTAGCCACCATGTGGGTGCTGGGAATTGAACCTGGGTCCTCTGCAAGAGCAGTTGGTGATCTTAACTGCTGAGCCATCTCTCCAGCCCCCTAAATAAGATTTTAAGGGAGAATATTGCAGAGATAATTGAAGAGAGATTTGGAAGATGAGCCATTAAGAAAGTGGGGCAAGAAATCAATCGGATTGCAAAATTCTGCCCTAGACTTAATCCTGGACCAAGGACCAAATTGCTTACTTCCACCCATGCATCTATGATCTTTGTTTAGTAACCTCGTGGGGATTCTCAACTTTGAGCCAGCTACATGAGGACCACAGGCAGTTTTAGCCTTGGCTGCCACAGCCGCCCAGCTCTTCCATCCACACTGGGATCATCCTCCTACATTTCCCAACACGCATGTGTTAATTTTCTCATTTGTAAATGTAAGCTAGCATCTGCTTCTTAGGTGTGTGTGTGTGTGTGTGTGTGTGTGTGTGTTAGTATCTGCTTCCTAGTGGTGTATGCATGGAGTATCAAGGACACAGCTTTTATAATGATTTGTGTGTATTTGCACATGTGTGCATTTGTGTGTGTGCAGGTGCATGTGGAGCCTAAAGGTCAACCTCAGCTATCTTTGCTTTTTTTAAATTTTTAATTTTAATTAATTAATTTTTATGAGTATGAATGTACGTCTGCATGTAGATTTGTGCACCTGTGTCATGCAATGCCGTGGAGGTCAGAAGAGGGTCTCAGATTCCCTTGGAACTGGAGTTCTCCTGGAATTGGAGTCACAGACGGTTCTCAGCCGCCATGTGGGTGCTGGGGATTGAACCCGGGTTCTCTGCAAGAGAAGTCAGCACTCTTAACCACTAGGCTGTCTCTCCAGCCCTATCTTTGGTTTTTGAAGCAGGGTCTCTCCGTGTTTTGGACCTAATTTGGATCACCCAGCCCCCAGGATCTGTCTGTCTCTACTTCATGCTGGGGTTACAAGTGCTCACCACCACACCTGGCTATTTTTATTTTTTATCAGCCACAGTCCTTAGGCTGCACTAGGTTCTGGGGGGCTGAAAGCTCTCATGCTTATAAGGGAAGCGCTTTAATGACTGAGCTATCTCTTCAGCCCCCTTGATGAGGATTTTATTAGAGTGTCATTGTGAGCCTTGTGTGATTTACGAAGATGAGTCAGACTTATCTTCTGGGCTAGGAGCTTATGGTCTCATGGTAGAGAAATAAGTGCTCCAATGTCCACACCTATCTGCTAACCTGCTGGGTCCATTAGAAACAGCCAGTTAGTTTGTAAACAAACACCAGAGTCTGACCTCAACCAGATTAAGAGAATCTGGAGGTGGGGCTCAGGCTTCAACAAGTTTAGACCCCCAGGTCACACTACTGAGCATAGCCATGGAAAGGTGGGGGGAGGCTGCAATGGCCACCAGGAGGGAGCAGGAACATGAACAAGCAAGGGTGAGGTGGGAGGGATCTGGAGGGGGCTTGGGTGGGTTATTCAGTTCAAGTAAAATATGGGGATGGGGTGTGATCAAGGTCACACTGAGTGCAGCCTAAGGAGTCTGGCTCTGGTAGTGTTTTCGGGGTGGAGAGTTCTGTGACGGCACTGGGAAATAGCGCAGGACACCTGGAAGTGGTGAGTGCCCCACTCACGAGAGGCCTTGGGTGGCTGGCCACAGCAGAGAACAGAGGCAGGGCCCAGGGAACACCAGGGCCCAGGTAGGCGAGAAGATCAGAGCTCTCTCCCCTCACCTTTTTCCCTGAGTCCACTTGACCGTGGAGAGAGGAAGAAGACCCTCAAGGATTTCAGGCCCCATGCCAGGTGGGGGTCGGACGGGAAGGGATGGTGATGAATACTGTGCTGGATAGCTTTAGAGTCAACTTGACACACCTGGGTTGAGGGAGCCTCAATTGGGGAATTGGCTCCATTGGATTGGCCTCTGGCCACATCTGTGGAGTATTGTCTTGATGGTCGAGTAGTGTGGGAGGGCCCAGCCCACAATGAGTGGTGCCACCCTGGGCAGGTTGTTGTGTATGGTTTAAGAGGGCAGGCTGGGGCATGGGCTAGGGGAGCAAGCCAGTGAACAGCATTCCTCCATGGCCTGTGCTTCAGCTCCTGCCTCCAGGTTCCTGCCTTGGGCTCCCTAAGTGATGAACTGTGGCCCAGGAGATGTAAGCTGAATAAACCCTTTCCTCCCCAAGTTGGTGTCGGTCAGAGTGTTTTGTCACAGCAATGGAAGACAAACTAGGACAGAAATTGGTACCAGAGAGTGGGGCATTGCTGTGACAGACCTGACTTTGGTGTTTGGGGGAAGGATTGTGGAAGCATTTGGAACTTTGGGCTAGAAAAATCATTGAATGCCTAAAGATCGTGGCTGTGGAACTTGGAACAGTTTTGCTGAAAGAGTTGTAGAAGATGGAGGTCTGGCTTGTGAAGTTTCAAAGGGAAGCAGAGATCATCAGGACTGTTTAATCTGTGGGTTCTGGTCAGCTGGGGCTGAAGAATCAGCTGTAAGTAACAAGAGACCAGAACCTGAAGTGAAATCTTTGTTGTACTGGGACAATTGATGCTGGTTAGCTGGGGCTGAAAAATCAGCTGTAAGTAACAGAAGACCAGTATCACTGTGGTGAAATCTTCTGGGAAGAATTTCTTCGGATTAGCACACAGAAGCTATGATCCAGAAGGGACCTGAGCCTCCATCTCAAGCCAGAAGCAGGACTTGGTAGTAAGAGTCTCCTATATGGTTCTGGTGTTGAAATTTGAGGGGGTCACAGAGAGCAGCCGAGGCTTGGCACTGTGAGAAGTCAGGAAAAACCATTGGTGGAAGTGCACCTCGGTTGCAGTGGAGACCCCAGGATTGCAGGGGTCATGGAGAGAAGCTGAGGTTTTGCACCAGGAGAGGTCAGAAGAGACCATTGGTGAAGGTGCTGCCTCAGTTTCAGTGGCGATCCCAGCTTTTTGGAGATGCCAGGACCATGGGATGACCACCAAGAGCAGCGGCAGGTGTGGAATGGAGCTGGCCTGGGCCTGCAAGATGAGCTGTGTGTGCTACAGATGACAGAGTCGGAGAGGGGGAGCTGCGGAAACCCTTTGGAGCCCAGAAGATCATGTGTGAGTCCCAGGCATCCAGCCTTGAGCTACTTTGCTGGACTTAGGTTTTGTTTGAGAGAGCCTGATTCTTCCTTTGAAATAAGACAGTACTTGTTTTGGATTTTACAGCAGCCCACAGTTAAGAGACTCTTAATAGACTGAACTTTTAAGCATTTGGACATTTTAAGGACTGTGGGGCTTTTAAGGTTGTACTGTCCTAGGTTGTGATCAATGTTAACATCATACTTTGGGGATAAGAACTGGAAAGGTGGTGGTTTAATAGTGATGTGTTTTGTGTGTCAAGTTGACAAGGGGTCAATTGTGCTGGATAGCTTTAGTGTCAATTTGACACACCTGGGTTGAGGGAGCCTCAATTGGGGAATTTGCTCCATTGGATTGGCCTGTGGCCACATCTGTGGAGAATTGTCTTGATGGTTGAGCAGTGTGTGGGGGGCAGCCCACAATGAGTGGTGCCACCCTGGGCAGGCTGGGCATGAGCCAGGGGAGCAAGCCAGTGAACAGCATTCCTCCATGGCCTGTGCTTCAGCGCCTGCCTCCAGGTTCCTGCCCTGGGCTCCCTGAGTGATGAACTGTGACCCGGGAGATGTAAGCTGAATAAACCCTTTCCTCCCCAAGTTGGTGTCGGTCAGAGTGCTTTGTCACAGCAATGGAAAACAAACTAGGACAAATACTTCAAAGCATGTGAGATGGGCATTCAAACTTGGAGTGCACCAGACTTTGAATCACTGCACTTTTGGGATCTGCCAACAGTATCATGAAGGATTAGGATAGGTCCTGGTTGTTAAAAGTGTTCTCTGATGAGAGGACATCATGTGTGGCACTGTAAACACAGCCAACTACACATGGCTGGAGAGGTCATAGACCTTAGAGATGAACATACTTCTGTCATGTCCCTACACCAACCAAATTTCTTATTGTATTCTAAATATGTATCCTTATATTTACAGACGAGTGTACTCCTCACTACTCATCAAGAAGCTTATTTTTGCAATAGATGGAGACTATTACAGAGTTTGCTAACTGGTCATATGCAGAGAATAAGTGACTAAGATGTGCCCAGGCCTAAGTGACACATCTACAATGCAACCTCTACAGTTACAGTGCCTTGCGGAAAAGGTGGCAGAGAGAATGTAAGAGCCAGAGGAACAAGATTCCTGCTGCTAGTTATTGCATTCTAGACAACCAATGGAATCTCTACACTATGGAAGTCTAAGAAGATTTGCATAATGACAAAGCCAGTTGACATCCCAAGCTGGATGGGGGAATGCTGGGAATCTCAAGATGAAGAGCCACATGCAGCCAATGGATGCTGAGGGAGGGAGAATCAGTTTTCTCCGGGACTAGCTCCCTGAGGGGTAACCCCAAGTAGATAGTCCAAACACAGGTGCACACGAGCATGTTCATGTAGCAATAATAAAGAAATTGGGAGGGAGTTGGGGGACATGGGAGGGATTGGTGGTAGACCAGGAGGGATGGAAATAATGGAAAGAAAATAAAATGTGTGAAATTCTCAAAAATAAAAAACTGGGCTGGAGAGATGGCCTAGCGGTTAAGAGCGCCGACTGCTCTTGCAGAGGACCTAGGTTCGATCCCCAGCACCCACATGGCGGCTGAGAACCGTCTGTAACTCCAGTTCCAGGGGAATCCAGCGCTCTCTTCTGACCTCCGCAGCATTGCACGGCATGGGTGCATAAACCTACATGCAGACAGTACACTCATACACATAAATAAAATTTAAAAATAAATTCGCCTTGCCCAGTTCCTAGATCAACAGAAGTTGATCTAGGAACTGGGCAAGTCACAGTCTCTCTTCTGAAGGAGCTGGAAACCTAGCAAGGAAGAAACCTCAAACCAAATCCAAATAGAGACCAATCAATCAACGTCCTCATGGCTCAGGCCTGGTGGGCTCAGGAGAAACCAAAGCTGGCAAAGAGTGGGGCAGTGAGGAGACAGGCTGTTTCTGCCAGAGTGGGAGTCCTATCTGGAGCTGGTCCAAGCCCAGAGGCTCAAAGATATACTTAACACCAAGACGAGAGGGAAGGGGCTTGTCCTGGGGTTCACTGGGGACCTCTGAGATAGAGATTCTTTTCTGAGACCCCAGGGCTAGACACACAGGGGACAGATCCTGGACTTCCTGGGTATAATAATGTTGATTACAGGGGAAGGAATGTCTAGAATGGCCGCCGTGGATTAGATGAGCATCAGAGAAACCCGCGTGATGGAGGCTACCGGAGTAAGGGAGGGTCCCCTGAGGACCTCCTCACCCAGAAGGGAAGCCCTGCCTCACAGAGCTCTGGAACAGGGGAGTTCTGACGTCCAGCTCTGCCTGCCATGGGGTTGGCTTCTTCAGGCCTTTCCACAGGATGTCCTCGGCTTCCCAGTCACAGCTGGGCAGAAGACTTGGACGGAAGCCTGGGAAAGAGCAGACAGCTGGCTCTGTGCAAGGAGCTGCTTTGCAGGGGTGGGGGTGGGGCCGCGGGCAGGAAGGAGGGCGGCCGTGGGCAGGAAGGAGGGCCTGGCTCGAGCTCCTGACCAGGCCAGGGCCAAGGGCGTGCTGACCTTGAGCACCCGCTGTGGAGCCCGAGGGAGGATGCCCNCAGGGGGCTGGGGGAGTGGGGCTTCACAAGTGAGAGTTTTAATGTCTTTCCAACTGTAATTCTCAGGTTGAACTTGAGCATGACTTTGAAATACTTTTTCTTCTTAAATTGGCATTTGAAAAGAACCTATCTTCTACTCTTCTCACAAGAGACAATGTGAAAGTTGGAAAATACACAGAAAACAAACTGTAAAGAAGGGGGCTGGAAAGATGGGTCGGAGGTTAAGAGCACTGGTGGCTCTTGCAGGGGACCTGGGTTTGGTTCCTAGTACCCGTGTGGCGACTCAACCACCTGTAACTCCAGTTTTGGGTGATCTGATGCCCTCTTCTGGCCTTCACAGGTACCAAACATGCATACACTCAGGAAAAACATTCATATACATAAAATATTTTTTTTTATAAAATCTTTAAAAAATCTCTGAAAGGCATAGAGGAGAAAGGAGACTTGGGGAACTGAAGGACCTCACGGTATTGTGTTGTCTGGGTTTTCTTTTAGACTCACAACTCAGACAAGGATTTGTATGAAGCCAGCACCCTGGAAACTCACACAACAGCAATAGCAACCCACAGTGAAAAACTACAACAAAACCTTCCCCCAACACCTGCTGTCTTCCCTCTAACCAAAGGATAGTAAAATCTAGACACAGAGCAACTGAACAGACCGGAGAACCCAGTATGAGACCATGCCAGGATGCCCAACAGGTGACTAATAAGAGCAATGAGCAACGAGTCTTTTCAACTAATGGCACAACAGTGATTTGACATTGGTGGTGGTGGGGGGAAAGAACATCAGTTTATCTCATATCTTATACAAAAATGGACTGAAAATAGATGCTGGTTTGAAGACAATGTCGAATTCAAAATTTCAGGGAAAAAAAGTAAGAGGCAACTTCTGAGATTTATAGTTAGGGTAAAGAAGTTTTGGATTTGGAGCTGGAGGGATGGCCTAGTGGTTAAGAGCGCTGACCGATCTTGCAGAGGACCAGGGTTCGATCCCCAGCACCCACATGGCGGCTGAGAACCATCTGTAACTCCAATACCAGGAGAACTCCAGTTCTAGGGGAATCCGACGCCCTCTTCTGACCTCCACGTCATTGCACGACATGGGTGCATAGACCTGCATGCAGACAGTACATTCATACACATAATAAACAATAATAAGAATAAATAATAAAGAATTTTTGGATTTAGTTCCAAAACCACAACCCATAAATTGGACTTCATCAAAATTAAAAGGTTCCGTCTTAGTTTCTGTTCCTGTTGCTGTGATAAGATACTCTGACAAAACAACTTAGGGAGAATTTTATTTTATTTTTCCAGCTTGGGGGCTGGAAAGATGGCTCAGTGGTTAAGAACACTGGCTGTTCTTGCAGAAGACCTGGGCTTGAATCCCAGCACAGACATGGCAACTAACAACTATCTGTAAGTTCAGTTCCAGTGGATCTGACGCCCTCTTCTGTCCTCCAAAGGCACTGCACCACACAGGTGTACTCACACACATGCAGGGAGAACATTCATATACATAAAAATAAGTAACTTATTTTTCCAGCTCCAGTTCCAGGTTACAGTTCCATCATGGGAGGGCAGTCAAATGCACAGAGCTTGAAGCAGCTGATTGCATTAGGTACAAAAAGAAGAGTGTAATGAATGTATGTGTCAAGTGCTCATCTTGCTTTTCCCATTTTATTCAGCCCAGGACCCCTGCCTAGGGAATGTTCCCACCCACAGTGGGTCTTCCCTCCTCATTTACCACAGTCAAGCTAATTTCCCATAGACGTGCACAGAGGCCCATCTCTGGAGGGATTCTAACGTGTCATGTTGACAGTTAACAGGAACTATCACAGTTCTGTCCTGTGTTATAACTAGACTATATTTTCCTGGAAAACAACCAAAACCAGCAACAGCAATAATAATAACCCCCCAAACAAAAATGCAATTAGAAAATAAGCGAGTGACATTAGGAGTTATTTCAACATTTCATGGGGTGATGTAGATATGGCAAGTCAGCACAAAAACATGTTCAGTGTCCCAGTCTACTAGGGAAATGTGAATAGAACCATAGTACAAGCTGGAGAAGTGGCTCAGCAGGTAAAGACACTGCTAAGCAAATCCTTGGGCCCCATATGATGGAAACAGAGAACCGACTCCTACAGGTTGTTCTCTGACCTCCACAGACACTCCATGGCACATGTGTTCACACGAATAAATGCAGTAAAAAAAAGCGAAATAGGGGCTGGAGAGATGGCCTAGCGGTTAAGAGTGCCGACCGCTCTTGCAGAGGACCCGGGTTCGATCCCCAGCACCCACATGGCGGCCGAGAACCGTCTGAAACTCCAATTCCAGGAGAACTCCAGTTCCAGGGGAATCCGACACTCTCTTCTGACCTCCGCGGCATTGCACGACACGGGTGCACAAACTTGCATGCAGACAGTACATTCATACACATACAGAAATAAATAAAATTAATAAAAAAAATTAAAAAAGCTAAATAAAGCTGGACATGGTGGTGTACACCTTTTATCCCAGCACTCAGGAGGCAGAGGCAGGTGGATATCTGCAAGTTCAAGGCCACCCTGGTCTACATAGTGAGTTCCAGGCCATCTGGGGCTCAGGAGAGACTCTGTCTCAAAAAGATAAAAAAAAAACTATATAACCCCCCCTAAAAAACCCCAATTCAAAAAAAGGTATTATTATATCACTAATAGACTGACTATAGCAACAAATAGAGACAATATCAGATTCTGATGAAGACTCAGGACACTAGATGCTCAAGTGTCATTGGTGGAAAAGGCTACAGTTGGGACAGAAATCATTTTAGCAGTTTCTTTAAAACAGCAACAAAGCATGTAACTATAGAACTCTGTAGACCAGGCTGGCCTTGAACTCATGGAGATCCACCTGCCTCTGCCTCCCAAGTGCTAGGATTAAAGGTATTAGCCACCACACCCAGCTCTTTCTTTTTCAGAATATCTTTTATTGGGCTCACAAGGTGGCTCAGTGGGTAAATGTGCTTCTCACCCAGGCAGACAAGCCGAGTTGGATCGCTGGGACCCACATGGTAGAAGAAGAGAACAGATTCCCACAGGTCACGTCTGGACGGCAGCGTTGTACCACTCCTCCTCATCTTCCAGCTCTTGCATTCTTTCTGACAACTTGCCCATGATGTTCCCTGAGCCTTGTGGGTGGGGGCTTCATAGAGATGTCCCATTTGGGGGGCTGGAGAGATAGCCTAGTGGTTAAGAATGCCGACTGCTCTTGCAGAGGACCCGGGTTCGATCCCCAGCACCCACATGGCGGCTGAGAACCATCTGTAACTCCAATTCCAGGAGCACTCCAGTTCCAGGGGAATCCGACACCCTCTTCTGACCTCCGCGGCATTGCATGACATGGGCGCACAAACCTACACGCAGACAGTACATTCATACACATAGAAAATAAATAAATAAAATAAAAAAAAACAGATGTCCCATTTGGGGCTGAGCTCTTAACAGTCCCTTATTCCCAGCACTCTGATCAGTTATGAGTCTCTGCATGGACTGTGGCCCAACGCTTCTCGGGTCAAGACTGAGAACAACACAGAGCTATACTCCTGGGAATTTCTTCTAAAGAAACAAAATCTTATTTTCACACAAAACCTTGACTTTAATGTTCATAGCACCTTTATCATGGTTCCAAACTGGGAAAGGGTAAGTAGTTAAACGATGTAAATGAATGGGTTAAAGAAGCTGGTGAAACCATAGCATGATGCAAAGAATCAAGCAGGAAAGAACACAATCTGTCGTTAAGAGGCAATGGTCTGGGTGAGCCTCTAGCAAATTCTATTGAGGGAAAAAAAAGCCTATCAAAAAAGGCCACCCCCCCCCTTGAGACTGGAGAGATGGCTCAGAGGTTAAGGGCACTGGCTGCTCTTGTAGAGGACTCGGGTTTGATTCCCGATACCCACATGGTGGCTAACAACTGTCCGTAACTCTGACCCCTCTTCTAACCTCCACAGGCATTGCACAACATGGGTGCACTTACACATATGCGGGCAGTACACTCACACACATTTAAGAAAAAGGCCATCCCATATGCTCTTGTTTCTACAATATCCTTGAAATAGGGGAACAGGAATGGAAGGCATATTCATTTTTATTATTGAATTTTTTGATGTGTTTTGTACATAGCTTTCATTCAGTCTTAATGTCATTATACCTCCTTCCACTCTGGCACCCCCCTGCACCCTGCACCCCCCGCCCCCGGAGTTCACACCTTCTGTCATTCCTGCTAGAGTCCGTTGTGCCAAATTACTCTCCCCATCACCCCTCAGAGCCAGCTCCTCCCCTGAGCTCTAGTCAGCCTATCAGGTGTCTCTTTTCTAAAGAAGGCCTGGTCTTCCTCAACTGACCACCATCTGCTGCCAATATCTCCTCAGCTAAGGTTGGGCTCTGCTACCTATTTCTACAGTTTAGTGCTGGGTTTTTGTCTGGCTGAGCTGGCATGGGTCTTGTGCATGCTGATACCAATGGTGTAGCTTCCTATGAACAGGGTCCCAGGAGCGTGTAGGATTCATTTCCATTGGGTCTTGCATCACCTCCCTGGCTCTCACCATTTTTCCACCCCCTCTCCTGCAATGTTCCCTGAGACCTGGGTGGGTGAAGATGAATATAGGCAGCCTGTTCATGGAACCACACTCTGTAGACCCCTAATCTTCAGGGTTTAGCCGTTCAGGCCTTTTTGGGTTCCTGGTCTCCTATTGCACGGAGGAGCTTCCTTCACGAGAGTTAAGAGGTAGTTCATGCCTTCTTGGGTCTTTGTTCTCGGGTCTTGTGTGTAGAGGCTGCATTGTAGATGTGTCACATAGGCGTGAGCCATTCACAGACCATGTCTGTGGGACTCTGTACTATTCTCACCTGCGGCAAAAGAAGCTTCTTTTCTGAGTGGTGTCTGGAATATTTGTCTGTAAATATAAGGATACTTCTTTTGTAGTAAAATGTTTCTTTAGCCTAGGGATGTGTGGAATTGTCTAAGATCTATGACCTCTCCAGATGTGTGCATCTGGCTATGTTAACAATACCACACCTGAGTTTCTTCCCACTGAGGGGCTTTAGGTCCAATTGGTTGGCCATTGGTTTCCTCCAAGATAGAAGTGCTGCTGTTGCACTGATGGCATATGCTGTGCTGGTCATTGTCATTGATATTTGGTCTCAAGGCCGATGCTGGACCATCTATTAATGATCTCCCTTAGTGGCTTGCATAGTGCTCTCCACAGCTATGAGAGCAGCCTTCAGGGGTGGTGGCTTCCAGGTCAGATCCAGCTCCACTGCTCAAGATCCAATCTCTGAAGTATGTCCCATCTTCTGTAATAGGGTCTTACCTTCAGGTTCCGGGAGGCAACCAAGGGCTGTGGCAATAGTCTGTGTAATTTTAGGAATCTCTTGGACGACGCTGGCCAACAATTCAAGGAGGACATATTCTTAAAAAATTTTATGCGTATGAGTGTTTTACCTGCATATATGTTAAGTGTACCCATGTTGTGCAATGCCTGGGGATGCCAGAAGAGAGCATGGATCCCCTGAAATTGCATGGTTTTTAGCTGTCATGTAGATGCTAGGAACCAAATCCAGGTGCTCTGCAAGAGCAGCCGGTGCTCTTTACCACAGAACCATCTCTCCAGTCCAAGTAATTCAATCTTGATGGATGGCAAGCTGCTATTGCCTACCATCTTTTTTATGGTTTTGCTTTGTTTTTTGTTTTTGAGACAGGGTCTCCCTATAGCCCCAGCTGGCCTGGAACTCACTCTGTAGACTAGGCTGGCCTTGAACTCATAGAGATGCCTCTGCTTCTGGAGTGGAGTGCTAGGATTAAAGGCATGTGCCACCATGCCCAGCTAAAGATGGTTCTTAGCTGCCATGTGGGTGCTGGGAATGGAACCCGGGTCCTCTGCAACAGCAGTTGGTGCTCTTAACTGCTGAGCCAACTCTCCAGCCCCTACCTACCCCAAATTTTAAGAATTTGTACAGCAACTCCATTTCTAAGAGTTGATTCTAAGCTTAATTTCCTGCATGTTAACAAATGTAAGAGGTTGTTCATCGTAGCAAGGTGAATATCAAAAGTTTAGAAACTGGATAAAAGCCATTAAGGGGACCTGGTTAAATGCATCATGGTACATTTATTCAGTAGAGTACATCATAGGCATTATAAATGAAGAATCTCTTTCCATGCAGATACAGAGAATACTAATAACTGACTAAAATACATGGAATAGACAGGGTATATAGTTATTACCATTTCTGGAAGAGGGGGGAATTTAGAATTCAGATTTTATTTTATTTATGGCCAAATAAATCCTGGAAAAATACATCAAATATGCAAATGCTAAGTATTTAGTCGGGGGTGCCAGTAGACATATATGCCACTTATACTTTCTTATGTTGAGCCAGGTGAGTGCCTCCCTGCTCTCCTTAGTTTTAACTGTCAGTTTGGAAAGAGAGTCTTCATGAGGAATTATCTAGATCAGGTTGCTCTGTGGGCTTGTCTGTGTGGTGAGGCTCATCTTCATTATTGATTGATGTGGGAGGATCCAGCCCTTCGTGGGTGGTACCATCCCCTAGGAAGGGCATCCTGGGCTACACAGGACAGGAGCAAGCTAGCGGAGAGCAAGTGGGTGGATGGTGCATTCATTTCCCCTGATGTGAATAGTTGCTTGAGTTCCTCCTGCCTTGACTTCCCAGAAATGGTTGACTGTAACTGAGAATTGTGGCTAAAATAAAGGGTTCCTCCCCTAAGTTGCCTTTCTGTCAGGATGTTTTATCACAGCCACAAAATTGAAACTAGAATAATTAATTGTTAAAATGGAAAGGAAAAGAGCACACATGACTCGTGAAAATGTAAGAAGCTTGTCCAGGGAGCACCGAACTCACTGGGAGTGGGCTCCAGCCTTCCGGCAGCCCATGCCCAGCCCTTGGTGTGCCCTCGACAAACCATCTTTGTCTTTGACCTAAGCTGTGCCCTGGCTACCATCAGCACTACAGTCAGGTCCCCAGATCACACTCAGCCAGCAGAGTTTAGAGAGCAGACAGTGTCCTCCGGGAAATATCTGGAAGGTTCCTTTAAGCAAACAGGTATGGGTTCTTATTTCCTCTTTCAGAAACCAGTGTATCTTTTTCCTTCTCTGTTAGATTCACAGAACAAACAGAAAGGAACAATAGTTGAGGGCTCCTAATTAGTCATGTTGAGAAACTACCTGCTTTTTGGTCATGGGGATGTCAGTAATGAAGCCCTTGTGAGATTCCCTGCTCCCTCCTGCTTTTCGCTGGGTCTCACGCCCCTTGTTCCTAGGGACTTAGGAGCAGGACTATGGCAGCCGAAAGCTTGCTTAGGGAAGATTTCTTCTGAATCTTCACACCAATAACCCAGGGCTGTTGAGCACAGAATCATCTGTCTGAAGAATGAGGAAGAGGAAGGTGCAGAGTGCAGAAACCAGTCAGTCCCCCCTCCTCTCCACCTGTCAGAGATCCGAGCCTGGTACTGCCTGGGATCAAAGGGAAGAGGAGACTCTTTCCCTTTGGGATGTCACAACCACGCGAGGGTTTCATCTGCTAGGTAACCATTGTCCCCAGAGACCTTTTGTGTTCTTCTTTGGACAGAGTTACCCAACATGGAGCCACCATCAGATTTGGAAAGAAAAAGTTTGTTTGGCTTATTTTTGAAAATCAACTTTAGCTTCTAATTTGCCTAGAAAGTCTGAATAAACAAAACATCTATTAAAAAAATCAATCAACTCTGAAAACCCTCTTGCAGTAATAAATATTCGGCCAAGATTTAATTCTTTATGTGAAAGTAAACAGCCACATCCATCTCAAAAAAAAAAAAAAAAAAGAAAGAAAAAGAAAGTAAATTAGTAAGGGGAAGACACTGAACTCAAATAGTAAAAATATTTTCAGAATTTCGTAAGCAGTGAACCCTCTTCCCTCCATTTTTTAAAATTATAAAGCTCAAAGTTACTTAAGGAAAATGAATTACCGATGTAGGAAAACTTTACTTTTATTTTCCCCTGACTTCTAGCTCAATCCATATCAAATAATAAAGACACTGTCTCAGGTTTTAAGCCTGCATCGAAGATGGGAAAGAATACAAAGGAAGCAGCCCACAAAAATGCCAATCAGGAGAGCACCAATCCCGGCTACTGTCCCACGCTCTGGCAGCAGGAAAGAAAAATAACCTCTGTGACCAGTGATGGATGGCGGTCACTCAGGATGCTCCAGCCATAGCTCTGCCTAGTGGATGAACCTGGGAATGGCTGGATTGGTTTTGGTTTATCTTTTTTGTTTTTTTCCCCCCAAAGATGGTTCACTGCTTTATTTTGTAAATAAGAGAAATCAGTCAAGACATGTATGGCAGAGTGCAGAAACTCAGGTGGGGTTGGGGGCATGGAAAGGGAAGTGACTCAAATTTAGAGTCTTGAGAATCATGAGAAATGATGTATGATGTATAGAAAAAGTTTAATAACAATTAAAAAATAAAAAAATGTAAAAAAAAAAAAAAGGAGAAATGAGGCATAGCAGCTCATGCCTTTAATCTCAGCATTCTGGAGGTGGAGGCAGGTGGATCTCTGTGAGTTCCAAGCCAGCCAGGTCTACATAGAAGTTCTGGACCATCAGGGGCTATAGAGAGACCTTGTCTCAAATAAAAACAAAACAATAGCCAAAAAAGGGTTTATTGAAGGGTGGAGTTCAATTTTATCCATAAGATACTTATTTATTTATTTATTTATTTATTTATTTATTTATTTATTTATTTATTTCAGTGTTGGGGAGGGGCCTGTGCCTGCTAGGCAAGCACTTGGCTCTCATAGAGATCTGTCTGCCTCTGACTCCAGAGTGCTGGGATTCAAGGCGTGCAGCATCACTCCTAGCATCAGTAAACTCTTGAATATAAAGTGGATCATTTGAAAGGCAAATGTGCTTGAAATTTTTAAAGCCAGTTTGCCACTGTGCAAGGTTGAAACAAGCTTCCTAGTGAGCCATGTAGTTAACTGAGAAACGATCAGACTTCAGACAGAAATAAAATCGGTATTAAAATATGAAAATCTCAGTTTTTATTGCCTTTTGCTATTTTTTAGAAAAGATCTAAAACGTCTCACTTATTTCCTTTCTCTTTCAGGAGCAGGCACTACTGTTCATTTGAATTGCTTGTTCTAATTGAACCAAAGCTGGATACCTCCATGGAGACTTCACTAGAAATGGCCACCTGCCTTGGCTCCTCTGTAGACAAACCTTAGCACGTGAACCTCTGGCTTGACCTGCGTCTCCCAGCAGAAATCTCACAGAGGACTTTCAGATACTGGATCTCTGCTGTCTCCATTACCCAAAGCCACGAGGTCAGGAGGAGACGGAGTTGTTATATTAACACACCAGTTGTTACATTAACACACCTGTTGCTCACACCTAGGAGGTGGGGGGGTAAAAAGAAGGTGGAGGAGAAGGCAGTTCTCCCTTGCTTCCTGTGAGGAGAAGTACTTCACTTCTCTCTCAGACTTCCTGCTCTTCAGGAGGAAGTTCTTTGGTCAGCTTGATTCCCAGCAGCTCAGGACAGGAGAATAAAGATTTTAGCGATGGAATCTTCTCTAGTATTTTGTTTTGAGTTAGGGTCTCATGTAGCTCAGGCTGAGGTTCATCGTGGGCAAATTCACTATGCGTCTGAGGATGACCTTGAATTTCTTATCCTCCTCTTGAGTGTTGGGGTTACAGGCTGTGTCACCACAGCTGGTTTGTGTAGTGCTGGGGTTGGAACCCAGGGTCTCTACCATGGTGAGCACGCTACCAAGTGAGCCACATCCCCAGGCTCTTGCTTTCATTTGGGGCTGTGCCTATGGGCACAGGAGTTAGTGCACTCTTACAAAGTTTTAATCCCAGCACTTGGGAGGCAGAGGTAGGTGGATCTCTGTGGGTTCAAGGCCAGCCTGGTCTACAGAGTGAGCTCCAGGACACCTGGTACTGAAAAGGAGACCCTGTCTCAAAAATATATAAAAAACGGGCAAAACTAAAAAGAAAAACAAAAAACAAAAAACAAAGGTTGCAAGTGGAATAAGACCTTTGCTGCTGGCAAGGTATTGATGGATAAGTTAACAGAGGAAGAGGCAAAAGGGTGTGTGGGAGGCGCCTGTGTCCTGCTCCTACCTCTAGACTGATAATTGCATTTCACTATTATTGGAAGAACCACACGTAGCATTAATAACTGCTTCAAATGATCACAATGCATAAACCACAGACTACAACGTCTTTGTCATCTGTTTAGCAAATATTTCTCAGCAGTGAGAAAGCAGCTTTGAACACTGCCATAGTCAGGCTGCAGACAGGAGTTATTTGGCTTTGTGCGAAAAAAGGGAAAACATATCACATACTTTTCTTTGTATTTTTAGATATCTCATTCCAAATTTCTTCCCATCTAGGTTTTTTTTTTTTTTTTTTTTGGTCTTTTCGAGACAGGGTCTCCCTGTAGCCCCAACTGTCCTGGAACTCACTCTGTAGACCAGGCTGGCTTTGAACTCACAAAGATCTGCCTGCCTCTACCTCCCAAGTGCTAGGATTAAAGGCGTGCGCCACCACGCCCGGCCCCATCTAGTTTTAATACCATTCTCTTCTTCATTTTCTATCTTGACTTAATTTTATTCACAGTGGGTGGGGTCTTTCCGGGAAAGCCCTGAATGCCAGACTAAGGGACCAGGCTTGTGAATATGAGCATTTAAACTTGAAAATGAGGCTGGGGAGATGGCTCGTTTGGGTAAAAGCACTTGCTGCCAAGTCTGAAGACCTGAGTTCGATCCTCAGGGCCCACGTAGTGGGAGAACTGACTCCAGCAGTTATTCTCTAATCTCACACATGCATTGTGACACACACACACACACACACACACTCACACACACACACATACACACACACACACATACACACACACACACACACACACACGCGCGCGCACACTATAATAACATATTTTTTTTCTTTTTAGTATTTTTGAGACAAGGTCTCCCTTTAGTCCCAGCTGGCCTGGAGCTTGCTCTTGTAGACCAGGCTGGCCTTGAACTCACAGAGATCTGCCTGCCTCTGCCTCCCGAGTGCTGGGATTAAAGGCGTGTGCCACCACGCCCGACTATAGCAACATTTTAAAATTGTGAAACAAAGGGGTGGGCTTTAGCTCAGCAGTACAGTGCCTACCCAGCATGCACATGTTCTATCCCAAGCCTTGTGAAATGAAGGACTAAATTCTAAAATGTTTTTCCACCTCCTGTACACCTCCCTGGCCCCAAATTTTGACGTGTGCACCTTGGAGTGCACAGCCCTCAAATTCTACTGTGTTATCTTGGAGAGTTTGGGTTGAAAACTATGGAAATTGACCTGAATGTGGAACAATTGACATGGAGAAAAGCAGTGATACAGTAATAGCTAGCCTTCGCTTTTTCTTCTTTAGTATTCATTTTATGTGTATGAATGTTTTGCCTACATGTATGTAAGTGCACCACATGTGTGCCCACAGAAGCTAGAAGAGGGCATCAGAGTCCCTGAAATTGGAGTTAAAGATGGTTGTTAGCTGCCATGTGCGTGCCGGGAATGTTCCTTTGCCAGAGCAGTAACTGCTCTTAACTTCTGAGCCGACTCTCCAGCCTGTTCTTTTTCTTTTTCTTTTTTTTTTTCCAACATGCAAATTTCTCTATGCTAAATACATTACAGGAGTAAAATAAAATGTGCTAAGTCCTTTAATTACCTCCAATTTACCAATGTGAACACTGGGGCTCAGGGGGGTTAAGTAGCTTGTCTGAGATTGCAGAGCTAGTAGATCTCAGAGGCAGTATGGAAGGGAGGCTACTTAGAACCATGTAGGAAAAGACCTGGTCTTAAGATGTGGTTCTCTAGTAGCATTGGCAGGACGCTTGTCCTAACCCGGGTGAGGAAACCTATAGACTAAAGGGCTGGGCAGGATGTTGCTAGGTGGTAGATGGACATGCATCGAGGGGCAGGATCAACTGGATTTGACCATGCTTAAGGAAGTGCAGAGATTCAAATAGACCCTTCCAAGAAGTAGCTGCACCTTGAAGTCCAGACCTCAGGTAGGTAGGTCTAGGCAGAAGAGAGATTTGGGACTGGTCAGAAATGGTTACTGTTAATCCCATGAGGCTGGAGTCCTCATGGATCTTCAAGGAAGTTAGTGGAGTTTGGAGGGGACACTCAAGAGGGTGGGAAATCTAATATTTGGAATGAAAGATTAGCAAGAGATGGAGGAAGCCTGACCAGTGAGGTGGAGGGTATTGGAAAAGAAGAAGAGAGAGATGGCCCACTGTCCTGGATTCCACTGAGGTCGGAGTCACATGGATAAGCTCTGAGATTTCTAGGATCTGGCAGCCGGAGTAAGGCATGGGAGGAAGTTCAACATCACAGTGGCTATGAGCAAAGTCTTAAATGCTAACTCCAAGCAGTGATCTTCAGGTTCGTGGCCCGAGTGAACAGGTGGGCTAATATCTATATCCAACATCCTTTAAGAAAGTCTCTTCCTGGGGCATGTGAGATCACCCAGTAAGGGGCTTGCTTCCCCTCTTGACCTGAGTTTGATCTCCGGGATAGACCCACATGATGGAAGGAGAAAACCAACTCCTTCAAGTTGTCTTCTACCCTCCACACTCACACACACACACACACACACACACACACACACACATGCAAGGAAAAAAAGTCAATAAATAAATGTAATGATAAAACATTCACTAGATAAAATGCTACTTGGGTACTAGGAAGGCCAGCTGTCTCTCATATCCTTTGTATACGGTTAGGGTTCAAATAACAATTCTAGAGCTTCAATCAATTTATTGAATTTCTTAAATTGTAAGGCGCTGTCCAGGGCAGCATTCTCTATCCCTAGCATGAAGATGGTTCTCAAAGTGCCATGCTGATAACAGGAACACAGTGTTTTCTTTTTATAACCAATAAAGGCCAGATTTCCATTTCAGGACCATTTTGTGCACGTGTGATGGAATCTATTAAATGCTTATCTTAGAACACTGGTTCAGTTGGGGAGAGAGAGAGAGAAAAAAGTCTCATCGCTGCCAATGCTCTGGTTTGTGTGAATCACAGCTCAGAGAAAGCTTTCAGGCCTATAATTTATCTTTTCTTTGGCCGATGCAGTAAATGCTCCATTTGTTCATGAATTCTTGCCTTGTTTTAATTATGCTATGGTCTGAATGTAGTTTTATAAGGCACACAAATAAGATTGTCATTCTGAAAACACAAGAGATTTGTGTGTTTTTTTCCCACCAGAATGAAGTAGGGTATCTCTGACCCAATTCACAGTTCTGTTGGGTTTGCGGCTAGAATTCCAAATCCAGCTAGGAGCACACACTGACAGTTGGGATAGGGTGTGTGTGTGTGTGTGTGTGTGTGTGTGTGTGTGTGTGTGTACAGCTGACATGACAGAGCCCAAGGCATAATTTACCTTATGAATTCTGAATCAATATATCTGAGGTTTATCTTTGCATAATGGTAGTGGTTCCCACAAAAACGTTATTGATTCAGACGTTTAATTCACGCCGCCTTCTTCGGTCTGTTTATTTTCTCACTACACTTAAAGAACAATTGGTTTCCCCTATATCCAGAAGTAGGCAACCAGAAGACAGATGAGAAACTTTACAAATCAGAAGGCTACCTTTTTGTTCTTGGTGTTCTTTTTAAAAAAGATCCTTACAGAGACACATATTTGAAAACCCACACATTTGTAGGCTGAAGATAAAAGTGGTTATCTCATTCTATTTAAAAATGTTTTAGGGGCTGGAGAGATGGCCTAGCGGTTAAGAGCACCGACGTTCTTGCAGAGGACCCGGGTTCGATCCCCAGCACCCACATGGCGGCTGAGAACCGTCTTTAGCTCCAGTTCCAGGGGAATCCGAGACCCTCTTCTGACCTCCGCAGCATTGCACGACACGGGTGCACAAACCTATATGCAGACAGTACATTCATACACATAAAAAAATAAAAAAATAAAAAAATAAATAAAATTAAAAAAATAAAAATGTTTTAAATATACATAGTACAGGGCAGCCAGTCAATATTTCACATTCCAATGCTGAGTCCAACCAAGAAAGGGAATTTCCAGGGTAAGACAACCAAACACATAGATTCCTTCAGTGAGTAGGTGGGAGCTAGCTTTATCCAGGAAGGAAGACAGGTTTACAAAGTTTTGAGTACTCTGAAAGATGGTGATAACTTCCAAATACCAGCCCTGGGCTGGGCTGCCTTAGATGCTTGTGCATTTCTCACTTAAAGGCAATATCCTCTGGGAACCTCTTGCATTTAAATCTAGCTGCTGTCCCAAGGGATCCCCCCATTCCCATCAACAAAGGAAGCCGAGTTAACAAATCACCACTGTAAAACTGTCCCTGGGCCTGAGGATGGATCGAACATGCCCAGGTTTTGTGGTTAAATACCTTCAAGAGTTGCCTATCAGATACTAGGCTGGTTTGTTATATGAGGAAGGATTTGGCTGGGTTGCTAGGCAACTGTGGAAAAATGGACATAGCACAGTTCTTCATCCTCTTTGAATAAATAACTCTATTTTCTCCTAACTCAAGCAATGGACTGCCTTTGGATCCGTACACCTAAGAAACATGACTGTTAAGAATCACCATTTTTGAACAGCATTCGCAGCTCACAGCCAGCAAACACTCAGCCACAGTTTCTCTATTCAAGGAAGGTTTGTAAACAAGTTTCCCACATATTCATATTGGTGACTAGTGTATGCCCCGGGGCAAGCAGCCTCAGGGCTTCTGGCTTGTGCCTGGGGTAGAATGCTGTTTGCAGTGAGGCTCACAGTGCTGTGTGAACATCTCTCAACATGCTGCTCAGGCTGAGCCCTGGGCACCCTGCACTGTAGCCAGATCTATATTTATTTGCCTTCTCTCTGTACCAGGCACCAGGAGAGCAGAGAGCCTGGGTCCTGCCCGTTGTGGCAGCAGCATGTCCACCTGTGCCTGGCACAGGGCCACACTCAGTAAAGGACAAGACCGGCTGTGTTTGAAGGCTGTACCTTGAATAAGCACAGTTAGGGAAGTAGATATAGGAAAGGAAATACTTGACTTCCAACAGAAAGTTGAAGCATAAACTCCTAGTCAAAGTGTACAGAACATGGCAAGGAAAAGCCAGCTGGGTGTGGTGGCGTACACCTTTAATCCTAGCACTCGAGAGGCAGAGGCAGGCAGATCTTTGTGAGTTCAAGGCCAGCCTGGTCTACAGAGTGAGTTCCAGGACTGCTGGGGCTACAGGGAGACCCTGTCTCGAAAAGAGCAAAAAAAAAAAAAAAAAAAAAAAAAAAAAAAAAAAAAAAGAAAGAAAAAGAAAGAGAGAAAGGAAGAGCCTCCCATACTTTACCCTTACCATCTTTTTTCAGTTTTAGAGACATTACAGATATGTTGCCTGGCATCTAATAGTCACAGTATAAGTATAATTAATTCCCATTTTTCTTTTGAGATAAGGTCTTACAAATTCCAGGCTGCCCTGGCTATGTAGCCAAAATTGACCTGGAACAGACTGGGATTAAAAGCTTGAGACTCAGGCTGGGTGTGGTGCCACACATCTTTAATCCCAGCACTAGGGAAGAAGCGATACAAGGATCATTGTGAGTTCCAGTCCAGCCTGGTCTACATAGCAAGAAACTCCAGGCCAGCCAGGGCTACATAGTGAAACACCATCTTAACAAAACCAAAAGGTGTGAACTTCCATGCCCAGTTTGTGGAGTGCTGGGGAGCAAACCCGGGGCTTTGCGGATGTGGGGCAAGCCTTCTACCACCCAAGCTACCGTCCCAGCCTGGTATTTTATTAGAAGCCATTTTTACTTTACTAGTGCCTTTCTTCCAGACTCTGTCGATCATAACACAAACTGTGCACCCCAGCCTTTGGTGGTAACTGGAGGTCAGATTCATCTAGATGCAATTCACCTTTTTTTCTCTGTAACATAAAACAGATCTTACAGCTGCTGCTCCAATTCTTCAGATATTTCTATTCCAAGAAACACAGAGGAGAGGCCACCCTGCAACATGTTATATGTTCTAGACGGTTCAGCAGTTTGATACCTTGTCTAGGACCTTGGGTAACACTGGGGTGACATGTATGCATCGGTCTTAGCCATCAGGGCTCCCATCCAAGCATGCATCAGACATGAACTGAGTAATCTTTTTACACTTACCTCCCCTTCAGGGACACCATGGGACTTCACCGACACATCCAGGTCTCCGTCCTCCGCCCTCTGGGCTTCTTGCTGCTGGCTGTCAACAGGTGACTTTTCTCTTCCCTTGTCCAGTTTAAAGAATCTGTCGAAGAAGCTGAAGTCTTTGGGCTTGGAGGGGGCTTCCGCGTCTGACTCAGGCGTTGGTGATGCTGGTGAGCTGGTGGTTGTGAGGGCCTGGTCCTCTGCCTGGATCCACCCTGGGGTTTTATCTGCAGCCTGCCCGGGTGCAGCTGCCACCAGAAGTGACCCACATTCACTCAGGTCTTTGTTCACAGGCTCTGTGCTGGGGCTGACATCAAGCCTCCCTGATGTGACCGTTGAATCTGTGCCTTGGTTCTCAGGACGTCCTGGTACAGGCCGAGAGAGTATCAAGAAAAAACGCGATCTAGCAGCTGGTGCCTCAGGGTTGGCCTCCTTCCCAAGATTCTTTCCGCTGGCATTGGACACAGCGTTGGGCTCCATTGTCTTTGGGGAAGAAGTGGCCACATTATCTCTTGGGATGCTTATTCCCAAATCGACTGTAAACACAAACATAAACAGTGGTCATTCAATAAGCCAGAAAATTCAAGGGTGAATAATGGACTCTGACTTTTGATACACAAAGGCTGCACTGCAGACTGGGGCTGCGTTGTTCTCAGCCTTTCTGCAAAGCAGAAGTTAGCCATGTAGACCTCTGACCCTGCTCTTCTTGGGAGAGGGAACCCAAGCCTGGTAAGGAAAGAAGGTCAGTGACTGGTAACTCACTCCCTGTCAGGCACCATGGGAGTGACACCCAGGATCAGCTGCCATCTTTTATCTCTCTTGAACTCCAGAGAAGTGTGCTGTCAGTGCTTTCCAATAGGAAGCTGCAGAGGGTTTGGGCTCTGGACCTGGAAGTTCTTTCAGCCCCTCAGAACTCTTGACATTTGGGGTGGAATATTCTTTTATTTTAATTTTATTTATTTTTTTATGTGTATGAATGTACTATCTGCATGTAGGTTTGTGCACCTGTGTGGTGCAATGCCATGGAGGTCAGAAGAGGGTGCCAGATTCCCCTGGAACTGGAGTTGAAGATGGTTCTCAGTCGCCATGTGGGTGCTGGGGATCGAACCCGGGTCCTCTGCAAGAGCAGTTGGAGCTCTTAACCACTAGGCCATCTCTCCAGCCCCATGGGGTGGAATATTCTTTATCATGAGGATTGTTCCTATGCATTCTCAGTTTTTAAAAAATATTTTATTTAGTATTTTTATTTTATGTGTACAAGTGTTACACCTGCACGCACGTAAGTGCACCTGTGGCATTCAATGCCCACAGAGGTCAGAAGAGGTCATCGGAAACCCTGGAACTAGAACAGTTTTTAGCTATCGTATGGGTGCTGGGAACAAAGCTGGGTCCTCTGCAAGAGCAGCCAGTGCTTTTAACAACTGAGCAATCTCTCCAGCTCCACTTCTAAGTTTTTAAGCAGTCCCTGTGGCCCCGACCACTAGAATATCCATGGCACCCCAATGCTGTGATAACAAAACACGTCTTCCAGGCATTGTAAACCTCTCCCAGGGAAGACCACTGACAAGACCCCCCCCCCCACACACACTCTCTTTTTGATCTCTTTGAGACAGAGTCTCCCTGTAGCCCCAGCTAGGCTGGAACCCAATATGTAGACCAGGCTGGCTTTGAACTCAGAGGTTCTCCTGCTTCTGCCTTCTGAGTGCTAGTGTTAAAGGCGTGTGCCACTACGCCTGGATAAAATATTTCTTTGAACCTAGGTAATGTAATTTTTTTCTCTGTGTCCTCTTTCTGGTAAAATGAAGTAAACAATAAGACTGCATTCACCATTTTCTTAGGAAGATGGCATTGGTTAATAAAGAATGCAGAAAAGTTCCTGGGCTGCACTAAGTGCTTAGTAAGTGTATGAGCTATTGTCATTACTGGTGAATGAGAAAACTGATGCCACAAGAGGTCACTCCACCTTCCCACCAGTCTCCAGTGAGCAGGTAAAGTAGTTGAGCCTGGTCTAGACAGAAGCCAGCTCCTAAGTTTATACTCTTCCTGCAACATAGACTGTTAGGAGAACCAAAGCCTAGAAATGTGGTGCTTAGAAGGAATCACTGAGAAGCCTTGAAGATCTGGTGTGTATTCAAGAAGGCCCGTGCAGCCTTACAGATGCAGCCAGCTGGCGAGTTCTGTGTGTGGCCAGCTCCCCTCTGCCCAGGAGCTGCACGTTCTCAACATCCACGTGCTTCTGCTTAACCTCAGCCCTTAACACATTGTGTTGCCTTCTTAGCAAGGCCCTTTGGCAGCAAATCAGTGGGGAAAAATGATGAAGAATTTTGGAACGGTGGTGGTTGAAGATAGAGAGCCTCCATCGTGAGATCCCAGGCAAGTCCTTAAAAATCTATTGAGTCTCCTCATCTATAAAATAGGGACATTGGGCTGGGGAGATAGGCCTGTAGTAAAGTGCTTGTCACACAGGTGTTGGGACCTGTGTTCCATTCTCAGCACCCATCCAGAACCCATGGTGGGGTGCACTTGCAGGACTGTGGACAGAGACAGTTAGATAGATGCCTGGGGCTTGTTGGCGAGCCAGACTAACCTGATCAGTGAGTTCCAGGCCAGAGAGAGAGAGAGAGAGAGAGAGAGAGAGAGAGAGAGAGAGAGAGAGAGAGAGAGAGAGAGAGACCCTCATTAAAAAAGAAAAGAAAAGGTGCACAGGCCTGAGGACTGAATCCTGAGGTTGTCTTCTGTCCTCAAGTACATATACCTATGTATGTGCACCCAAACTTGTGTGTAAATATATACATATGTGCATCTATGCATAGACAAACGTGTAAAGATGGTTCTTAGCCGCCATGTGGGTGCTGGGAATCGAACCCAGGTCCTCTGCAAGAGCAGTTGGCACTCTTAACCGCTAGGCCATCTCTCCAGCCCCAATCTAGTGTGTTCTTATAATTATTCCATTTTATTTCAGTTGTTAATCTTTTATTGTTTCTAATCCATAAACTTTACAGTTTAAAAATCATTTAAATTAAATGTATTTTTAACATTTATTACATTTCTTTGTTTGTGGTTTGTGTGTGTGTGTGTGTGTGTGTGTGTGTGTATGTGTGTGTATACCATGGCCCAGTTGGAGGTCAGAGGACAATTTTCAAGAGTCAGTTTTGGCTCCCCCCATGTTTGGCTCCTGGGGATTGAACTCAGGTTATCAGACTTGGAGGTAAGTGCCCTTGCCTGCCGAGCCATCTTGCAGGTCCATAAACTTTCTACTTTATCAAAGGTATCTATGCACAGGATAACAGAGTAGATATAAAATTCGGTAGTGTCAAATGTTTTAGGACCACCAGAGATCCTGGATTTCATCCCCCGTGGATGAGAGGGAACTACTGAAATTCCTTGCTTTCTCCCAACTGTATATAAACCCTGTTCTAGTTTCTCTTCGGTTGCTGTGATAAAATACTCTGACCAAAACCAGCTTGGAGAGGAGAGGGTTTATTTATTTGGCTCACATCTCCAAGGTCGCAATTCATCCCTGAGGGAACCCCAGGTAGGAACTCAGGGCAGGGACCTGGAGGCAGGAGCTGAAGCACAGGCCATGGAGGAATGCTTCTTACTGGCTTGCTCCTCCAGCCCATGCTCAGCCTCCTTTCTCATACAATACAGAACCATTTGCCCAGGGGTGGCAGTGCCCACAGTGGGCTGGGCCCTCCCACATCACTCAACAATCAAGAAAATACCCCACAGACATGGCCATCGCCAGTTCAATGGAGGAAATTCCCCAATTGAAGCTCCCTCAACCCAAGTGTGTCAAGTTGACACTAAAGCTATCCAGCACAAACCCTATGTGAACAGGGACTTGGGGTATCTCTGGGAATGCCTGGCAGTAGGGCTGTCATGTGACATAGGTAGGCAGTGAGCAGAGCCCTGGAGTATAGCCCAGGGACAAGCACTCAGGGACAAGCCCATGATGGTCACAGCAGAACAGCCTTCCTGTAACAAGCATTCTGCAGGAGACAGAATTGTTTCTTTCCTGAGAACTTATTGACCAAAGCCTCCTATTTCTGGAAATTTAAAAGGCAAACCAAAGCTTCTTATCATATTTGGATTCATAAATGAAGATTCCACTTAAGAAAAGTATCTTCCATACAAACAACATGTGTGTGTGTACAAGTTCATGTGTGTGTGTGTGTGTGTGCACATGTGTGCACATGAAGTGGGTGTACATGCCTGCAGAGGTCAGACGTCAATATCAGTATCTTCCTCAACCACTCTTCTCCTTACTTTTTGAGACAGGATCTCCCACTGAACCTGCAGCTCACCTATGTGGCGAGATTGGCCAGTCCCAGGGATCCTTCTGTCTCTGCACTGGGATTACAGACATGCACTGCTGAACCAGGCGTTCTGGTTTTTGACGTGATTACTGGGATTCAAACCCAGATCCTCCTGCTTATATGGAAAACACTTTACTCACAGAGCCAGCCCTTCAAACATCACTTTTTGGGAACTCTTTCTCTCACATAGATATCCTGAATTATCAGGATAAAGGACAAAGCAGACATATGATGCACATTAATTGGAAAGGTGAGTTGCAAATCTTGCAGAAGCCATGGAAATTTGCAAAACTATGTGACCTGACGTGGGTAGAGTTCTCGAATCAGACATGCAGTCGCTGTTGGAGCAGGATCCAGGCATGGGGCAAAGCAGGGGGAGGTTAAGTGGATGTTGAAATCTTCAAAAGAGAATTCTATTTCAATATCAAAGGGTTATGGGGAGCCCTTGGGAAAACCAATGAAGACCTCAACAGTATGCATAAATGACCCTCTGCAGTCATGTTTCGAGAGTCAAATGACACTTCAAACAACTGTGGCTTCGCAGATGCATTTGTTGTTCTAAAGTGTTACAGTCGGGGTGTCGGGGGCAGATGCTTATGGCTTGGAGGAAGATGGTAGATTTGGAAATTTCATTGAATGATCACATTTCATGCTTTTCATCTCAGTCCTAAAGAGCTAGGATGTTTTGGCCAAGAAATTTTGGCACAAATAAAAGAATGGGCTTTGGGTCATGGGGGATGACGTCTTGATTTTTAGCTTGATGTGTCTGGACATTTAGGGATGGAAATGCTTCATCCAAATGGACTGTGAGCAGAAGATACCTGTTAATCCCAGGCTAAGAAAGTATTCCCTACAGGCCCAGTGATTCCTATAGGCAAGGATCACCCTATGGGCAGCAGCAATTCCCTATAGGCAAGGACCACCCTATGGGCAGCAGCGATTCCTATAGGCAAGGACCACCCTATGGGCAGAAGCGATTCCTATAGGCAAGGACCACCCTACGGGCAGCAGCGATTCTTATAGGCAAGGACCATGAAGCACACTTTCCACCCTTCTTGTTCTTCATACTCTTCGTACCTCTCATAGGAATCCGAGTGTGGAATATGGGGCTGGAGAGGTGGCTCAGTGGTTAGAGCACTGGCTGTTCTTCCAGAGGACCAGAGCTCGATTCCCAGCACCCCATGGTGGCTAACAGCCATCCATAACTCCAGTTCCAACAGATCTGAGAACCTCTTCTGGCCTCTGTGGGGCATTGCATGCATGTGGTGCACTTACATAAATGCAGGCTAAACACTCAGACACATAAAAATAATTAAGTGCTAAAAAGTGTGGAACGTACAAAGTTAATGCAATTGTAAAGCCGACGGTTCCAACATGAGCAAATACCATCATTCAAAGTCATAGCAGATGTTTGATCTGGTCTTGTGCTTTTTTTTTCTTTTCTTAAATTAGATGATAATATGCATTTAATGTGTGTTTGCTACCAAAAATGAAGGCTTAGTCCTTTCCTTTTTCCTTTCCTTTCCTTTCCTTTTTCCTTTCCTTTCCTTTCCTTTCCTTTCCTTTCCTTTCCTTTCCTTTCCTTTCCTTTCCCCTTTCCTTTCCCCTTTCCTTTCCTTTCCTTTCCTTTCCTTTCCTTTCCTTTCCTTTCCTCTCTCCTCTCCTGTCCTCTCCTGTCCTGTCCTGTCCTGTCCTGTCCTGTCTCTATCTTTCTCCCTTGCTGCAACATAACCAACATCAGCAACCTGACTCAGCTTATCAAGAGTTGTGCAGAAAGCCACATCAAAGCATTCTGTCCGTTCACACACAGTGGCTGTATTTGGCATTGAGTTTTTATAAAAATGGAATTATGGGGCTGGAGAGATGGCTCAGTGGTTAAGAGCACCGACCGCTCTTGCAGAGGACCCAGGCTCGATTCCCAGCACCCACATGGTGGCTGAGAACCGTCTTTAATTCCAGTTCCAGGGGAATCTGATGCCCTCTTCTGACCTCCGTGGCATTGCATGACACAGGTGCACAAACCTTCATGCAGACAGTACACTCATACATATAAAAATAAATAAATAAATAGAATTATATTAGAAATATTTTTGTGAATATGTGTATGTTCATGTTGTTGTGGGTGCAGTGAGTGTATGTGTGTGTGCCTGTGGAGAACACAGGATCACCTTGGGTATTGTTCTTAGGCATCATCTACCTTTTTTAAGACAGAGTCTCTACCTGTCCTGAAACTCTCCCAGTAGGCTGGGAAGGTCTCTGCCTCCATGGGGCTCAGATTACAAGTGGGTGCCACCATACCCAGTTATTTAAGGGTTCTGGGAATCAAACTCGGGTCCTCTTGCTTGTAAGGCAAACAGCTTATCATTGAGCCACCTTCTCAGCCCTGTATTAGAAGTATTTTTGATGGCTTTTGACATCCGGTGCTGTCTTTCATAGTCAAATATTCAGATCTGTCTTTTCTTTTCTTTAAGAGTCATATAATAATTCTTAGTATGGATAACATGAAAGGATATCTGGACCATTGCCTAATCATGGATATTCTAGTAGTTTTCATATTGTTTATTTCATTTCCACTGTTAACAGTTCTGGAATTAACTTCTGTGTTCAAAAATTCTAAGTCAGTGTTTTTCTTTTCTTTTTTCTGTGGACTAGAAGCACAAATGTGGAATTGCTGGAGCCCAAACAGTGAGCATGCAATTAAAATGAAATAAATGCTGCCAGATTGCTTTCTAAAAACAGTCTACAGATCTTATTTCCAGCAGCACTGTGATATGATCACTTTTCTCTCACCAAGAAAGTTGACCAGATATATTAAGCACCTCTGAAATGGTAAGCAACTTCCAGGGAAGCAGATGCCACAGTCTATTTGGACACCCAGGTGTTAGGGCAATAAATGTGAGCTCGGAAGGTGGGGGTGGGGTAAGGATCAAGTTCACAACATATAGGAGACTCCCAAAGACTGACGATTGTTAGTTTGGGATTCTAGAGAAAATTAGCAAGGAGATAAAATGAGGCAAAGACCCAAGGGAATAGGAGGCAGAAAAGCCACAAATCAGGATGACATCACAGTCCCCAGAGTAGATATGCAAATGGTCACTCAACACATCAAAAGATACTTATCATCAGTAGTCACTGTGGAAAAGGGATCAAAACCACAACATAGTTCTACTCTATACTCACTGGGATGGTTATAACCAAAAAAGTTGAATAGTAACCAGTGTTGGTGAGGATGAGGAGCAACTGGAACCTACATTCATTGATAGTGGGGTTGTGAAATGGGGAGGTTATTTTGGGAAGCACTTGAGAAGGTCCTTAGAGAGTTGAACATACATCCAGCATATGACCTAGCAGTTCCATTGCCAGATACAGGTCCAAGAAAATGAAGATCTATATCCTTGCAATAGCTAGCACGCAAATGCTCAGAGGTGTGCTATTTCTAAGAGTTGGAGTGAAAACAACCAAAATATCCATTTACTCACAAACAAACCAACACAATGCAGCATGCATGCGATGGAATACTATTTACCTTAAAAGGGAATGAAATACTGATGCATGCCATAACATGGATGAACCTTCAAAAGAGTCTGTGATGTGAAAGAAGCCAGGTATATTGAGGAAGATATTTGGGATGGCTGGGGAGTTTGGGGGAATTAGGGCGGGGATGTTTTCTCCCTGCCCAACCTTGACCATTGTGGTTCTTGCTCTCATATGTGCTATGATGTCCAAGGAGCTGTTGGCTTTCTAGTGGTCACAAAAGGTTGATGACTGTGTGACTGGATCCGTGTCTTGCAAGCTGCTGGCCTCTGGACACACACCCATGAAGCTGATGGCTTTGCCAGCTAACACCAGGCCAGGAAATTGCTGGTTTCTGTGGCCCCCACACATGCAAAGGCCCAGACTGTTAGCCTTTGCAATAACCCAACCTCACATCTGCACAAAGCAGAAAACTAGGTGAAATATGAATAGTTCCATGATTGATCACATAGTACCTCAGAGATCTCTGGGCAATAGTACAGCTTGTAGGAATTCTCTTTATTCATGAAGGGCAAATGGCTGTATAGGGTTAGGACAGGCAATGCCCACACTGTATGACATCACTTCCCAGCAGCCAATGCCAGACCACCATACCGTCCTGTATCACCCCCACCTCGTAGGGCGGTCCCAGAGGCCTCCCACCTGGCTCATGATCTTAGAACATGCTAGCTGAAGTATTAGCAAACCCACAGACCATATTATGTACACTGTTCAGAATGTTTACTGTGTAGATGAACCATGCCCCTCCCATCTCATGCCACTAAAAATGCACAAATAGGGCTGAGGAGATGCTCAGCAGTTAAAGCACTTGCCCACAAGCTTGAGGAGGACCAGAGTTGGATCCCCGAGACCCCATGTAACTGCTGGGTGAATATGGTGACCCATTTATAATTCAATTCCACCCTCAGAAGGTAGAGACAAGGGGTCCCCACAGCACTCTGGGTAGTGAGACTGGCCATATTGGTGAGCTCTGAGTTTGAATGAGAGACGCTGCTTCAAAGAATAAGGTAGGGGAAAGATGGAGGAAGAGTCTCAACATCAACGTTGGGCCTCCACATGCATGCATGTGCAAGTAATGGAAAAGAAGAGATAAGGAAAGGAAGGGGTGAAGAAAAGAGAGATGGGATTCGAAGCAGACGGAAGGGACATTTGACCTATCTGCTGCTATACAGTCAGGCAGGCCCGCACAGGGGCAGTTCCAACTAGCTTGTAGGTCTGGTTCAGGGGTCCTCAGGCCATGTGGGCCCCGAATCTCAGAGTGGGTGGGATGGCCTTTGTGGACCTCTCCATGTACCACTGGCTGATCCCATTCTTGGCTAATCCATAAACTTGAATCTTTTAGTCTCACATTTGGGAATCTGAGGCAGCACAAGGACAGAGCCAACCCCACTCACTGCAAGCAACAACACAACCCACACAAAAGCAGACAGAATAAGTCAGAAACAGCAGAAAGCGTGTATTTGCCCCTGTCCGGGCCAGAGTTTCCTTTCCGTCATGTAGCTATGATTTTTGGCATCGCCCAGGACCCTTTGCTTAAGCATCACTGGGGGCAAATCCCCACCATCCTCACTCATTATGTTAACAACATGAGTAATTTTCTCTCAAGTAGGGATTTCCAATTCAATAAAATGATCCATATATTTTTTTTAAGGAAGCAAAATTAGGCAGTTTCTCTTTTAAGAACAATTGACTAGGGACAAAAAGGAAGATATTAATTTTAGGAATTTCTTATCCAGGTGAAACAGAGACAGACTTCAAGTTCTGAAAAACGATGCTCTCTGGCAGATAAATCACCTGCTGGGCTCTGTGATCCATCAGGCATGAGGATGGAGACATTTTTTAAGAGAGACTAACTTGATAAATTCACTGGAAAGGAATCAAAGAAAGAGAAAAAAGAGGCATTTTTATTTCCCCAGAGATCTGTGAGGTTTTTAGGGATAAATACTCTGGAGGGAACATCTGGTTAGGTGATTCATCAGGGGCAGCCAATGACGGGCCAGCCAATGACGGGTCAGCACGGCAGTCGGCTTTGCTTACATGGCCCTCCTTCCTTTTTTAAAAAATTTATTATTATTATTATTATTATTATTATTATTATTTTGGTCTTTTTGAGACAGGGTCTCCTGTAGCTCCAGCTGGCCTGGAGCTCGCTATGTAGACCAGATTGGCCTTGAACTCACAGAGATCCACCTGCCTCTGCCTCCCAAGTGCTAGGATTGTACCACCAGGCCCGGCAATTTTTATTATTTTTAAGTATGTATATGTGTGCGTCTCTGCCCGTGGGTATATACTTGTGAATGCAGATGCCAGCTGAGGCCAGAGGTGTTGGATTCCTCATAGCTGGAGTTTGAGGCTTGTGAGCTGCCTGACGTGGGTGCTGGCAGCCAAGCTCAGGTCCTCTGCAAGAGCAGTACTCACTTCTAACTGCTGTGGCATCTCTCCAGCCATCTCCTTTATTTTTTCATGTTCACTCTTTGTGGCTACTGTCCTTACATCTCTCTTCTGGGTAGAGAGAGTGGCTTTTACTCCTATATTACAGGTGCATCTTGAACAGTACCAATTCCATGCTGCCCAGGTCACACAGCTAGTGAGTGGCGGAACTGGGGCTCTCGATTGAGTTGGCTGTGTGCACCTCACTACTCAATGACCATAAAATTTGGGCCTTAACACAACAAGTATCTTAGAGTTCAGAAGGGTGTATGCCCAAAGTGAGTCCACTTCTGGAAACTTCCATGCCTGCTCTAGCACCCTCAGGCTGTGTACCCCTTGGCCCGGGTCCTCTGGCCACTGTCAAGTCCAGCACAATGCATCTTTGGCTCCTGCTCCCTCCCCCCTTCCTTCTCTCCTGGCCTCTGTCATCTGCTTCCACTGTCACCTCTTTTGCTACTCTGTCCCTCCTGCCTCATTCCTTATAAAGACCCTTGGGATGCACTGGGCCTGTGTGGATCGTCCAGGACTCCTCCATCCCCAGGTCCGTAAGCACACTCACAGAGACTTCTGCCAAGTTGGGTGATAATGCCCACAGGTTCTGGGGCGAGGCCATGGTCATCTTGGTGGAAGAAGGTGAAGATACTCTTTTGCATCTCACTGCCATGCTCTGTGCCCTCATAAATAAATAAATCACTCACATAAGTTGCACCCCAGTCCATCCCTTTCCCTTACTCTTCATGTATAGAACACAGTCACAACCCAGCATTGCTATGGTATGACAACAACCAGAATGGGACCCTCTGAGCAGTTAGTGAGCCATCTCGCCGAGTCCCTGGAGCCACCTGCGAGGCCAGCACGTTCACCCCATCCGCCTTACTCCTCTGGCCCACCTGCCCACACCCACCTCCTTGGCTCCTGTCCCAACCTCACATCTGCCTGAGTGTGAAGGTGACTTAAGCACTTCTCTTGAGAACAGATGTATCTTTTTTTAAAGCACATTTTTGTGACTATGGAACGAAGTGCTAATTAAACCACACCGTGTGTGGTATCTTGGCTCACACAGCTTGGCTTGATGTGAATTCTTGGCCTGTTAGCTCCTTAGGGGAGATGTGCAGTGTAGAAGAAACAAACAAGAAGATCTAAGATGGTTAAAAGCCCTTTTGAGTTTTGTCCTGAGATCACTGGGCATAGTGTCTCTCCCCTCCTTCCACTTTTAAGTGACAAAGCTACAGCTGTCCCCTGTGATCACCAGGCAGAAAGAGATTGTCAAACGGTAAATGTCAGTGTGGGCTGCGGTGTGTCTGTGGCCAACATCTTATGAGGTGGAAAGGTAGAAGATCTCATCTTCCTCCAAAGAGGATCAATTAGGTCTGGCCGGGCAGTGTGTGGAGGGGCTGCAGGATCTGTCAATTTTAATTCCCTGATTTCTGGGCCATTTGAGGATTCATTTCTTCTGTCCAGGTCTTCAAAGTATCTGAGTGGATGTACTTAGCAGGGGGTGAGGCTGAGTTAACCTCAAAGATGGTCTGAGCCACTGAATGCGGTAGCTTCGAGTGCCGCTTGTGTCATGTGACATGCCAGTCCACGTCACACAGCCAGTGATCTGCCAAGCAGGAGTTCTGAGAGAGGAGTGCTGATGCCCAGCCTCTTGGGGCTCCCATTCGAATGCTTTTCATCTGCCGCAAAGCCCTGGCCTCTCCTAGAAGCCATGTCTACTCAGAAGAGATTCATGACATCACAGCTTGAACTGTCCCCCACCCCCACAAGATGCTGAGGGTCTAACCTTTGTGAGACTAGGCTTATTTGTAAATAAGATTGTTTTTCAGATGATGGCGATGAGGTCATTGGGGTGGGCCATGATTCAGGATGATGATTTCTTTATGACAAGGGGATTCCAGGCATGGAGACACACCCACATGGGGGGAGGTAGTGGGTAGATACAGGGAGGAGTTGGCCATCCAGGAGTGAGGAGAGAGCCCTGGAACATGTTCTCCCCAGCCCTCAGAGGGAACTGACTCTGCTGATACCTGGACTTGAACCTTCTGGCTCTAGCACCATCAGGCATTAGCATGTGTTGTGTAAGCTACCCAGCCTGGATCCTGTGTAACAGCCACCCCAGGGAATACATACGAGTGAGCTTTCAAGGCAAGCCTGTGCTTCCACCCTTCTGTGTTCCCTGTAAATGGGATCAGAGACCCTGCTACTCCCCAGCAAATCAGCCAGCCACAGAGCACTAACCTTCATCATAGTGCTGGACCATGTGAGTAGATACGATCACCGGCTTCCCATTCTGAACACACTCCCTGTCCAACATCACCTGGAACAGAATAGTACCATTAGTCATCAAGTCTTAGGGGCAAAGCTGGGAGAATTCAGGGGCGAGCCACAAGGCTCCAAGGGCACCTTCCAAAGTTAAATGTGAAGGCTGTGTCATGGAACCTTCTGCTTTCTGTTGTACCTCTGAGTAATACAATGACTCTTCACTCTGGGACTGGATTCTGGTCACCATAGAGCCATTCATGGTTCATGCTGCATCTCACGAGCCTCACACCCAGACAGGCAAATCCCATACAGACGGGATGCTGAGGCCCCAAAGGAATGGAGTTAAAACTTAACATGGCCCTTCCATAACCTGCTGGGTTAACCCCATCCATCTGTCTCAGCCACACCATTAGTGTGCTGCAAGTTCCTCTGTACAGGAGAAAGTGTATGCATGTGAAGACGTACATGTGTTTGTGGAGGTCAGAGGACAACTACAGATGCTGTTCTTAGGCATTGACTACCATGTTTAGTATCTATTTACTTATTTTTTATGCATATGAGTGTTTAGCCTGTATATATATATATATATATATATATATATATGTGTGTGTGTGTGTGTGTGTGTGTGTGTGTGTGTGTCTATGTGTGCAATGCCCATGGAGACCAGAAGGGGGCATTGGATCTCCTGAATCTGAGGTATAGACAGCCACCCTGAGTGCTGGGAACTGAACTCTGGTCCTTTAGAATAGCAGCCAGTGCTCTTAACCCTTGAGCCACCTCTCCAGCCCTCATCTCCCATTTTTAAGACAGTATTTTCTATTTTCTCAGTGGTCAGGAGCTCATCAAGTGTCCTAGGCGGGCTGGCTGGCAAGTCCTGTGGATCTGCCTGTTTCTACTTCCTCAGAGCTGGGATGAGAAGCCTGGCCTCGGCTCCTGACCGCCATCTTCTAGGAGCGATCCCTAAGTGGCCGGCTCTCCACCATGGCTGCATGCTTTAGTAGCGGGGAGCTTTGCACTCCTGCCCACTCTCGCCCTTATGTAGGTTCAGGTTAAATTGTTTTACAGATCAGTGAAGCACTGCGACTGTAGAAGTTCCCCAGGGGTTTCCAATGTGCACCTAAGGTCGTGAACCCGAGCTGTGTTGGGGTTGTTGTCCTTGGCATTTAAACAGGTAATCTGCTGCAGCTTGGGGTGGGCTCTGTGCATTGTGGGTGTTCAGCGGCAATTCTGGCCTCCATGCACCAGATGTCGGAAGCACCCCCCCCACCCCAAGTTGTGACTATCAAAGATATCTCCATTGTCAAGTGTCCCTACGGGAAGCAGTGAGGGACAAAATCCTGCATTTGAGAATCTGCCTGGAAGCAGGCACTAATGGGCACCTCTGGTCTTTAAAGGCGCAGGCTCCATAGACCTCCCCTGTCTCTTCAGATTGTTTTAGTCTTAAATGGAGCCTCAGAGCCTGCATTGTGTGCATGTGTGTTCATTTATGGATGTCTGTGCATGTTATGTGTGTGCATATATGTATATATGACATGCATGTGGTGTGTGTATGTGTGGTACCTAAGGGTCTGCATGTATGTGTGTGGTATACATGTGTGTGCATTGTGTATATGTGGTGTACACATGTAGGTGTGCAGCATATGCATGTGTGTGGTGGGCATGTATGTGTGGTATATATATGTGCATGTGTGTGGCATATGTGTGCATGTGTGTGGGGTATACATGTGTATGACCTTTGCAAATGTGCATCCCTGTGGTGTACACTTGTTGCACGCACATGTCGTAAATACACATGTGTGCATGTGTGGTGCACATACATGGGCATCTATGTGTATGGTGTATGCAAACGTGTGCATGGATGTGTTCAAGTATACATGTTCACATGGATTGCTTATGGAGGCCAGAGGTCTACACTGGGATCCTGCTGTCACTACCTGCCATGCCTTGGTTTCTATGTGGGTGCTGGGTATCTGAACTCAGTCCTCATGCTAACATTGCAAGTACTTTACTTAGTGAGTCACCTCCCCAGTCCCAAAGAGCCTCTATTTTTAAACAGCTACTTGCTGGACTCCAGATTGCTGACCACTGGCAGGGGCACAGTGGTTTCTGTTACCCTCTCTTCAGAGAGCCCTGTGTAGGCAGAGGGAAGTCTCCAGCTCCACTTAGACCCAATGCTGCTGGGACCAAGGGGCTGTGCTACCTTGTACCCACTGTGACTGAGGGGCTGTACTACCTTGTGCCCACTGTGACTGAGGGGCTGTGCTACCTTGTGCCCACTGTGACTGAGGGGCTGTGCTACCTTGTGCCCACTGTGACTGAGGGGCTGTGCTACCTTGTACGTGTCTGCTGATTCATTCTCCCGGTCTTCAGTTCTTAGAGGAACACTCATTTGATTACCCATGGTTCCTGCAGTGGAGAAGAGGGAGAAAAATCAAAACCTACATGAAAGTCCCAACGCGTACATGGGAAGCTGAGATGCAGAGAGTTTCCTCCAGCTTCGTCCTCCTTCTCCCAGTGTGAGATTCTTGGGGAGAAATTCCAGTTTCTTGGGGACCATGTTTCAGTTATTTGAAAGTCAAAGCAGGGGTGTGCTCAGAGTGCAGAGCGCAGTGTCTCTTTCACTTCTGCCAGGACCAGCTACATCTCTCAGAAGCACAGTCCTAGTAGAATGGCAATGGTCACCCCTGGGGAGGCTCTGCTGCCTGGAGACGCTGTTCTGACAGCAGCACTTGGAATGAAACCCATTTACTCCTTGAAACAAACCAGCCAGATGTGGGAACACTGCTCCAGGCTTTCAGGTTAGGAAACTGGCATGTAGGTTAAATGTTTTGGCTTACTTCATACATAAACACACATGTATACAGATGCATGCATAGAATACATTTATACAGACACACACGATGTTTCCATCTATATGTAGCTTTTTTTTTTTTACAAGTTTAAACATGATCATGAATAACAATGTGTTTGCAAATTCAAACTCAGATGCTCAGGCTCCTGCACCAAGCCCTTTGTCTACTGAAGCATCTCTTAGCCCTGATTGGCTACTTGATACATGTTTAAAGCTATGAGCTATCTTGAGCTGGGAGATGTGTGATGACCTTTTCTTCTCACATGGTTTTCTGATTCTTCTGTTGCACGTTCTAAGTAGGCTTTCTGTAACTTCAAGGTGAGGGAGTAAAATACGGAAAATACAGGACCTGGGACCAGCTGGAACCGTACAACAGGGCTTTTCACTGCAGTCAGTGCACACGTGTGCAGCTGCCCCTGCCGGTCCATTCACTGTTTTAAACAGTAGGATTTAAATACAATCAAAGCAAATGTTTACTGCCACCTGCTGGTGGATGAAGTAGACCTGAAATGGATTTATTCAGCCTAGGGGCTAGTTTCCAATGACTGGGAGGCTGAAGGAGGCATTTTGGTGTTTGTCAGTTACACCTTCTGCTGGCAATTGGTAAGAGGGTGGCAAGTCTTCAGGGCCTAAACAGCACTGCAACTTCTAAAGCAATAATGAAAACCACAGCTGGAATCTGGAGAGCTCACCACAGGGCTGGTGCTGACGGCCCTAGTAGAACCCAGTAGAGCCCAGGCTAGGAAAGTGGGCTCTGGTGTTAACATCCAGCCCTTGCTCACTGCACACTGAGTGACCCTCACCTGAACCTCCCTGAGGAGGTTCCTCAGTCCTCGGCCTCAGTCCTCAGCTGGGAAATGAGGATGATAAAGTAGATTTAATTTGCTTTTATTTCCCTAATGGCTGTGGATACTCGATCATTTTTTTTATTTTTAAATTTATTTATTTATTTATTTATTTATTCATTTATATGAATGTACTGTCTGCATGTAGGTTTGTGCACCCATGTCATGTAATGCCTCGGAGGTCAGAAGAGGGCGTCGGATTCCCCTGGAACTGGAGTTCTCCTGGAACTGGAGTTACAGATGGTTCTCAGCCACCATGTGGGTGCTGGGGATCGAACCCGAGTCCTCTGCAAGAGCAGTCAGTGCTCTTAACCGATACTCGATAATCTTAAAAGTTATTCCTGGCCATTTGTCTCTTCTTTTGAGAATGGTCTGTTAGGTTCACTAGCCCACTTGTTGATTGGCAGGTGTACGTGTGTGTGTGTGTGTGTGTGTGTGTGTGTGTGTGTGTGTGTGTGTCTGAGGAGGGCAGAATAGGGAGTCAAATCCCCTGGAATTAGAGTTAAAGGCTGTTCACACGCCCCCTGATCTGGGTGCTGGGAACCAAACATGGGCATCTCCCCCACAGAGCCATTTCTCCAGTCCCTTGTATTTAGTTTTTCAGTTTTTTACACATTCTGGATCTAGACCCTGTTTGAGGCATAGCTTGCATTCTGTTGGCTGCCTGTTTGTTGACAGCTTCCTTTGCTGTACAGAAAAAAAAAATTCATGTAGTCTTATTTCATTTTGTCTTTTTTTTTAAGTTTTAAAAATATTTTATTCTTGGAGTGCTGGATAGATGACTCAGTAGTTGAGAGCCCTGGCTTCTCTTGCAGAAGTAGGTTCAATTCCCAGCACCCACATGGAGGCTGATCATCATCCATAACTCCAGTACCAGGGGATCTGAAGCTCTCTCCTGACTTCTGAGGGCACCACCACAACACAGGTGCACCTGCCTACACGCAGGCAATACACTCATACACACAATAAAACATAAATAAAATATTAAAAAAATTTATTCTTTTATGTGTATGAGTGTATTGCCTGCATGTATGTAAGTGCGCCCGTAACATGCAGTGCCCACAGAAAGCAAAAAGAAGGTGTCAGATTCCCTGGATCTGGAGTTACAGATGGTTGTTGGCTGCCATGTGGGTGCTGGGAATCAAGCCTAGATTCTCTGCAAGAATAACCTGTGTTCTTAACTACTGATCTCTCCAGCCCCTTGTTAAATTTCTTGGGCTTAAAGAGTTTTTAAAATATACTTAGAGTTTTTGTGCATTTCATATAATAAATCTTAATCAAATTTAGACACCCTCCCCATCTGTATCCCCATCCCCCCCCCACCAGATTTCATGCATTCTGTCATATATGTTAAGACTTATCTGGTCAAGCAGTATTCTCCAGATGTCCCTCAGTGTTAAGTTCATCCACTGGGGTCTAGTCAGCCTATCTAGAGTCTCTCCCTTGAAGAAGATCAGCTCTCCCTCACCCAGCAGAAATCAGTTGCCAATAGTTCCTCAGCTAGGGTTGGGCCTGCTGCCCATTTCCCTTGTTCTATTCTGAGTTTTTGTTTGATGGAGTCAGCATGGGTCTTGTGCGTGCTGTCACATGTTGCAAGTTCATATGAGCAAGCTCCCAGTGGCCTGAAAGCCTCTGTTTCCTTATGTTCATGCACCAACCCTGTCTCTTACAATCTTTCCACCACGTCTTCTGCAATGGTCCCCAAGCTGTGGGTGGGCGAAGTTTAATATATGAGTCCTGTCCAGGGACACACATTGTGTAGCCTCTTATTCTCTAAAACTTAGCCAGTTGTGGTCTTCTGTGTGCATCATACTCTGTTGTATGAGGAAGCCTTGCAGGTGAGAGTTGAGGGGTGGATTAGTATTCTCTCCGCCCCCTAGATCCACTATGTTCCATGAGTCTTAGGTGTAGAGGTGCCAATGTAGATGTGTCACTTAGGGCTGGCCATCTCTCAGACATGTATTCTCTGTGTGTGACCAGTTGCGGAACTCTGTCATAGCCTTCGTCTGTTGCAAAAAGAAGCTTCTTTCATGAGTGGTGTACTGTAGACAGTTCTCTTATTTTGTTAATTCTTGGGGCAATTTCCTATGCTATTAGAATCTTATCCAGAAAGTTCTCATCTACAGAGTAAAGGCAGAAAGAAGGCTACTGTGGGGGAGGGGTGTGAATGGAACGATAACAGAGGGTAGGAGGAGAGGAGAGGAAAGTTGGAGAGTGTAAAGAGAGAAGAGACTCAACAGATAAAAAGTTTGTTTGAAAATGCCATAATACCTCTATGCTAATTTAATAATCAATTAATTTTTAAAATAAGGGTAGACACAGTCCCTATTTCAAGATATTTCTGTGAGGATTAAGTAAATTAATATATGCAGGGTGCCCAGTACACAGTAGGCACATCCCAAAGGCTAGCCACAAGTAGAATCATCTTCATCTCTGTTCTGCTATTTATGGTCAGGTTCCCTTAAAGTTGCCCAGCTATGAGACTCTACTGAGGAATCCGGCATGATTCAGGTTCTCAAGAGCCTCTAAATAAAAATTTGGAACCCTGAAATGTTTATTTTGTCCCAATGCTCCTGTGAGTCTTGTGAACAGAAAATATTAAGGATAGTATTTTGGTTACTTTTTGTTGCTGTGATGAAAATCCCTGACAAGAGGAGCTGGAGGAGGGGACCATTTATCTTAGCTCATGGTTTAAAGGGACAGCCTGTCATGGCAGGGATGGTGTGGCGGCAGGAACGTGAGATGGTTGATCTCTGTGGTCAGGAGACAGAGAGAGATGAATGCTATGCTCAGTTTGATTTCTCCTTTTTCTTCAGTCTGGGACCCAGCCTGTGGGACGGTACCACCTGCATTGAGGTGGCCTTCCAACCTGAAGTAAGCCAGTTTAGAAATTCCCTCACCGGGCGTGGTGGTGCACGCCTTTAATCCTAGCACTTGGGAGGCAGAGGCAGGCGGATCTTTGTGAGTTCAAGGTCAGCCTGGTCTACAGAGTAAGTTCTAGGACAGCTGGGACTACAGGGAGACCCTGTCTCGAAAAGACCAAAAAAAAAAAAAAAAAAAAAAAAAAAAAAAATAAAGAAATTCCCTCATAGACATGGCCAGAGGTTTGTTTCCTAGGCAATTCTGAATCCTGTCTGTTGAGTTCACAATTAATATTAACTGTCACAAATATACAGTAACCCTATCAAGTTCATAATTAATATTAACCATCTCAGTTAGACAGTTGACCCCTGTCCAGTTCACAATTAACATTAAGCACCATAGATAGATGGTGACCCTCTTTGAGGCCCCAGGTTAGGGCATTCTAGAATACAGGACTTGCACATTAAAAAACAAAAATCCTGGGCAAACCAGAATGATTTGGTATCCACTTGCCACTTCAGAGTTCTAAGACAGGCACTCCTTTGATGTCCACTTAACTAATAGGGAAACTGAGGTACAAGGGAGCTCAGACATTAATTCCTGAAGTTTCTTGATAACCCCCCCACCCCCCAATGAGGAAAATAAATCAGACAGGGAGTTTGTTGAGTGAAACTTACTCAGTTGAATGAGCTGGCTTAAAAAAAAGCACAAATATGATAAAAAGTGCCCTTTGCCATGAATGAATGGTATTAGTTCTTTTTTAACGATCTCATTGGACATTCAACACATCAAGCTACATTATGGAGGGAGAGTTTGCTTTTAAAATGGGGCTTGCGTTTGACTTCCAACCCTATGAATTGTGAGACATAAATGTCTGTCATTCAAGCCCCCTGTGTATGGTGTCTTTGTAATCTGAGAAGGCTAAAATGTGGACGAAGGGCCTGGGAGCTGGCTCTGTTGGCAAAGTGCTAGGCACACAAGCATAAGGATGTGGGTTTGATCACCAGCACTCCAGTAAGAAGCAGGGTGCAGTGGCACACATCTGTAATCCCAGAACTGGGGAGGCAGAGTCAGGCAGATCACTGAAGTTCGCTGGCCAGCCAACCTGCCCTACATCCTGAGCTCCAGGTCAGTGAGAGACCCTGCCTCAGAAAGCAAGGCTGGCGGTACCTGAGGAGCAATATGTGAGGTTGACCTTTACACACACACACACACACACACACACACACACGCACACACATTGTCCACCCCCAAGAAAGAGGGAGAATCAAGGCTTAATACTGTAAAACCTGATGCCAGAATTCAAACTTTCTACATCCCACTCTCTCTTCCATCATGAAAATTTTTATCATTTAAAAAACATTTACAGGAGCCAGGCGTGGTGGCGCACACCTTTATTCCTAGCACTTGGGAGGCAGAGGCAGGGGGATCTTTGTGAGTTCAAGGCCAGTCTGGTCTACAGAGAGAGTTCCAGGACAGCTGGGGCTACAGGGAGACCCTGTCTCGAAAAAGCCCAAAAAAAAAAAAAAATTTACAGGTAACAAAAGAGAACACAGAACATCAAATATTTGTGGTGTGTCTGTTGTTGCAGGAAGAATTAAGAGTACAGCTAGTCAGGGAGTCTTAGTGAGGGAGGCAAAATCTAAAGGGGCTGATAATCCAGAGGGCTTCATAAAGGGTTCAGCAGGAGTCAGGTGCACAGATGAATAAATATGTTATTTGTAGCTAAAAAAGAAATCACCTGTGGCTACATTGTGCTAAATGACCTGCTTGTCTGTTTGTACCAAAACCTGGCCCTAGGCGGGATTTGCCTGTATTAGCAAACCCATGAGACAGCCCTGGGAATGAAGACTCTAACAAGTACTCGTGATATTTACAGAACATGAGGCAGGGGGTCTGAAAGCAGGCCCTGGGATACATGTCACTCTGGGTATAAAAACAGAATGCTGTGGACTAATAGAGGGGTTCTTTTCGGAATTAGACAGGAACCTCCAGATGTTATTATTGTGCATGCGTTTAGCCCACCAGGCTTAAGTGGTCTTTGCTAGTGGAATTTGGTGGGGGAAAATCAATCAGATACCAGCTGGGAAGTGCAGTGAGTGCCATCAGCACGATGACTGGCATGTGGTGGGTGTGTGCCAGCGGAATCTAGGCTGTAGAGTGCTAAGCAAGCAGCAGCCTGGGGGCCAATAGAGCACTGCCTGGTGTAGATGTTAGATGAGCCAGGTGGGCGTGGGAAAGGTCATCAGCCTTTGGCCCTAAGGTTTAAGGACAGCTGCTGGTGGCTGCCTCTCAATCCCTTTTCCTGCAATCCAGTGGACGAGATTCGCTTCGCGCATCAGCCTCCAAGTGTGGTAGAGTGAGAACCATCCGTTATTGCTAATATCATTAGCATTACTCATACACGTTAGTTATCATTGATACTATTTCTTTCTCATTATGATGCTTTGATCCTAGCAGCTCTGCGTTGTGTTCGTGTGAATTTGCCTCTCTGAGGGTTGCCATGGCTGCTTCTTGATTGACACCTATGGTGGTACCTTCCCCACTACTTCAGGATAAATGTACATACTATTCAAGCCTGTGGTGAAAAGGTGCATTTCTGAAACTTCCTCACCAGCTGGCAGCTAAGTGTCTGTCCAGTGGAGGGGAGGCCCCGAAGGGTGGAATGGTGACAGAATTAGTCACCGAGTAAACAAGGAACACCTTCGATCAATGCGATGGAATGTAGGCAAACTATCGGCTGCTTCGCCAACCCCCTGAGGGTGATGCCAGCCTGGCAGTGCTTACAAACCTCTGCACCTAGCCCCCAAGGCAAGGTCAACACTGTGAGTCAACAATGAGAGCAGACCTACTATGTTCAGTCCCACCGTCCAGATTCACCTTCGTGAGCGCCCAGCACAATGCTGGGGTCACACCTACTTGTACGGGTTGCTCCCTGCACCAAAGACTCTGGGGACAGGAACCCAATGTCCTAAACTTTCTACTCAAATCCCTGCATGGAAGTTTGGTGATGAGTAGATTGCTATTACAGTACCCATTGTTTTAGCATAAATAGCGGTTGGTCCTAGAAGGTGTCCAGCTCAGTTTGGTTTTTTTGTGGTACTGGAGATTGAACTCAGGCCCTGGAGTATGTTACGGAAGCACTCTACCACTGAGCTACGTATGTACCCTTTACATTTTTAGAGACAGGGTCTCACTAAATTGCTTGGGCTGGCCTTGAGAACACGCCGTAACTCAGACAGGCCTTGGACTTGCTATCCTCCTGCCTCCAATATCCCCAAGTAGCTGGGAGGACAGGCTTGCAGCCCCAGCCCCAGATTCAGTTACTCTTCTTCAGAGGACTGAACCAAACATCTTTAAGCTAATGAGGAGAGCAGTGACATCAACTGTGCATGAGGCAGGGCTGGCGCTGGGCTAACCCGACACGGGTGCAGAGGGGCATCCCTCTTAGGGCCTGGCAGGTACAACCTGCAGTTGGCTCAGGTAGTTGCTCACCTCGCCTGTTCTGGCCTGGAGTGAGGTGCTTATTCCCTGTTCCATAGAGGCTTGGCTCTGCAGTCCCTTCCCACACACATATGAGCAGGAAGGCAGTGCCTTGTATGCCCTCCATGCACACAGCCGGGCTTCACCTCACACTTGTTCATTAAAGACCAAAGGTTCAGAGAGGCAGAGCTGGGGCTTGAACTCAGGTCCACAGACCTGAACCACTTCACTGCATGGCACTGGGCTGAGGCGTAGAAGCTGCTGCCACTGGCAGACACTGCACAGAGCATTTGGCAGGAGTCGAGTGTGCCAGAGGGAGTAGGTTCTCCCAAGAGGCTGTCTGTCCCTCTCTCCTGTATCTCTTGACATAAGCAGGCCAGGACCAGCCTTGGCACACCCATGGCTTCCTAGAATACATATCCTTTTTCTTAAAGAGGAAACACACCCCAGAAGCCTAGCTACGTGGTATGTTTGTAACCCCAGCCCTCAGGAGGTGGAGGCTGGAAGATGGCAAGTTCAAAGCTAGCCTGGGCTACATGATGAGATTTTGTCAGAAAACTAAAACCAAACAAAGCTGGAAATGCTCCCGGGGCTTGGGGAAAAGAGTCTTATAGGGTTCAGTGCCTTGGCTTCTTTCCCCACTTCTGTGAGGGTAAAAGCATTGGAGCGCGTTGCTCTCTGGGCTTCACCCCACACCTAAAGGATCAGATCATAGCAGGGCTGGGTGAGGGTTCGGCGAGCGGGGTACCAGTTTCAGACATAAGAAATGCCAGAAAACCCAGTCAGCAAGATGGACCAAGGTTTAACCTTTTTTTTTGGGTCTTCAGAGAGAATCCTGCACTCTAGTTCAGGCGGGAACCCACTACATATGTAACTCAGGCTGGCTTCCAACTCACGGCAATCCCCCTGCCTCAAACTCCCAAGTTTTGGGATCATAGGCCTGAGCCACCACAACTGCCTTAAACACAATTTTTGTCCTTTTTCTGTGGTGGGGATTAAACCTGGGGTCTTATGCTTGCTAGTACACATCACTAAGTACATCCTTAACCTCTTTAACACCATTAAAAAAAAAATCAAAGTTAATACTGTTACTGATGTTCTTTTTACTGAAAAAGTTGGGATTTTGTTTATCCCAGATGGCTTGGCCTTAATTTTCACCTTGTAAATTTGTCTTAAAATATAACTGATCTTTCTCTAAGGCTTTATTTTTATTTATTTATTTATTTATTTATTTATTTATTTATTTATTAGTTTTTTATGACAGGGTTTCCCTGTAGCCCCAGCTGTCCTGGAACTCGCTCTGTAGACCAGGCTGGCCTTGAACTCACAAAGATCTGCCTGCCTCTGCCTCCCAAGTGTTAGGATTAAGGGCATGCGCCACCACGCCCAGCTCTAAGGCTTTATTTTGAAACAGGGTCTCACCATGCAGCCCTGCCTGGCCTGGAGCTTGCTAGGTAGACCAGGCCTCTAACTTGTATCGAGCCAACAGGCACTGCCACTGCCTCCAAATACCACAGCTCTCGGCTTTTAACTGATCTTGATAACTGAGTCTTTTGATATCTTCCCATTTTCTCCAACTCACTCTCCCTCCAGCCCTTGGTAGTCCCATGGCACCTTTTCGTGAAGGTGTTTGAGACGGTCACCCCTCCTCTCCCCACAGCCTCATTTCTTCCACTGGGAAGTGGGGACAATGCTGACGACCAGAACAAACCACAGCTGAAGTTAATAAGCACATAGGAGTCTGTGTACATTCGCCCTCTGAGTTCAGAGTTGGGATGATGCCCATTTTACAGATCCAGAAATAATGCCCCAAGGCTGAAGGCACCTGACGCAGGATACTCAGCCAGCCTGTGGTAGAGATGAAACTACCCTCTAAATATCATGACCCTTCCAGGCAGAAGAGCAGCGTAGGGGTTTGAATCCAGTGCCTGCCTCTCTATATAGGGATGCATGACATTAGGAACTTGTATGGAGAGAGCCGGGTTCACAAAATGGGCTCAATACCTTTCCTCCATCCCCTCAGGTCTTTGGTCTCAGGCCCCTCGGTGAAGAATTAAAGTCATTTGGCTATGAATTTTGCCCTGACGCTGTCCACAGATCCCCCAGCACCTCCTACGCTGACTTTTCCCACTTTCAACATCTGCAGTGACCCCGTGTTCCACACAGACAGGGACTGATTTACATAACCTGGCACTGTGCACAATACCACTGAATCCTTGCAGCACAAGAAGAGTTTAGGAAGTACCGTAAGTCTACTTCACAGAGGATGAACTCAAGGACCTCACACACTCAAGACCACACAGCGAATAGCTGAGAGATCTGAGATCAAACTCAGCAGGGCCCCCCAGCCTCCATCTTACCCCCTTAGCACACGCAACAGACACTCAGCAAAGTTCCAAGTATCTGGAGGTGGTTACCTGGTGAACCGCTGCTGGGAGTCTCCCGGGTCCCCTGCTCTTCCCAGGAGTTGGTCCTGTGTCCCTGGCTGGTCTGCCTAGTACGAGACTGTCAGCCGGGCCCAGCCCCCTGTCGTTTGCTTCCTCGTCCAGAGCCTGTTGGCTGAATACACAGAACAGGCAAACACAAGCTGGGAGGAGCCCTCCCCTTCCCTGGCAGCCCTATGGAAACAGCGTCTCTTCCTGGATCCAGGTACCTCACCTCCCAGTAAAAACAGAGCCCCTGAATTCTCTTGCATTCATGCCTTCTCATGCTCCGAGCATCCGGTCCAGTGCCCCTAACCTGTGGGACTGTGAGGGTGGACCTGGGCTGTGATTTTTTTTTCCCTAGTGACAATGGGGCACAGTCAGAGCAGGAAGAACACATTCTGTGACATTCTGTCATTCTGTCTTTTGACCGAATTGATTCCAGAACTCACTATGTCCACCCCTAGCTAGACCTCGCCCCCCCCATACAAACTTGTCCTGTGAGCCTTATTCCTGTATCTGAGGATGCTCTTAAACTTCCACCTCCTGAGTGCTGGGATTACAGGTGCACTCATGAACTTTATATGAAGCTGGGGATGGAATTCAAGGCTTTGCACGTGCTGGGCAAGCCCTCTACCAACTGGATTACGTTCTCAAACTAAGACCAGTAAGTTTAATTCCAGCAAGTTAAAGTGTCTGACAAGGACACACACACACAATACGTATGAGAGCATAAAATAATAAAGCCAAAGAAAATAAGAGGGCGGGGTTTCAAATGGGTAGGATCAAAGGTAAGTGCGTGAGTTTGTTTGCAGCCTCAAGAATGCAGACTCAGAGCTTGCTAACAGCCCAAGTGAAGGCAAGAACAGGGGAGGGTGCAGAACTCAGTGCTCCCAAGGGAGCATTAAAGAGAAGTCCAAACTGTAATTATTGTGGCTTTGGTCAATAACACGCTCAGCTAGGTACTCATCAAGACTAAGTAGCAGGATTTAGAGAGTATATATATATATATATATATATTAGGCCTGAATGGAGGGGAGGGTCTCCGCCCACCTGGGCTGGTTATCATTGGATACAGAATCCTACAACAAAAATGTTGACTCATGAAGACCAGCCAGGTCAATTAGAGCCAGAGAGCCAGAGGGAGGAAGCAGCAGTAAAGACTACGCAGGATTTAAGTGAATGCCAGGCTCCCTGTCTAGAACACCAAGCTCAGGGCTGTGCACTTAAAGCATACTAGAAACCCAGCAATGAAGCAGCCACCATCACTACATACTCGCACAACACAAAATTCCAAGGCTGTCACAGAGCTAGTGCTCTGGTCCTGAGCCCAGACCTTGATGTTTACAAACCAACTAGGTTATATGGTACACAAGTCCCTAACTCTGCTAGCACCCTCAGTCCCCTGGCTGCGTGCACCTCTGTGTTGATTTTGCATCTGACTTTGTGTTCCCAACTCACTGGAAAGAGAGGGAGGCGGGAAAGACTCTAAGGTAGAGCAGAGCTCCATAGGGAGGAGTTGATTGAGTCTGTTCAACCTCAAATGAGACGCAGCAGTAACTGCTCCTCTTTGGACTTCCGTGGAAGAGGGTCATTTGCACCCATTTTATAGAAGACTGGGGGGCTTAGGGTTGAGAGTGACTGAGGTGGTAGGATAACCAGTCAGGCAGCATTCTTAACATGTATCATGGGTTGTGCATGTGGTGTGTGTGTGTGTGTGTGTAATTGTGTATGTACTCTTATAATGTGTGTGCTTTTGTATGTGTGATGTGTGTGCCCTTGTATGTGTGTGCATGTAGGTGGAACACCCACGTTGACCCTGGGTCTCATTCCTTATTTTTTGAGGGACGGACTCTCCCTGAAGCCCCGTCTCCACTTCTGCAGCACTGCGATCACAAGCAAGTGCCACCATGGCCTTTTTCCATGAATTCTGGGGGTTAAATTCACTTTACTGTTGAGCCCTCTCCCCAGGCAATTTCTATAGTTCTTAGAATCTGTTGCCTCCTTTCTGCATCAGGAACCTGATTTGCATGGAAAGCAGGACTCAAGTCACCACACATTCAGATGTAGATATGCACCTGGCTTGCTCAAGGTGGACAGTGTCACCCTGCGTGCTGTGCGTGGAGAAGGATGGAGAGAACAGCCACTGTGTGTATTCACGAAGTCCACATACGTGCTTCATGGGACCATCAGTAGTTAAGAGTGCTTATAGTTCTCCCAAAAGGTCTGCATTCAGTTCCTAGCACTCATGTAAGGCAGTTCACAACTGCCTGTACTCCAGCCCCAGGGTCCATCTCCCTCTCCTGATCTGTCTGCTGCCCTCATGTGCATCTGTCTGTGCACTCCCACCATAAAGCCACAGATAAAAGTAAAACAACTCTTTAAAATATTTTATTTTTAAAAAATATTTTATTATTTTTATGTGTATGAGTGTGTTCTCTACGTGTATATAAGTGCACCCATGTCCTGCAGTGACTGAGGAGGTCAGAAGAAGGCATTGGATCTCCTGAAACTGGAGTTACAGACAATTATTAGCCACCATGTAGATGCTGGGAACTGAACCTATGTCCTTTGTAAGAGCAGCCAATGCTCTTAACTGCTGAGTCATCTTTCCAACCCCTTATTTTTTTATTTTTATCTATATGTATGTGTTGTCTGCCTGTATGTTAGTACACCCATGCTGTACAATGCCTGTGGAGGTCAGAAGAGGGTGTTGGATCCCCTGGAACTGGAGTCATAGGTGGTTGTTAGCCTTCATGTGTGTGCTGGGAACTGAACTGGGTCCTCTCCAAGGGCAATCAGGGCTCTTAAACACTGAGCCATCTCTTCAGCCCCCCAATAAAAAACAAATCCTAAAAGGATTTCAAGGGGCTGGAAAACAGGGTCAGCAGATAAAGCTAGAGTGAGGGCTGCAGTTCAGATCCCCGGAGCCCATGTCAAAGCTAGCTGGGTGTTGTATCCGACTGTAACCCTAGTGCTCAGAAGGCAGAGCCAGGGAATTCTCCAGAGCAAGCTGGCTGACCAACCAAGTGACATGGCAAGCTCTGGGTTCCGATGAGAAACCCTGCCTCAATATGCAAGCTGAAGAGAGATCAAGGAAGATACCCATGTCTACCTCAGGCCTCCACATGTATGCATACACATGTGTACCCCCACATGTGTACCCACACACATGTGAAAACTCATATACATATGTATGTACTCTGCTCACACACATGCAGCAGAAGGAAGGAAGGAAGGAAGGAAGGAAGGAGGAGGAGGAGGAGGAGGAGGAGGAGGAGGAGGAGGAGGAGGAGGAGGAGGAGGAGAGGAATTTCAAGATGGTGACCACAGAGCATTAAGTCAAGCTGGGTGCCGTCTGTGGACGTAGCAAAGGCTTCCTGGTGAAGGTATTGCACAGGCCAGACACTGACTGGCAGAACTGCTCGGCATACAGACTCAAGCTGCTCACAGCCACACCCCCAGCCTGATTCACCTAATCTTCTCTCCCTAGGGTCCACACCCGTCTTCAAATATTGACCGACCCATTCAGCTGTCAGCACCTGTCTCAGGAATCTGGATGGGGCTGGTTGCAGAGTGTCTGGAACTCCATCTCTCAACACCATTTTCCAGGGGAATCCTTGATAGCCCTAGGCATGTCCTGTCTTCCACCGTATAGACCTTTGCTTCTGCCCATTAAGTCAATGCCAGCTGCATGTGCACGTGGGTGTGTATGTGTGTGTTTGTGCACACATGTACAAGTGGATGTGTGCATACAAGTGGACTTGAGTATCCACGTATGTATCTGTGTGTAGGCCAGAGGACAGCCTTGAGGTCAGCCAACGTTTTTTGTTTTGATTTTTGAGACAGATGTTGGCAAGTTTTGAGTAAGGAGAAGGGTGTTGAGACCAGTGTCTTCCTCCAGTTCAAACTGTGGGCAAACATGGCTTCAGAGCTCCCAAGGGCTGAACTCCGGGCTTAGTCTTGTTTGGGAATGCAGGGCTTAGGGTTACTCAATGAAACAAAGAATCCTGGCTTCAGAGGCTGAATAGCTGTGTGACTTTGGAGAGAATATTGCCCACTCTGTGCTTTAGTTTAAGCCTTAAAATGAGCATATTGGTGGTATGCCCTTCATTGTAGAGTTGCTGTGAAAATTAAATTAAAGATGGTCATAGAAATGGTTCTCGTGATCAATACATCATCATAGCCATGAAGGGGTAGACTTGAGATGTGAACATATTCCACCTGTCCTTAGAACTGCCATTTTTGAAACTAAAGTTTCAGTATGTATGTGTAAAAATATAGTGTACATGCATGTGTGTGTATATATAGGTATATATACACACATATATTTCTATATATAAACAAACCTTCACAAATAGTAAAGGAAAATACAAAATAGAAACCTCGCCCTCTCAAAACCATGTATAGACTGCATTGAAATTGCACTTAAAAAATATTTTATTTATGGGCTGGAGAGATGGCCTAGCTGTTAAGAGTGCTGACCACCCTCACAGAGGACCCAGGTTTGATGCCACATGGTGGCTGAGAACCGTCTTTAACTCCAGTTCCAGGGGAATCTGACACCCTCTTCTGACCTCCACAGCATTGCACGACACAGGTGCACAAACCTACAAGCAATACATTCATACACATACAAAAATAAAAAAAATTCTTCAAAAAATATTTTATTTATCATTTTATGTGAATGAGTGTATTGCTTACATGTATATAAGTGCACCCATGTCATGCAGTGCCTGAGGAGGTCAGAAGAAGGTGTTGGATCTCTTGAAACTGGAGTTATGGATGGTTTTTAGTCACCATATGGGAGCTGGGAATCGATCCTGGGTCCTCTGCAAGTGCAGCCAGTGTTCTTAACCACTGAGCCGCATCTCCAGCCCCAGCTTGCACCGTGATGTGCTTCTCTGTTCAAGATTCCTGGTGTTTTGTCACTTTAACTTAACATGGCTCAGTTTCTGTTGAACACCTTGACCAGATACTACTTGGGGCAGGAAGGGGTTTATTCCATCTTACAGATTACAATCAATCATCGAAAGACATCAGGACAGGAAATGATGCAGGAACCGTGAAGGAACGCTGCTTACTGGCTTGCCCTAGGATCACATTCAGTTACTTACACAGTCCAGGCCCACCTGCCCAGAGACGGCACCACTCACAGTGGCCTGGCCTCACAGACATGCTTACTGGTCATCCTGATGGAGGTGTGTAAAGTTGACGACCAAGATTAGCCATCACAAGCGTGTTGGCTACGTCCTCACACCCGGGGAGAAGTCTTGACCTCAGGCCTTCTCCATGCTGTAAGAACCTGGTGCAGTGAGCAAGCAGGTCTGGAACACTTCACTCCAGAGAAGCTTCCCATTTCCCAGTGCTCTGCCCCTGGAAGAGAGCGAGGTGTACCCCTGTTACCTACAAAGGCCACTTCCCAGTGCTCCTAATGTCAAAGTATCATCATTCAAAACTAGGTCCTGCTCCAACCCTGGCCCAACTCCCCAGTTCTGGAGCAAGATAATGAGGGTGCACATTGTTAAGAACGTACCTAGTACCTCAAATATAAACTCAAAGGTAGTTAAATTGGTGTTATGTCATACATATTTTATCACAATAAAAACATAAGATACCTTGTTAAATTTGAATTTCAGGTTGAGGCTTTTTGAATTCCCTAAACTCTGGATTTGGAAGCATGAGTGTATTCTCCATGCTACTGTGAATAAGCAGCTTTGATTACATAGGGGAATCTAAGGCAAGTCAGGAATTCCCGTTTAAATACAGTTATAATTTTTCATTTGTTTATATGTGGTTTTGTCTTCTTAAAAAAAATAGTGGTCTGAAAAGGTAGCTTATGCTTGCTTCTCTTGCAGAGGACTAGAGTTCAGTTCCCAGCATCCTCATAAGGCAGTTCACAACTGCCTGTAACTCCAGCTTCAGGGGATATGACACCCTCTTCTGGCCCTGAGGGCACTGCACTTACATGGCATTTACTCACAGACATATACACATATGCATAAATAAAACAAATCTTGGGGCTGGAGAGATGGCCTAGTTAAGAGCGCCGACCGCTCTTGCAGAGGATCCGGTTCGATCCCCAGCACCCACAATGGCGGCCGAGAACCATCTGAAACTCCAATTCCAGGAGAACTCCAGTTCCAGGGGAATCCAACACCCTCTTCTGACCTCCGCAGCATTGCACAACATGGGTGCACAAACTTGCATGCAGACAGTACATTCATACATATACATAAATAAATAAAATTAATAAAAGAATTAAAAAAACCCAAATCGTTAAAAAAATAAAAAGAGGGGCTGGAGAGATGGCCTAGCAGTTAACACATGGCGGCTGAGAACTATCTTTAACTCCAGTTCCAGGGGAATCCGACACCCTCTTCTGACCTCAGTGGCATTGCACAACAAGGGTGCACCAACCTACATGCAGACAGTACATTCATACACATAAAAAATAAATAAAATAAAAAATAAATAAAAAGAAAAGAAAATTGAAAAAGACATGATCACTTCCAAGTTTTGATGTAGTGTCATGAAAAGCACTCACAGTGCCCTGAAAGGACATTGAAATATGTTTCCCTCCGTGCAGCTGGGCATTCTTTATTTTTTACCAAAGCTAATTGTGGCAGAAGCAGGCTCCTATCAGAGCAGACAGTCATAGGACTTGTAAAAGTCTAGAACTATGCTGGTAGTTTTTCCTTTTTCTTTTTCTATATCAAACAATCTTGTTGAAAAACTACTGGAAGAAACGTAGTTATAATTTATACTAATGTTATTTTCATTGATGTAAATGGATTTATTACTCTTTTTTAATGAATTCATGAATATTTAAAAAGCCTTAATTCTGATTTCCAACATGGCAAACGTTGCTAGTCTAACCTGAATAAACAAAAGCTGCATCTCAGGATGTCATGATGTCAGGGTTTGAATCTGAAATGTCCCTCTTACAGGTTCCTGCTTTGAATGCTTTGTTTCCAGCAGGTGGCAGCATTCAGAGAGGTGTAGAACCTTCATAAGTGAGGCCCAGGTGGAGGAAGAGGGTTGACCAAACCACTAAGGGTTGGACTTTGAAGTTCAGATCCCCTCTGGTTTGGTCCTGTGTTCTCAGTCCTGTAGGCTGCCATTATGGGAGGTAGTCCTACCATATGTTTGCTCTATGTGAACTCAAACTTCTGACTTTTTGAGCCAAAAGAAAAGCTTTGTCCCTTACTATTTCTTTTTCGTTTTCTGTCCCGACAACTAGAAAAGTTACTAAAACGGCTCTAGAGAACAGATTTTTAAATTATTTTCTCTCCAATTATAGAAGGAGCAAATGTAGGTCAGTGATAGAGCCTGGGCAGCAGATGTTGGGTGTAATTCCCATTATCACCCAGAAAGGCATGTGGGAGAAAAAATATGTAAAGAATTACAGTCTATGAGGCTGTTTTCATAAGACTCTCTTAATAATTCTCCCATCCATATCACTGTAATATATATATATATTTATATAAAATTTATTCCAAAATACTATTTTTGTTTTCCTTTTTTGTGTTTTTTTTTTTTTTTTGTTTTGTTTTGTTTTAAGACAAGGTCTTGGGAGCAATGGCCATTTAGTAAAGCTAAAATAGAGGAACCATTTTAGTTAAGCAATGAAAATTGTTAAATGAATTTGGTTTCTGAAGCTGAAGGAACTTGTTTCTCTAGATTCTAACCTTCTCCACCCTATTGAGTCCCCAGTAATGCTCAGCCAGCAGAGATGTTCACTGATCCCTTTTCATTCTTAACCTGCATCTCTGGTTACCCCTGGCAACAGGCAACTGTAGGCCCCAAAGGAAACTTTTCAATCACTCTCCGCACTCTTTTCTGGCCTCTAAGCAGGTAGCAGTTTCCTTCTTCTTCTTCTTCTTCTTCTTCTTCTTCTTCTTCTTCTTCTTCTTCTTCTTCTTCTCCTCCTCCTCCTCCTCCTCCTCCTCCTTCTCCTTCTCCTTCTTCTTTGTCTTCTTCTTCTTTATAAATACAAATGTTTATTTAATTCACCAACTTAATGATTAATACTCTCAATTTGTTTAGACAACATACTTAAAGGTACAGAACACTAAATCAGTAGTAAGCCATTCTTTCTTTATTTTTTTATTTTTATGTGTGTATGAATGTACTGTCTGCATGCAAGTCTGTGCACCTGTGTCGTGCAATGCCACGGAGGTCAGAAGAGGGTCTCGGATTCCCCTGGAACTGGAGTTCTCCTGGAATTGGAGTTACAGACGGTTCTTAGCCGCCATGTGGGTGCTGGGGATCGAACCCGGGTCCTCTGCAAGAGCAGTTGGTGCTCTAAACCACTAGGCTATCTTTCCAGCCCCATAAGCCACTCTTTAAAAAAAACAATTTTTTATTTTCTTTATTTTTATTTCATGTGTTTGAGTGTTATGTCTGCATGTGTTTAAGTGCACCCATGTCGTGCAATGCCTGAGGAGGACAGAAGAGGATGTTAGGACCCCTGGGAATGGAGTTACAGACAGTTGTTAGCTGCCATGTGGGTGCTGGGATTTGAACCAGGGTCTTCTATAAGAACATCCAGTGCTCTTAACCACTGAGCCATCTCTCCAGCCCAGGTTCTGCTTCTTATACCAGAGACACCCCTGCCTCCCCTTTGAGAGTTTTTTCTCCAGATAAAGGTCCTGTACTGCCACAGAGTCGCTGGTCCCTTGCCTGTCTTTCTTTGCATCAACTCTACACTTGCTAGTCCATATGAGGAGTCATAGTGTGGGCTCCCCATTGTGAATTCTCCTCCCTCCCATTCCTTCTTTGTAGCCCCTCCTCTTTCACCAGCTCTCACTGGGACCATCACCACAGCTCTCATTGCATCCTGGACTGGCTGAGTCAACTTTGGGTGGACTGAGACTTTTCTTCCTCCTTCAGAAACTCTTCCTTTCTGACTGTCATGAGGAGGTCTCTCTCATGAGGCCCAGCGAAGACACCTGTCCTCCTCACAATGGCCTCCTTACTAAACAGAGTGACTGGTTTGGTAGATGCCCCTTCTTTTTTGTCTGCTTTGTGTTGGGAAAATCTCACTTGACCCTTTCCCAAGCAGCCATGGGCCAATAGTCTTCTGGCCTGGAACTTGCTCTGTAGACCAGGCCGGCTTTGAACTCATAGAGTTCATCAGCCTTGCCTCTGCCTCCTGAGTGCTGGGATTAGAGGCGTGCGCCACCACACCCGGCTCCAATAGTCTTCTAAAAAGTGTTCTATTAGAGATGGAGAGATGGCAGAGGACCTGGGTTGGGATCCCAGCACCCACATGGCAGCTAAAAACTGTTCACAACTCCAGTTCCAGAGAATCTGTTGCCCTCTCCTGACCTCTGTGGGCATTGCACTTACACATATGCAGGGAGTATACTCATAATAATAAGTCAAATATTTTTCAAAACCAACAAAAACCAAAATTCTGTTTGTATATTCCTCACAATTTTGCTAATGTCTCCTTTGCTCTACGAGGTCTATAAAAGAAAGAGATGGCCTAGCGGTTAAGAGCGCCAACCGCTCTTACAGAGGACCCAGGTTCGATCCCCAGCACCCACATGGCAGCAGAGAACCGTCTGAAACTCCAATTCCAGGAGAACTCCAGTTCCAGGGGAGTCCAACACCCTCTTCTGACCTCCACGGCATTGCACGACACGGGTGCACAGACTTGCATGCAGACAGTACATTCATACACATACATAAATAAATAAAATTAAAAAAAATTAAAAAAAAAAGAAAAAAACAAAACAAAACTAAGACCACATCCAATCACCAACATCTAAATGGTAAACAGCTCTAAAATTAGAGCTCTGGACCTTCGTGGTAAAAGAGGGTTGTATCTATTATAATCTTAGTAGTGAAGCCATTAATCTCTGATCGTGTGTATTCACCTGCTGCCTTAATTTTATCTACTCTCATGTACAATAATTCTCCTGCAGGTGATCCCGAGATAGTCTAACTCTGGGGTCCTTTGATGGCTCTTCAATGCCTAAACATCAGCCAAGAGTGGGGACCCTAAACGCTTTTGTAACTACATTTTAGCAAGAAGTAGTCAGAGTGACTCAATATCCATCTTCTAATTGATTTGGGGGTCTCAGCTCTTGAGGGGGAAATGTTAGGTAGATTATAGATTATAGTTTGTGGTAGGTAGATTGTTGGGCTTAGAAGGCCATTAAGGAAAGACCCCTGCCTTCACAGGCTTTGCCTGCTTTCTCCTTGACTCTGCCTCCCCCACTCATCTGTCTGTGGCTACTTGCTGACCTCCATTACCGAACCTGCCTACTTTCCTGGAGCCCAACTTGAATTGCACGGCTCTCTACTCTGCCTATTCCATTGTATCCCAGAGACTGAAATTCCTTTATGTAGGACACTGTCAAAAGACATGCTGCCGTGTCCTTCTTCTCCAAAATTTCCAATATCAAAGACTACCTCAAGATCCCATGGTGAAAGACCACTCTTGCCCAGCAAGAAGTAGCTACAAAAGTGACTCTGCCTTCCTTCCCACTTTCCATCTGTTTAATTGAAATAAAAGTCACGAATGTTAGCTGCTCAGTACCATTATGAAAGGTTTCACGTTTGAGGCTCAAGGGAGACACTGAGGAGGATTGCCTTCTTGAGTAACACATGTATTAGAAAAGTTATGAATGCCATGGGTGGACAAACAATCAAACAGAGGCATGGTGAGGGCTCTGAGAAGAGTTCAGGCCCATGTGACAGAGTGAGGGTCCTTTCATAGAGGTTTCAAAGGAGGGGGCTGTTCTATATTCTTGATTGATGGGAAGTCCATAAGATGTGCTTGTGGTCAGGCTGCCTCTGACTCCTGGGAAACAAGAAAGAGCATGGAGTCTGTTAGCCTGGGGCCTGTATCTAGAATCATCTATGAAGGGTGGGGATCTGAGAGGTCTAAAACAAGCAACTAACAGTCCCCATAACCACCAGGTCATTTTAGTTCTAGAAATCAAATCATTTTCGTTTGGGGAATTATTACTGTTCAACCATAATGGAGGAGTTTTACAAAATGGTGTGAGCATGGCTAATTGCATGTCATGTAGCCCAAGCTGGTTCCAGATCTACTACGTCACTGAGGATGACCTTTGGCATTGATCCTCTCACCTCTACTTCCTGAGCACTGAGATTACAGGTGTACACCACCACACTTGATTGTGTGGTGTTGGGGATTGAACCCAGGGGGTTGTGCATGGGAGGCAAGTATTCTACCAGCTGAGCTATGTCCTCAGCCCCCAAATACTGTTTTTCCCCAATTATATATGGTACCATATATTTATTTTTTCAAAGCCAATTTTTGTTGAAGCTTTGGGCAGTCCAAATATATAATTTAAAATAGGAGTTGGGAGTTCTTTAAGCATTCTGATGAATTAATTACCTGGCCGTGCTGCACTTTGCTTGACACCTTCTGTTATAAACACACCAGGATTGTAGTTCATGGCAGCAATATTATTCTAGCCATGTCCTAGAATTTCCTCTCAGATATTTCCAGATATTAAAGTGTTGGATTAAAGTATAGTATAGTGTAGTGTAGTGTAGTCTATTACAATACAGTATAGTATAGTACAGTATAGTATAGTATAGTATAGTATAGTATAGTATAGTATAGTATAGTGATGTTTTTGAGGTATTTGATATCCATGGCCAAATCACTCTCCAATGGAATGGAATTTCATGAAGCAAGGGATTGGCTTTTTGTCACTCATATTTACATGGATAGAAGTATGGAGGGATGGAGGAAAAATGGGTGGATGGATGGATAGATGGGTGGATGGATAGATGCATGGATATACAGATACATGGATGGATGGATGGATTAATGGATGGATAGATGCATAGACATATGGATACATGGATAGATGGATGGATGGATGGGTGGATGGATAGATGCATGGATATAGAGATACATGGATGGATGGATGGATTAATGGATGGATAGATGCATAGATATTTGGACGCATGGATGGATGGATGCATGAATGGATGGGTGGATGGGTGGATGGATGGATGGATAGATGCATGGATGAATGGGTGGATGGGTGGATGGATGGATAGATGCATGGATGGATGGGTGGATGGATGGATAGATGTGTGGATATATGGATTCAGGGATGGATAGATGGAAAAATGTGTGAACAAGATGCCTACTTTATACCTACATTAAAATTGTGTATTAACAGTATAAAACTTACTTTGTATTTTTTTCATTTAAAGAAGGTCTCTCTTTAGGATTTCTGTTGAAGCCTATTTCCTTGAGGACTGTGAAGTGGAAAATGTTTTAATTGGATGTTTGTTTTTTATCCCTGCCAACTGCCAAGTCAATGGATTCTTCACACCCAGTTCCCTTTGCCTCCAGCACTGCAGCTCTTGGTTGGTCACTTTTTATTACTGTGTGACTAGACATAAAACAAGAGGTACGAGGGCCATACCTCCATGACCGTCTTCCATAATGTGGCCTGAGGGAAGTGTCTTTCAAAGCAAGGGTTGATTGCCATTGTTTAATAATTAGAGGACCTTATATGGAAACCATAGTTCTGGGTTCTTGTTAAAAAATGAAGGTGTTGGGGCTGGAGGGATGGCCTAGCGGTTAAGAGCGCCGACCGCTCTTACAGAGGACCCGGGTTCGATCCCCAGCACCCACATGGCGGCTGAGAACCGTCTGAAGCTCCAATTCCAGGAGAACTCCAGTTCCAGGGGAATCCGAGACCCTCTTCTGAACTCCGCGGCGTTGCACGACACGGGTGCACAGACTTGCATGCAGACAGTACATTCATACACATACAGAAATAAATAAAATTAAAAAAAAAAAAAATAAAAAAAAAAATGAAGGTGTTTAGCAATATTCTCACACCACAGTCGAACAGAGCTAGAACTGGCTGGCCTTTTAAGGAATGCCATTTCCACTTAAAACAATTTACTTTTATTGCCAAGGTTTATAACAAAAATATGGAATGCGTCACAAATTTGCATATCATCCTTGCGCAGGGGCCATGCTAATCTTCTCTGTATTGTTCCAATTTTAGTATATGTGCTGCCGAAGCGAGCACAAGGGGTGCAATTTCCTAGTGTTTCCTGGTTCCCACCGATCCTTCCCTGTCTCTGGGCACCATTCTCAGCACTGACTGACACTTAGTTTCATTTTTATGCTGCCATTTTCCTTGGGTAAATTTATAAGTATCATAAACTATTTCTTATGCCCAAGCTTCCATTAAAAGTGTGCAACAAGAACAAAAACCTCCACATCTCCATAAAAATGCAAAAGGATCTTTGTGAAGGTGAACTTATATATATATTTCCAATTTCATATTTAATGGAATACAGTAATTATATGGTTCAGCATAAATATCACTACATGCAGTTAAATACAAAGTATATTCAGACTAGCAAATTTGATTTTTCCCCAATACATAGTCTGATTGTTTTTGAAGTGAGCATTAGAATATGTCTAGGCAACCAGGGGTTTTGAGCTGGAGAGCTTGTGCCAAGGTATTGGTCCTGGGCCCTGTACACTTTCCTGACCCCCTCCCCCTTCTCTGTCTCTGTAGGTGGGGGCTGCTATGCACATGCGTGAACATGCATGTGGAAACCAGAGGTCACCTTCAGGTGTCACCCTCAGAATGCTGACCACCCTGTTTTTGCAGACAGGGTTTCTTACTGGCCTGGAGCTTACTGACTGGGCTCAGCTGGCTGGTGAGGGAACTGCAGGGATCCACTCATCTCCACCATCCCTGAACTGAAATAAAAAATGCTTGTATTTGTTTTTTCAGCATAAATTCTTGGGATCAAACTCGGGTCTCTATGCTTATGTGGGAAGCAGTTTGCTGACAGGCATCTCCCCAGACCCTTTCTTCTTTATTTCTATAGACAGCTAAGCTGGAGAGTCCTGATGAGTGTGCAGAGCCGAGTCCATCCACCTTCCGGGTGCACTTGGGGGCAAAGTTTCAAGCTGAATTTTGTGAGTGATGAATCCTTTCCATGAGGAAAGAAGGTGCAGATCTCTCTTACACCTGGGTCTTCTGTGTCTCCTGAGAGCTGTAACTGAGAACACAAGATGCTGTCTCTGAGGGGCAAGAAAGTCCTGCACAGATGGCTTGAAGCAGAAACTTAGCAGAAGGAAAGGTTTTCATAGGTGGCTTTAAATATTAACACAACTGGGGCTGGAGAGATGGCTCAGTGCTGAAAAGCACTGGCTGCTTTTGGAGAGGATTCGGGTTGGGTTCCCAGCACCCACATGACAGCAAACAGCTGTTTGTCCCTCCAGTTCCAGGAGATCTGACACCCTCTTCTGGCCTCATGGGAATTGAATGACATGGGTGTACTTACATACAAGCAGACAAAAGACTCAAACAGACAAATTTTAAAAGTTAATATAACTGTGTCTGTATTTTCTTCCTCTTACTGTGGTTTCCCAGTTGTGACTGGGAAATGACAGTTCCTAAATTGTTCCAGATCCTTCAGTGTGGTTCAGCTTCACTCTAGCAAATTTAAAGAAGAAATCAGGGTCAGTGAGATGGCTCAGTGGGTGAAGGTGCTGCACAGCAAATCCGATGACCCGGCACCCTAGTGGTGGAAGGAAGGAAGGAAGAGACTCCTGAAAGTCATCCTATGACTTACATATATTTTATCTTTCTCTCTCTCTGTCTCTCTCTCTCTCTCTCTCTGACTGTAAAGAAGAATGAGTTGAATATTACTACCATAAACAGAAGCCCCGCCCCTCTTCATCAACTGCTTCCTAGAAGCATCTATCAATATACCAGACCATCCATTCATCCACCCCACTACCTATCCATTCAGATATCCATTTATCCATCTTCCCATTCATCCACCTACTCATCAATCTATTCATCCATCTATCCATGCATGCATCCATCCATCATCCATCCATCCATCCATCCATTCATCCATCCATCCATCCATCCATCCATCCATCCATCCATGCATTCATCCACCCATCCATGCATCCATCCATGCATCCATCCATCCATGCATTCATTCATCCATCCATGCCTCCATGCCTCCATCCATGCCTCCATGCCTCCATGCATCCATGCATGCATGCATCCATCCATCCATTCATCCATCCATCCATGCATTCATTCACCCATCAATGCCTCCATCTATCCATGCATCCATCCATGCATACATCCATGCATCCATCCATCCATTCATCCACCCATCCATGCATCCACCCATCCATCCATCCATGCATGCATTCATTCACCCATCCATGCCTCCATCTATCCATGCATCCATCCATGCATTCATCCATTTAATCATGCATTCATCCAAACATGTACCCGTCTATCTATCCATCCATCCATCCATGCATCTATCCATTCATGTGTCCATGCATGCATCCATCCATCCACCTATCTATCCATGCATCCATCCAACCAGGCATCCATCTATCCAATGCTTAGAAAGGTGTGTGTAACTGTAAAGTTCAAAGAATGGTAAGCCAAAGGAGAATGTGAGCCTGAGCAGGAGATTACCTACCTCAGCCTGAGGTTGAAGGAAGCAACTGGAGAATTGAGAGTTGAATAAAAACATTGGTATTGGTCAGATGAAGGCCACATGTCTGCAAGGATGGAGAGGTTATGCCCAGCATGTTGAGCATCCCTTTGCAGATGGTATTTCTAGTGCCCCATGTTGCAGTGCGGCCTGAGGAGACTACTTCCATCCCTGATCCATCCTCCTGGGCGTCCAGACTCTTGGTCGGTCTCTTCCTGCCCCGGGAGTTGGGTTTCCATTTGTGTTTGCATTCTGATGTTGGCCAAGCGTGGGTCAATATTGGCCCAGTTCATCTGGCACCAGGATCAAATACCAGAGTCTCACTTGGAGCAATTAACCTTTAGTGCTCAGCCAGCAGAGTCCTGCTGAACAAGAGCCAGGGCTCATCTCCAGCTCATTCCTCCTGACCCAAAGCTGCTCACTGCTAGAGTTTTAGTGCAGAGTTCCTTTGCCTACAGACAAATGGTACAGAAGTTCTGGCAGAGGTCTGAGGCTAGACCAGGGCAGGGTTTGTTTCTCTTGTCTTCCCTCATCTCCCCTCATCTTTTTAATGGTGAGGTGTGAGGGTTGAGAACCAGTATCTGGGTCTTCAGCATTTGAGAAGGTCATGGTCAGACAGCATGATGGTATTCCTCATTGTCATCGGCACAGTGTGGGCAGTTTGGTCTTGTCACTTTCAAAATGCCATGACCTTGACATCAACCTAAGAGAAAGTGGGTTTGGGACTGGAAAGGCCATCAGACCTTGGGAGGTTACCATGTCTGCCCTTAGTGACCTCCACCTGCAACCCTGGGCATACTACCTGCAGCCACATTGGGAACTGTTATGGAGATTATACAAGTTAATATTTGAAGTGTTCACAACTGTGGGGTTTTTATTTTTGCATGAAACAAAGATAGAAATGTTTGTTAAATACAACAAATAGGGGAGAGGCATAGCAGAGGGGCCAAGGACAGTGGTGTAGGAGCCAGCAGATGGGAGTCCAAGGTGTTCTGCTGTGTCTTCGCTGTGCAGCCTGGGGTGGGATCGTCAGCATCTGTGGGACTCCTCCACCTGCTCTCTACTGAATGACACTGAGGAGATGGCTCGGTCGGCAAAGGGTTTGTTTTGAAAGCCCAAAGACCTGAGTTCTGAACCCAAAAGCCACTAAAATTCCAGGCATGGTGGTGTATGCCTGTAACCCTAACAGTGGGAGTGCGGTCAAAGACAGGGGATCCTGGGAGCTGGCTAGACAGTCTAGCCAATCAGTGAGGTCCAGGTTCAATGACAGACCCTGCCTCAAAAAATAAGATGGAGAGAGGCCAGGCGTGGTGGCACACACCTTTAATCCTAGCACTCGGGAGGCAGAGGCAGGTGGATCTTTGTGAGTTCAAGGCCAGCCTGGTCTACAGAGTGAGTTCCAGGACAGCTGGGGCTACAGGGAGACCCTGTCTCAAAAAGACCAAAAAAAAAAAAAAAGGTGGAGAGTGATGGGGGAAGACAGTTGGTGTTCACTCCCGGCCTCCACATGCACACACAGGCACATGTGTGCACACGTGCACAAGTACACATGAGCATATATACACATGCACACACACATAATAAACAAATAAATAAGCAAGGGATTACAATTGTCCATCCCATTCAGGACTGTATGTGGTACAGTACTCCACTGTGTGGCACAGTGTTGTGTGAAACATACTGTAGTTGCTTAGGCCATTCCCCCCTCCTCCCACCCTCTTCCTCCTCNAAGCGTGGGTCAATATTGGCCCAGTTCATCTGGCACCAGGATCAAATACCAGAGTCTCACTTGGAGCAATTAACCTTTAGTGCTCAGCCAGCAGATTGCTGATGACAAGAGCCAGGGCTCATTCCAGCTCATTCCTCCTGACCCAAAGCTGCTCACTGCTAGAGTTTTAGTGCAGAGTTCCTTTGCTACACGACAAATGGTACAGAAGTTTGCAGAGGTCTGAGGCTAGACCAGGGAGGGTTTGTTTCTCTGTTCTTCCCTCATCTCCCTCATCTTTTTAATGGTGAGGTGTGAGGGTTGAGAACCAGTATCTGGGTCTTCAGCATTTGAGAAGGTCATGTCGCAGCAGCAGCATGATGGTATTCCTCATTGTCATCGGCACAGTGTGGGCAGTTTGGTCTTGTCACTTTCAAAATGCCATGACCTTGACATCAACCTAAGAGAAAGTGGGTTTGGGACTGGAAAGGCCATCAGACCTTGGGAGGTTACCATGTCTGCCCTTAGTGACCTCCACCTGCAACCCTGGGCATACTACCTGCAGCCACATTGGGAACTGTTATGGAGATTATACAAGTTAATATTTGAAGTGTTCACAACTGTGGGGTTTTTATTTTTGCATGAAACAAAGATAGAAATGTTTGTTAAATACAACAAATAGGGGAGAGGCATAGCAGAGGGGCCAAGGACAGTGGTGTAGGAGCCAGCAGATGGGAGTCCAAGGTGTTCTGCTGTGTCTTCGCTGTGCAGCCTGGGGTGGGATCGTCAGCACTGTGGGACTCCTCCACTGCTCTCTACTGAATGACACTGAGGAGATGGCTCGGTCGGCAAAGGGTTTGTTTTGAAAGCCCAAAGACCTGAGTTTCTGAACCCAAAAGCACCTAAATTCAGGCATGTGGTGTATGCCTGTACCTAAAAGTGGGATGCGCGTCAAAGACAGGGGATCCTGGGAGCTGGCTAGACAGTCTAGCCACAATCAGTGAGTCCAGGTTCAATGCCAAGACCCTGCCTCAAAAAATAGATGGAGAGAGCCAGGCTGGTGGGCACAACCTTTAATCCCTCGCACTCGGGAGGCAGAGGCAGGTGGATCTTTGTGAGTTCAAGGCCCAGCCGTCTACAGAGTGAGTCCCGGACAGCTGGGGCTACAGGGAGACCTGTCTCAAAAGACCAAAAAAAAAAAAAAAAAGGGGAGAGTTTGATGGGGGAAGACAGTTGGTGTTCACTCCCGGCCTCCAAATGCACACACAGGGCACATGTGTGCCCACGTGCACAAGTACACATGAGCATATATACACATGCACTCACACACATAATAAACAAATAAATAAGAACGGGATTACAATTGTCCATCCCATTCAGGACTGTATGTGGTACAGTACTCCACTGTGTGGCACAGTGTTGTGTGAAACATACTGTAGTTGCTTAGGCCATTCCCCCCTCCTCCCACCCCTCTTACCAATCTCAGTCTCTTCCTTTTCCTCTTCCCCTTCCTCCTTCCTCCTCCTCCTCTCCATCTCTCCTCCTTTTCCTTCAACTTGATCCACTTGAGGTGGCCCCAAACAATTATACAACCAGATAGAAAAGAAAAAGGAGGGGGTGGAAGAGATGGCTAGCGGTTAAGAGCGCCGACCGCTCTTACAGAGGACCCGGTTCGATCTCCCAGCACCCACATGGCGCCGAGAACCGTTTGAAACTCCAATTCCAGGAAACTCCAGTTCCAGGGGGATCCGACGCCCTCTTCTGACCTCCGCGTGCATTGCACGACACGGGTGCACGACCTGCATGCAGACATTACATTTCATTCACATACGGAACTAAATAAAATAAAAAAAAAAAAAAAAAAAAAAAAAAAAAAAAAAAAAAAAAAAAAAAAAAAAAAAAAAAAAAAAAAGAAAAAGGAGGCCCTGCACCCCAGCAATTCTCTACTTCCTGAACATTCCTGGACATCCGCTGAGTGACAGGGCTGCTCAAGGAATGAGGTCCCTAGGCTAACCCTGGTGACAGACATGTAATACAGGCAACATTTGATTTATTTGATCAGTGCAGGAGTCTGTTCGATGACTTGCCCAAGGTGAGGCTAAAGTGAAGGGACGAGGCTAGTGTTTTAAAAGTTTTATTTCTGAGAATTTTATACATGTGTACAATGAAATATGATCATATCTACCCCTTACATTCCCCCTCCAACTCTCTGATATCTTCCCCAACATGCCCTCTCCCAACAACATTTCTTTGTTCTTCTTTTCTGATAACCCAGTAGCCTGGTTAGTGCTGCTCACATGTGCATGGTGTGGGGCCATCCACCAAAGCCACAGCCTAAAAAAAAAAAAAAAAAAAAGACTCTCCCTCTCCCAGAAACCATCATTGCCAATAGCTCCTCAGTAAGGGGGTGCCTGGAGATCATCTACACCATTTATGCGCTGGGATTATGGCCCGAGTTTCTGAAGGCCTTGAGCGCAGCTGTTCTGAGTTCACAAGTGTGATCATGTCATGTCCGGAAGACAGGGTTTCACAGAACTCCTTCCGTCCTCCACTTACGTGATGTTCCCTGAGTCTTAATGGTGAGTGTGTGTGCGTGTGTGTGTGTGTGTGTGTGTGTGTGTGTGTAGACAGTTAGATATGGAGAGCTGTCCTGTGAGGGCTGAGTACCAAGTCTCCTGTTCTCCACACTGTGACCAGTTACGCATCTCTCCCCTAACTGCTGCCTACTGCAAAAACAAGCTTCTCCGACCAAGGCTGGCAGCGGCCCCAGTCTATGAGTAGAAACACAAATATATAGAAGGCAATTCAACAGCATGATCATTTAGAAAAATAGCAATAGCAGCAGCTGCTATAGAGCCTGTGACTTCCCCAGCCAGACTCTTCTGACCAGGATAACAATAGCGGGCATGGAATTTGATGCTGTGGAGAAGGTTGCACATCCAATCAGAATTACAGTCTGATGTGCTCACTGTTGCACCTCTTGCCTGACAGGTTGGGATTGTGGCATGCAAGGTCCGGCGTTGGGTCAAACTACCGATGTCTTTTCTCCCCCACCTGCCTCGTAGCACCTTCCTGCAGTAGCAGCTGACCAGCAGGGAGAAAGCTTCCTAGTTGACTTGAGACTGACTTCTCTATGACAAGAACAGGATTGGAGCCCCTGGGCACCTCCGGTCCTCTTTCCACATTTCCAAGTAGGCTTAGTGCCATAGATCTGGGGCTGAAGCCTCGTTCTGTTACTTGCTGGCTGGGTGATAGATCGTGAGACATTTTAGCCCTGTGGACCCCAGGCTTCTCATCTGTAGAATGGGTATCACAATAGCTAGCTACTCTGAGGACTTTCCTTCAGGCCAAGCAGAGAAGGGCAGAGGTGGACCAGGCTGGCCCGCAGGAGGCACTTCATCGATGCCTGTGGTTCAGCTGCCTACCTACCTAGGAGTTTTTACCACACCTGGGTATGTTTTCAATATCTCCCTTCTAGGCTTCCAAAAAAAAGAGGGTGGAAAAATTTAAAAACCAGGCCCTGTTGCTTTCTGACCCTGTCAGCCCTCTTTGATGACACATTTATGGCTGCCAGCTTCCTGGAAACCAGGGTTTTCTTGTCTGAGTGCAGTGTACAAACTTTTGAGAGGACACTGCCCTGTGGAAGCAGCTGTTCAGGGTGTGCATGCTAAGGAGCTTCACAAATAATCACACACCCTTGGCACCAAGTTTTTCTTCTGAAGGTTAGCTTTGGTTGGATTCCTGACAACACCGCCCACTCAAAAGAATGTGTTTCCCTTGATGAGAACAGGAAATAGAAGCTGCTTAGGCAGTTTAGGGTTAAAAGACCCCAAAAGAAAAGTGTCCAGTTCCTGTCTTGGCTAAGAGTTGGGTCTGCCGGAACCCTTGTCCCCAGCCTCCTGAGTGCTGGAAGTCTAGCCACGAGTTACTATGCCCAGCTTAAGAATAGTGACCTTGGGGGCTGGAGAGATGGCTCAGCGGTTAAGAGCACCGACTGCTCTTGCAGAGGACCGACTGCTCTTGCAGAGGACCTGGTTTCAATTTCCAGCACCGACATGGCAGCTAAGAACCGTCTTTAACTCAAGTTCCAGGGGAATCCGACACCCTCTTCTGACCTCCGCGGCACTGCATGACACGGGTGCACAGACCTACATGCAGACAGTACACTCATACACATAAAAAATAAAAAAATTTAAAAAAAGAATAGTGAACTTGTTGGGTGTGGTGGCGCATGCCTTTAATCCTAGCACTGGGGAGGCAGAGGCAGAGGCAGGTGGATCTCTGTGAGTTCAAGGCCAGCTTGGTCTATAGAGTGAGTTCCATGACAGCCAGAGTTATAGGGAGACCCTGTCTCAAAAAAAAAAAAAAAAAGAAAAAAAAGAATAGTGGACCTTTCGTTGAAAGATGCTGCCAACCCGAGGCCCCGCTCTCCTTGCTTGGTATCTGCCTGGGCGAAAGCAGCTAGGATTCCAAGGGTGCAGTAGTGCATTGTTAGATGCAGATGTAGTTCATCTAGGGGGCCACGGGAGCCTGAGAGCAGGAGAAGAGAGGAAAACAGACCCAGCTGGACAAGCAGAGAAAACACAGCAAGAGAGTGGCGGCCAGTGAGCTGCCTACATTAGACGGGGCCAGCAAGAGACGCTGGCCTTGCTGCGGATCATACGGCTGATCCACCATCCAGCCAGCCACTCCGAGTGTCAGTCAAAGTCGAGCCGGTCTCCAAAACAGCATGGTGCTACCCTGCAACCCAAGAAGCAGGGTGTTAGCAAGACGGTCCATTACAAAGCGCAGATAAGAGCAGTGTTGACCAAAGTTAAACAGATCTTATTACTCACTTTCATTATAGGGTCACAGGACTCATTTCCTTGGGAGCTCTGTAAATATGCAAGACTTTTATTTGGGCACAAGGACCTGTAAAACACCAAGGGTGTCCCAGCAGCTGATAGCAGCTGGGGTTGGTCAGTGGGGGCCTGGGCTTCTTCATTCCCATCTGCTGAATTCCTTGATAACTTAGACTCCGTTGGGATTGTTTTATCCCCAGCCTGCTTAATGCCTGAAGCACCTGCCAGCAATCATGGAAAAAAAAAAAAATTTAGCCTAATAAACCTCAAGGGTCACACTAAAGTTGCTATACCTGGGTAAGGTATAGCAAAGGCCAGCTATTAAAAAGCAATTGCCAGGGGCTGAGGAGGCAGCTCACTGGGTAAAGTGCTTGCTGAACACGAGGATCCGAGTTCAGATCCCCAGCACCTGTAGGGTCAAATGTAGTAGCACATGTCTGTGATCCCAGAACAATGGGCGACGGAGACAGAAGAATCCCTGGAAGCCCAGGGCCAGGCAGCCTGGTGTGTCCAGTGGTGAACAGGAGCGACTGTCTCAGGATGGAAGCACCTACACCAGGGTTGCCCTCCTTCCTCCACAGGTGTGTGGGCCGTGCATGTACCCACACTTGTATATACCTGCATCACAACACACACACACACACAATTGCTAAGCTAGATATGGAAATGCATATCTGTAATACCAACACTAGAGAGATTGAAGCAAAATGGTTGTGGGTTTGAGGCTAGCCTGGGCTACATAAGGAGACCTTATCTAAAAGCAAACCAAACATAAAAGTTGCTCTTAGATGAGCTGTGACTCTAGATGATGGAACGTTGCAGGCGCTGGGGGGCTTCTCCTTATAATTTACAGCTGTCAGTCGTTGCTTTCCCCTTGACCCCAACAGAGTTAAGGGAGCTAGTAGCCAGCTGGGCTTCAAAAACTCTTGCTTGAGTTGGGGGTGTTCCAAGAGAGGAGAACCCAGATTTTCACTGATTTCTGGAAACTTCCACATCTCTTTCCTTTCATTATCTAATTTACTCCTCTTCCCTATTGTGGCTCAGGGGCACCTGGGATGATTTCTTCATTGTTGGTCTTTAATACTTGAGAGGGTGGGATAGCCTTGGCGTCTTACTCTCTGCTTTGTGTCCGAATTCCCAGAGGTAACTGTGAGCTTGCTGACTGGGCTTCTCTACTGTTTCCACTACGACATCTTCTTTCCTGTTGAACTCTACTTGAGGCCCTGTGCTCTGGTGGGCCATGTGGGTGGGAAAGACTCACCTTGCTTCACAGCACCAGCAAGGCCTCCGAATCCTTTGGGTGTTTTGAAGAGTTACCATCACCGGCACTCACCCCGCAGCATTTACAGGTAGTGACGCACTGCATATCCAAGCCCTTTAAATTGGAAGGAGTTGGTTTGGAGTGCAAGGCGTGTTAAGAACACACATGCCTTTAATCCCAGCACTCAGGAAGCAGAGGCAGAGTCAGGCAGATCTCTGAGATCCAGGTCCTCTGCAAGAGCAGTCAGTGCTCTCAACCGCTGAGCCATCTCTCCAGCCCCTACTTATTTCTTAAGACATCCACAGATTAGCAGCCCTGGGTGACACAATGGCTTCCGGATATCATCAAGGGAAGAAGGTCTTTGCCTCCCTCCCTGGAATCATGTTCCAAGTCCTGGCTTGAGTTCTTAGCCCTGCTATGTCCCATGGTGGCCACTGATCTGAAAGGCCACCTCCTGGTACAGCAACATCTGAAATTAGGAAGGGAGTAGAGGAGGGTCTCCCTCATGTGGCTGACTGGAATGTGAGAAGAAAAGTATTTCTTAGAAACCCTAATTGGATTTCCTTCTTACATGGGTCACCTCTGATCCAACTGAGTTAATTGTTCACTGGCTTGATGGCAGTTGTAACGCCACAGTGTGTCACAGGCATGCTACACTTGGCTTAAAGTAAGCTCTAAGGTCCTCTGGGGAGGAGCTATCATTGCTGGGGGTGGGGTGGGGGGCTGGGTGGGGGTGGGTGGGAGGCAAAGAGGATTCCATTTGCAAGGAAGTGGAGACTCAAGTGTCTGCCTTCGTGTTCTCCATATCTAGATGAGGGAGTATTCGGGGAAGCTTGGTTTTAATGTAGGAATTCTGAATTAATAACTTTCTCCCAAGAAAGTGGCCAGGTTCTCTGTGTCCCGTGTTTGCATGTCCTTGGACAAAGTTTTATATCTCAAGGTCAAAAAGAAGTTTTGGGAAACTTAAAGGCAACATGGAGGATTTTAATGGGAGATGGAGGTGCCAGAGGGTCGAGAACCTGAGCTGAAGCTTGAGCAGAGGGGCACCATTTCATCTGATAGACCAACGGAAACACGGCGAAAGAAGACATTAGTTATGACATGCATTTTTATGTGTATGAGTGTACTGCCTGTGTGTTTGTAAGAGCACTCACACCATGAAATTTGTGTGGAGGTCAGAAGAGGGTGTCAGATGCCCTGGAACTGGAGTTAAACAGACGGTTGTTAGCCATCATGTGGGTGCTGGGAACTGAACCTGCGTCCCCTGCAAGAACAGCCAGTGATCTTAACCACTGAGCCATCTCTCCAGCCCAACATGCGTTTTTTTTTTTTTTTTTTTGGTCTTTTTGAGACAGGGTCTCCCTTTAGTCCCAGCTGGCCTGGAACTCACTCTGTAGACCAGGCTGGCCTTAAACTCACAGAGATCTACCTGCCTCTGCCTCCTGAGTGTTGAGATTAAAGGCATGCACCACCACACCTGGACCAACATGCATTTTTTTGTTTTTGGTCTTTTTGAGACAGAGGCAGATCCACCCTAGGGTCTTAGACATGCACCCAGGCACACACATACACACACTTGAAAGAATAAGTTATATTAACTGTCAACAATACTTCTCTTCCAGTTCTTCTTTTCTGATCTCCTAACATAGTCATTGGAGCCAGCATGTTGCATGAATCACAAGTGGATGGAGTTTTTACTACTTCCTTTCCTCCTGTGACAGACTCAAAAATGCTCAAGGAAGCTACAGAGGAAGGAAATTCTACCAACCCTAACCCTAACCCTAACTAGAATGGGACCTGACATCTGAGCGTGGACCATGATGCTCTGCTGCCTCCACTAAGCACTTCTTTGAGAAGTGGTTCCTATCTGTGTCCAGTGGGAGCCCAGCTTGCTTCATGATGGACAGTTGTCAAGCCCGGCCCACCTGCCTTTGACTCAGTGGTCTCTTTGCTGGCTGTGTGATTTGGTCACTAAGCTGCCCTTCCATAGACCAACAGTCCTTATGCAAGGTAGGTCTGAAGTCGGGTTCTCTGTATTACTAAAGTCTACCTGAGATTTTGTGTCCCAGGCTCCGAGTCTCTGGAGGAAGGACTTTATCATCTCTCACGTCCTCCTTTGGTTCCGGGCTAAGGTTGCAAAACAGGCTTGCTAATCTGCTGGGGGTTTTTATTACCCAAGATTAAATGATAGGCACAGGCAGGAACACAAGGGCATACATCTTATTAAAGCAAGCAGGACAGCAAAGCGTAGCGGGCCTTTAACGGCACTACTGCATACCCCTCCCAATATGGGAGGCCCAGCAGTGTACAATTCCCCTGTGGAAGCAGCCGTGGAACAAAGTGAAGTGCTTTTTCAGGATACACACAGTCTGCATTGCTCACACTTCCACTCAGCCTTCAGGGGAGGAGAGAACAATACCCCTATTGAGTGGGTTTGTGGCTTGAACCTGACCTTGCTTTAATAATCCCTTCTTTCTGTTTGTGCATAATTATTTAAATGTCCGGGTCATTAGGTCTGCCTTGAAACTGGATGGCTGCCTTCTCTTATCTGTGGTATAAAAAGCCCAAAGAATATAGCCAAATTGAATTTCCTTCCCGGAGTAGATTGAAGAACTTATGAATTGTAAGTAGTTCCTCCACAGGAACAATTTTTCCTTGGAGCAAGATGGAGCAATGATCCTCAATTAGCTGAAATCCAGTCCTTTTCTCAGGAAGCAGTACTGTGATGTCACGGTCTGTTCATTTCCTGACATGGTAGAAAATATTCACTTCCCTGAAACGACTCCTCACCCCATATATCCAGATCAAAAAGTCAGAATGAATGGCTGTGCCCCATCTCTGCACCTGCAACTCTAGAGTTTGGAACTCTGCAAACACAAGGGTACTTGTGGGAATTCCCTGTGATGACTAAGCAGAGCTCCGTGTGCTCAGCTGTTAAATGGGTGGTGAGGTCCTTCTTCCAAAGAAAGGGCAACATTCTCAATAAAAAGGGCGAAGGTCAAGTTCATGACTGAGCTCGAAACTCAAGGCTCTGCAGTGTCAGGCCAGCAAGGTGACTCAGCAGGTAAAGGTGGCTGCCACCAAGCCTGACAGCGCAAGTTCTGTCCCCGGGACCCACATGATGGAAGGAGAGAGCTGGCTGCTGTTCTCTTCTGACCTCCACTTGTGCCCTGTAGTGCGTACACACACACACACACACACACACACACACACGCACAATAAGTAAAACTATAACAATACAAGTATTTAAAAGGCAATGTTGTATCCTGTCAGAGTAGTTGTCTTGGTTCGTGTCATCAAGGACTTTGGCTGGTGGCTTCCTGCATGTGGTGTTTTCCCAATAACCACTACATGGAAATGCTAAACCCGTAGTTCCATTGCCAAGATGAGAACGTGGGTCACATCTACCTAAAATGAGGGATAGCTTCAGGCATGGCATGAGTGAATTCCATTCTCTTCTCTCCACCTCCCTCTTCCCTTCCTCCCTCCCCTTCTGCCTCCTCCAACTCCTTGAGATTGAAGATAGGGCCTCAGCCATGTCAGGCAAGTACTCTGCCATCATTATCCTCAGCCCTCTTTTTATTTTTTTCTTGAGACAAGGTCTCACCATGTCACCCAGGCTATTCTGAAATTAATTTCCCAGCCTAAGTTGGCCCTTAATTTCCTAGCCTTCTGCCTCAGCTTCCCTAGTAGCTGAGATGACAGGCCTGTGTGACCAGACCTGGCTCAATTCCATGTATTTAAAGTGAGTATATCTAACAATAAATTTATCCAGTAATATCTCAAGTAATATTGCCACATGATTTGTCGGATATGTGTGTGATAAGAATATGAATATAAATAAAAGCAAGTGGATTATATTTAAAATACTGAGTAAATAATACTCCACTAATTAAGTCTTAAAGCTTATTTGAACAAGTAGAAATAATTTAAAATTTTATTCATCCTGTCTTCAACCCTTTTGTGCTGTGTGACTTTAAACACGTTACTTGAATTCTCTGTGCCTAGATCCTCATTGGAAGGATGCCCAGTTTAGGGCACATGTTGACCATCAGATGCCTACCAAGTGCCAGATACCACTAAGCGATTTTTAAAAACTACCTTTTAATATCCTAAGGGAATAAAAGGCAAGAACGCTGGCGGGGTCTAGCTTGTTCTGTGATTCACTTCCTAACATGGCCAGCAGGTGGCAGAGGTGGACCACATTTTAGAGGCCCAGGGGTTGGGGAGTCCATCTCTGCCTGGGGTTATGAATTAAACAACGACAACAACAACAACAAGCATGAGCATCTGGATTCAACAGAGGCTGTACATTCCACTTAATGCGATATAAATGTCAAGCAAAACATCTGGTTAATGCCCTAGTTCTAATACGTCCTCACCTGCCTAGGAATGCAGGGGTCCAGGCTCCAGATTTCTTGTTCAGTAAGCAACAAACACCCCAATAGCTTACGCTGAGAGTTGAGTGTTCTGTGAAAGGATGGTAGTATGTGTGATGGACAACTCTGTGGCTTGTTATTGTCATTGGCAGGGTAAAGCCTGACATGGTGAGGCACGCCTTTAGTTCCAGCACTCAGAAGGCAGAGGTGGGTGGATCTCTGTGAGATCTAGGCCAGCCTGGTCTCCATGGCAAGTTCCAGGCTGGCTGTGACTACAGGGAGACCCTGACTCAAAAAATTTTTTTAAAAGGCAGGTCATAATTTAAAAGTGGGCATGAACCCAAAGGTGAATTGAACTGTTTGATGCCCTGGATATGATTAAAGAGTTTCTCAGAGCACGATTCTGGAAGGCTAAGTGGCACATGTACAGGCCGTGGGCGTTCCTAGTGCCTAGGGAAGGCCTTGGGGGGGAAAGTGAGGTAGCCGGAGTTACAAGGTAGAGTCATGTCCTAGGGGAGGAGTGAGCTGTTCAGAATGCCTTGTATCGGCAGCCCCGCCTGCCGCGAGGGACTCTGGGAAGAGGCGGAGAACAATATGGTGGACAGGGTGAGGAGCCAATGGCCGTTGATGGTGGGTGTGGGGACACTGGAGACTGGGGAGGTTGCTGGAACCATGTAAAGAAGTTCCTCGAGCGATCTGGACCCTTCACACACCCTGATTTCGAACCGAGCACTGAGTCTCTCCAGTTTTTGTTAGATACATGTAAAGTTCTAGTCGTTGGAGCTGGTGGCTTAGGATGTGAGCTCCTGAAAAATCTGGCATTGTCTGGTTTTAGAGAGATTCATGTTATAGACATGGACACTATAGATGTTTCCAATCTAAATAGGCAGTTTTTATTTAGGCCGAAAGATGTGGGAAGACCCAAGGCGGAAGTCGCTGCGGAGTTCCTGAACGACAGAGTTCCCAACTGCAATGTAATTCCACATTTCAACAAGATTCAAGATTTTAACAAGACTTTCTACCAAAAATTTCATATTATTGTATGTGGACTGGACTCTATCATAGCCAGAAGATGGAAAAATGGAATGTTGATATCTCTGCTGAATTATGAAGATGGCTGTTAGATCCAAGCTCCATCATCCCTTTGATAGACCGGGGGGGGGGGGGGCACAGAAGGCTTTAAAGGAAATGCTCGGGTGATTTTGCCGGAGATGACTGCTTGCATCGAGTGCACACTGGAGCTTTATCCACCCCAGGCCAACTTCCCTCTGTGCACCATTGCATCTATGCCCAGGCTACCAGAACATTGTATTGAGTACAAAAGGATGTTGCAGTGGCCTAAAGACCTGCCTTTTGGAGATGGCGTTCCACTAGATGGAGATGATCCTGAACATATTCAGTGGGTTTTCCAAAAATCTGTGGAGAGAGCCTCAAAATGTAATATTAGAGGTGTTACATACAGACTCACTCAAGGGGTAGTGGAGCGAATCATCCCTGCAGCGGCCTCCACAAACGCAGTCATTGAGGCTGTGTGTGCCACTGAAGTCTTTAAAATAGTCACAAGTGCATACGTTCCCCTTAATAATTACTTGCTATTCAATGATGTAGATGGACTGTACACATATACATTTGAAGCAGAGAGAAAGGAAGACTGCCCAGCATGTAGTCAGCTTCCTCAGAATATTCAGTTTTCTCCATCAGCTAAGCTACAGGAGGTTTTGGATTATCTAACAAATAGTGCATCTTTGCAAATGAGGTCTCCAGCCATCACAGCCACACTAGAAGGGAAAAACAGGACACTTTATTTACAGACAGTAACCTCTACTGAAGAATGAACAAGGCCAAATCTTTCCAAGACATTGAAAGAATTAGGACTCGTTGATGGACAAGAACTGGCCGTTGCTGATGTCACAACACCACAGACTATACTATTCAAGCTTCATTTTAGTTCTTAAAGAAAATAAATTTGCACATAATCAAAAACTCATAGAAATAATATACTTTATGAATGCTAATAAACTTGGCTGAAGGTGGGGAAAGGGGGCAGAGGGAATTCCCCAAAAGGAATTTGACATATATATATATATATATATATATATATATAAAATATGAACTTTTTTTTAACTTTATAACTTTCTCTTGAAGAATGAATGTTGGGCTTGTGGTAAACATTTTCATTAGTAATATGGGAAATGATACCTGGAGAGAAAGATTATGAACAAATGTGCTGCTTCTTTAAAGCAGGGGACAAACAGCCTCTCGTGTGTGTTTTGTTATTATGGTCAAAGAATGTATTCCTCTGCTTTCATTTGAGCACCCATATGTACAGAAGTGTGTCCTTAATGGAACGAGGAATTTAGTAGTACAAGCATTAAATCTCATAACTTGACACCTGGAGCATATCAAACACAGGCTGTTTCTTAATATTCTTATAATTGTGGCTATCCAAATATATGTTAATTATTGCAAAATAAACTTGTCCATAATAAACTGTGAATAGTATTATAGCTCAGTACCTGTGCACAAAAATGGGAAATATTTTCATGTGTTATAGAGAGGCTGATGTGCACAAATTTAAACCAAGACATAGCTGTTTTAAAAACCTAATGTTAAAACAGTTATTGCCCATGCTTTTGCATTATTTATTAATAAAATTATACATTGTCAAAAAAAATTAAAAAAGCAAAACAAAACAGAATGCCTTGTACCGCCCCAGTCTGAGTTCAGATCTCCAGAACCCACATAGAAAGGCAGGTGTGGTGGCAGGTGCCTGCAGTGTCCGGTCCTCAAGATTTGGGGGGCAGGGAGCAGGAGGGTCCCTAGAAGCCCTGAGCCAGTCTCCCTGTGTGGCAAAGTTCAAGCCAACGGGAGACCCTGTCTCAAATAAAGGTGAGAGACCCTGTCTCAAATAAAGGGTAGACAGTGCCGGAGGACTGATACTCGTGTTCTTCCACCTGTACTTGAACACCTACACACCAACATCCTGATGTCACCTCCCCTATGAACATCCTTACACACACACACACACACACACACACACACACACACACACCCTACAGATTGGGACAAGGGGCATCACCCCAAACCTTCATACAGAGTCCTGGGCTGCAAGTACTTTAGTTTAACTTCACCTGTGATAAAGGGGAGAAAGATCAGTCTCTGTGTGTGTGTGTGTGTGTGTGTGTGTGTGTGTGTGTGCAAAGAAAGGTTCTAGATGTAGACGCTTGTCCAACATGTGCTCTTCACCCCACCTACCTCACTATAGGCCCAACTAGGTGGAGAGCAGCTCTCAACCACTCCTCTCAGCACCCTCCCCTCCTCCCTACAGCCGCAGGTATGAAGCCACAAGGCTCCTCTCTCCTGGAAGCTCTGGGCTCCTGCCAGCTCCTTGGTCCCACTCCACACTCCTGGTCCCCAGTGGCCCCTTTCTCTAACATTCAGAGACTAGCTAGAAGCCTGGTGTGCATCAGGCCAGAGCTGCACAGCACTGACCCCAAGTCTTGCTCTCAAAGTCAAAGACACCCGGCCCTCCCTCCCTATCCAAGTCCTCTTTGAAAACCCATTTGAACTTGAAATTGCTACGAATGAGAAAGAGAGGAGGGTTTAGTGTGACTCTAGAGAACACTGATCTATGCAGGTAATAGAAATGAAGATGTATTTCAGGAAGGCTCTCTCTATGCCATGCCTCATCTCACAGACCCCTTAAACCATACCCAATGCCCCATGTTATAGTACCAAGACTAGGACTTAGAGGGCTGAGCCTGCAGCTCTGCAGGAGAAAAGGTATGTCTAGACTCAGGCTTGAAGGGCTGCTAGAAAGAGCATCCTAGTGAGGTTGCCATTTGTCTAGAAGCTCCCGCGTACCACGGGTATCTGCAGGAGGAGGTCACTTCCAGGCAAAGGCAGGGAGGAGCCCAAGGAACGGGAGTAAGCATGTGAGCCTGGGGCCGGAACAGGCAAGATGATCCCTAGAACAGAGCGAGGAGAAGAAAGCAGGGAAGGCCGGTGAGGACAGGCTCCCACTTCCACCCACCTGTACTGATCTGTCCAGACTTCCAGCTTGCTGTTTCTCGTCCCAGCTGCTCTGTATAGGGGCACGCACCTTGCTCAGTCAAAATGGTGCCTGCACACCTTCCAGTCCTCCACCTCATGGCAAATTCCCTTTCCTCTCCCGTCTCTCCTCCCCTTCTGTCCCTCTCCATCTCCTTCCCTCCCCCCTTGTACTTCCTTTGCATCCCAGCTCCTTAAGTACCTCTCCTCCAGGAAGGTGTGGCACCTGAGGGAATTCAGAGGCTCTCTATCTTATCCCCCAGCAGGCCCCTTCGGTTGAGGCGAAACCAAGTTGCTTGCACCAAGATAGTTCAGGAATATCTGTAGTGGTCTTTCTAGGGAAGTCTACCTTCCCAGCATCCTCTGCTATAGAAACTGTGTGTGTGCCTGTCTCTCTTTGAGATTTATATGGACATAGCAGCATTTGAAAGACCCTGGAAATCCTGAAATGACTGACTTAGTTTCGATTACCACATTTTTAATAAAAAACAAATTCTGAGCATTGAGAAAATTTAAGACACAGTATTTTCCGTTTGAATTAGAACCACTTTTGCATGGTCTATACATCGGGAGGGACTTAGCTAAGCGTAGCCAGTGACCTCGATAGAAGTCATGGGTTACTACACATGTTAGGCAGCTCCATATTGATGGAGCAGACCAGGATGGAAGACATTTTCCAAGATTGATTGATTAAATGTTCAGCCTTAACGCCTGACCCTTGTTCTAGCTGTACGGCGCAGGGACACATCACCAGAAACGCAGGGGCTCAATTTGAAGCAGCGCACTCTGATTACTTCAGGGGTTCTCTGGGCCAAGCGTCTCGGTACTGGGGAACTGGGTCCTCTGCTCAGGGCTCCCCAGGCTCAAACAAGGGTATCTGCTAGGTATTGTTCTCTTTTGACATTCGCCATCCTCTTCCACCTCTTGGTGTTGGTTGAATTCACTCGCAGCAGCTGAGGAAATAAGAAACCCCTATTCTTTTCTACGTTCCCCCAGAGGCTGTTCTCTGCCGCTAGGGGGCGCCGCTGTCCTCTCCCTAAACCACTCACAGCTTGAACCTTGGCTTCCATCCAGCCTAGCAGGGACAAGAGCATCTTAGCTGGTCAGTAAGCAATCTTTGTAATATAACAGAGCCACAGGGTGACTGTGTGCTCGCCAACAGCCATGTAAAGTGACCTAAACAAGGGAGTGGCCATCCATCCTACTGAAAGATACTGTACACACTCAAAAGGTGGGCACTATAGGGGCTGGAGAGATGGCTCAGCAGTTAAGAGCACTGAGTGCTCTTTCAGAGGACCCAGGTTCGATTCCCAGCACCCACATGGCGGCTAAGAACCGTCATTAACTCCAGTTCCAGGGGAATCCGACGCCCTCTTCTGGCCTCCGCGGCACTGCACGACATGGGTGCACCAGCCTACATGCAGACAGTATTACACTCATGCACATAAAAAATAATAAAAATAAAATTAAAAGAAGGTGGGCACTATAAAAGGTGTAGACTTGGGGCTGGGGCTTTATCCATGTATTTTAAGAAAGTGCACAGCTTTGCACATACTAGGTATGAACTGATGACTGTATTAGATGAATGTTATAGGTACGACCTAGCAGCAGGGGAGTCTATAAACTAACTGTCTGTGCAGTTCAGAAAGTCTGTGAAGCTGTTCAGATCATGGGAGAAATGGAGAGAGTAAGAGAGAAAGGAAAGAGAAAAGAAGTAAAAGAGGTGGGGAGAAGCCAGGTGCGTGGGGAGAAGCCAGGTGCGATGGCGCATGCGTGTGACACTAGTGCCAGGAGGCAGAAGCAGGCGGGTGCCTGAGGCTCCATAGCCTCGCCAGCTTACTTGGCAAGTTCCTGGCCAGTGAGGGAACTAGTCTCAGAACAACAACAACAACAACAACAACAACAACAACAACATGGTGGACAGCGCCTGAGGAATTGCACTCAAGTTTATCCTCTGGCCAGTACACATACATGTGCGTGGTTACATGCATACACATGTGTACCCTGTTGTGAGGAGACACGAGTAAATGTCAATTCACCCAAGATAGGAAACCAGGGACAGAGCAAAGTAACCATTCCTCCAACTTGGTGAGTGGGGGAGTTTCCCCATCACGTACAGGAGCTGGGGTGACGGGTGACTCCGTCTCGGAACGGAAAAGCCTATCTAGCATGGGCGAGCTGCATCCCCGTGGCTCCTTACACAGTGTGCAGCAGCTCAACAGACCAGAGAATCTCCCCTACTCCTCTCCTCCCTTCCTCTCATCCCCTCCCACTCCCCCCTCCCCTCCCCTCCACACAGAAGTTCTTACCGACTATGTACCTTGGGGAGGGGAGGGTAGTTTTGAGAATCTTACAGTTTCAGAGACTTTGGAAGAGTTGGGCACAATTTGCTTCCTGAGTCTTCAAGAGTCTCCCTCCAGATTGGAATGTTTCAGTTTGGAGGAGATTGATTTAAAACCACACACATGCACATACACACATGTGCACACCACACATGTGCACACACTTGTACACCACATACATGTACATGCACAAACATGAACACACAATGGACAGATACACATGTGCACACCACACACATACACATACATGTGCACACCATACACACATGGACTTAAAAGGCATGGGAATATTCTACTTGACCTTTACAACTTGGAGAAAACATACATTTCCAGTTGTGACAGAATGACCTTACCGGTGTGGGACTGTTCACAGACTTCCTTCCAGTCCAGCTATCCACGCAGCAGAAGCTCTGATTTCCAGCCCAGCTTCCTCCTTTTCCCCCACCCCATTCCACTACTGCTTCACTTGCTTGATTCTGTCTGGCAAATCAGTTTCATTGCCTCTGCCTAGATTCTAGAACATTCTCATCCTTCACTTCATTCAGGTCTGTAGTCAAATGTCACTTCTGCCCTGATCACTTGACCTCACTACAACCCCTCCTCACCCAGCATCTCCCCTCCTATCTCATTTACTTGTGACACTTTGTAGCATTCTTTTTCTGTGTATTCCATCTTTATGCATGAGTTGCTTGGGTATTTCCTGTATTTTCCTATCCAGTATAATTCCTTTTTCTTTTTTTTTTTTTTTCATTTCTGTATGTGTAGGAATGTACTGTCTGCATGCAGGTTTGTGCACCTGTGTCGTGCAATGCCGCGGAGGTCAGAAGAGGGCATCGGAATCCCCTGGACCTGGAGCTCTCCTGGAATTGGAGTTTCAGACGGTTCTCAGCCACCATGTGGGTGCTGGGGATTGAACTTGGGTCCTCTGTAAGAGCGGTCGGCGCTCTTAACTGCTAGGCCATCTCTCTAGCCCTCTATCCAGTATAATTCTGTGATAACCAAGGTTCGAGTTACAGTATCTAGAGCCACAGTTCTGAGCTGTGGCCACCCATCATCAGCATCAACACACTGTGGGATCCCATCCAACCTAAGATCACCAAAGTGAACTATAGGGACTGTGAAATAGTGTTCCTGTGGCTTTAAAAATATGCTCAGTAAATGAAGCTGTCACCTTGAGCATGTATGCCTGGACAGCCTTGTCTCAAGAGAAAGTTTATGCAAGAATGCTTGCTGTGGAATTATCTCTGGATGCCAGTACTCCCCTAGTTTCTCAAGAGACACTTGGTTCTCCCAGGAAGGGATGCTATGGCGATACTGGTGTTTTGCTCATGTTTTATTGAACTACTATATTCTGGCCACTTTGTTATTATTCATTGTTCTATAAATATTCAGCTGTGACTCTAATGAGTGTGAATATAAAAGCAGAGTTGCCTGTGCTTTTGGCACTTGTGTGTGTGAGAAAATAAAAGTGAGGGAATTGCAGGAGTCCCTGGTCTTTTTCCAATGCCATAATCCATTCAGGTCCCATGTCTCCCCTGTTGGCCACGCCTGACCCTGTGCGGATGGGACCCAGGTCCCTCTGAAGAGCCAGATGCAGGTGATGAGTGAGACAAAGCTGGCTTGCGTCCTCAGCACTACCACCATATTTGGTTTGTAGCAAGCACTCATAGTTGTTTTTTTTTTTTTTTTTTTTTTGGCAAAGTCTCATGTACTCCAGCCTAGTCTAGGAGTCAATATGTAGCTGGGGATTACCTTGAATTTATTTCTAAACCTCTCATCTCCACCTCCTATGTGTACGCTACCACCATGGCTGGTTTATGCAGTACTAGGGATCACACCTAGGCCTTCAAGCATGCTTAGGCAAGCACTCTCCCAACTGCGTGACTACTTAGCAAGTACTTTACCAACTATGGGACTACTTAGGCAAGCACTCTCCCACCAATTTGGCTACCCAGTGCTTCATTGTGGTGAAAGAACCTTTGTAAAATTCTTGAAGTACAAAGTCATATTTTTTAAATGACAGATTTTCTTTGTTGTACTGTTCTGGGATGTACCCACATGTGTCATGATTTGACAGGTTAGATTATGTGGAAGACTCTGACATAGCCCAATTTATTGGACGTTGGCTGCCCACACGGCACAAGGGTCTGAACTCTGTGTTCTGAGAACTTGAGTGCTCATCCCTGGATCCTTGTTGTTAACTAAGTTCTTTGGTACTTGACTTCATTTCTCTGGGGAAAATACAGAGAATAAAACCTACCTCAGGGAGTTTCTGTGAGGATCAGCTATGTATCATACATGCATCCTGCACAATGACCCATTGGTATTCTTGCCCAGTGAAGGTTTCTAGATCTCACCCTTGTCTTTGGAGAAAATTCAGCCAAGAGACACAGTTTGACAAGTTTATTTAATAAGCAAAGCAAAGGGGCGGCACATTTGAGAGAATAGATCAGGCTGGGATTTCTGTTGTGGGTTTTTAAGACATTCTCATGAATATTTATGAGGTGAGGGGCGTATTTGTGGGTGTAAGAAGACCCTTTCTCTCTCCCAAATTGTAGTGGAATGAATCTTCTTCTTACAGTATTTCTTTTTAAAAATATTTTATGTATTATCTTTATTTTATGTGTATGAGTCTATTGCCTACATATGTGTAAGTGCACCTGTTTCATGCAATGCCCACAGAGATCAGAAGAGAGCATCATATCCCTGGAACCAGAGTCATCGATGGTTGCCAGCTGCCATGTGGGTGCTGGGAGTTGAGCCTGAGTTGGAGTTGGGCAGCCAGTGCTTTTAACCACTGAGCTACTTCTCCAGCCCTTTTTCAAGAGTTCTTGAAAAGTCTACAAGCAAGATTGGAAGGGCCGGGGTGAGGGAACCTCAAGGCAAATGATATCATAAGACGAAACAGACATTTTGCGTGTGTGTGTGTGTGTGTGTGTGTGTGTGTTTAAGAGAGAGAGAAAGAGAGTCAGAGATGGAGACAGAGAGAGGGAGGGAGGGAGAGAGGGAGAGCGTACCATGACACCTCATCTTCTGATACAGTGGGATGTTACTGCAGCTTCCAGGATGCTTAATCACAAAGCAACATCTGACCAGCAGGAGACACATGGGCCAAGATTCAAGGTGTTCCTTTGGCTCCCCAGCAGGTGTGCTGCTTTGAATGCGTGAGCCCAGAGGCTCCAAGTATTTGGCCACCCGGTCCCACTTTGTGGCACTGTTAGGGTTGTGGAACATGTAGGAGCTGTGGCCATGCTGGAGGAAGTGCGTCACTGGGGAGGGCTTTGAGAGTACATGGCTTGCCCACTTCTCTCTGCTTCCTGTGCCTGCTTGAAGATGTGAGCCCTCAGCTTGAAGTTGTGAGCCCTCAGCTTTCTGTTCTGGCCTCCTCCACGGCTGTGCCGCCCCACTGTGATGGACCCTTACCCTCTGGAACCCTAAGCCAAATAAACTCTTCCTTTTATAAGGTGCCTTGATCACATTTTATCACAGCACAGAAAAGTAAACGCACTAGGACACAGACATCAAGATAGAAGTACAGTCTTCCTCAATTCCCTTACATCTGACCCCTCGAATACCCAATCGTATTCTCACTTGTTGAATATTGCTTTCCCCTTGCATCACCCTCATTGTTTTCCTTCTCCTTAAATCCCAGCAAAGCCCTATCACACATCTTAGGGACTGAACAAATAATGAAATGGACAGACCCCTGACCCAAATGCAGTCTCATCCACACCAAGCTTCAAGCTAAGATCGTTAGGAGGAAACAGGACCAGTCATATGCAGTGGTCTTAATCTTTTTGGAGTCAGTCAAAGGACCGGTGTAAGCAGATTTTCTTGAACATTCCAGTAGGTGACTCCCGAGAAGAGGCACTTGAGCTGGCTGAGGTTCCCCGTGACCTTTGGTCAGCAGCAGCAGCGTGTGCTCTTTAGACAGGTGCACTTGCTGGAGTCCGCGGAGATTTCTCAATCACGGGCATGTCTCAGTGGGGCACAGAGTGCATCCTTAGGCAGGGTCACTGAGGCTCTGGAGCAATCTTTTTCTCTAGGTCACTGGTCATTGAAGTGTGGGGTGTGTTCCAGCCCATCACTGGTGAGGATTGATAATGCTAAAATTTTCATTGTCAATGCCAGCTGTCAGGGCACTGAGTACAAACCCAGGTGGATGGGACAAGGAGGCAGGGATCACCAGGTTCACAAGACAAAACAAATCTGCTTATCGGAGACCAAGTATACGTGCCACGGGTAGAGAAGATTAGGGACAAATACTGATTATCTGAAACCAGGTGTGTGTGGCACACAGGGTATCAGGGGTTTCTTTGGCAGGTGAGGAGTTTCAGTGGCTCAGGTTCCATTGTGCACTATGGGGCACACCATCAGCACATGGGGACCCTAGGATGCAAGACCAGACTCATTTTCATTTTTTCAGGCAGGATCTCATGTAACTGATGCTGACCTCAAACTGGCTGTGTAGTTTGAACTTCTGGTGTTCCTGCCTTCACTTCCCCAGTGCTGAAATTTCAGGTGTGCAGGGCCACACTCAGTTTACGTGGTCCTGGACTGGAACCTGGGACTTCCTGCACATTAGGCTAATACCCTAGCAACTGAGCTACCGTGTTCAGGCCTAAGTACTCTCTCTTAGAGAGTACTATTGGTACTATTGGTACTATTGGTATGATAGAGAGCCCTCTGATCTGAGGACGTCCTACAAAGATGGAGTTCTGTGAGCTTGGGGCCTTCAGCTCTTTAATGGCCTGGTGGGACACTCAGGGGCACGCCCAAGGGACATTGACAAGAAAATTTGGAAAGTATCCAAAAACTAAGAACAGAGAGTGGGTGAATAAATACGAGATAAAGTCATTCTATGCATACTATGTGCAAGTTAAAGTAAGTGAAAATCTCCGTGCCAACCATCGAGGTAACCTCGTCAAAGCGAAATATTGAATTACAAAGCAAATTGCAGAAAGACCTGTGGAATGAAGCCTGCAAACAATGCCAGACACCGTCATGTTAACCAGGAGTATGTCTATATATAACAACAGTAGGAAACAAGCTCCAGATCCTAAATCCCTGGATCCCAAGTTTGGGGTGGGCGTGGCTTCTGAGAAAACTGGAAGGGTTTGCTTGAAAGAAAGTAGTGTGATTTGACCACATCTGGAACATTTTATTTCTCACTAAAGTGTTGAAGCGTGACTGCCCAAGGACAAGATTTGGAAAGCTGGATGGCGAGTGCCCCTCTGCAGCCTGGGAATGTCTTGAATGTTTTTTTAAGCCATTTTTTATTGAAGCTTTGTGCATTTCATACAAAATTTCCCAATCAAATCCAGACCCACTTCCCCTTCCTTGCCCCCACCCCCACCCCACCAGAGCTCATGTATTCTGCCAAACATATTTTTCATCTTTTTCTCAGTCTCTTTTAAAATTTTCAACTCAGAAGTTTACTGTTTTGAGCAGAAGTTCACCGTTTCAGTCAGTTCTTTGATCCAGTCTTTGTTGTTTTTATTCCTTCAAATTTGCTTCACTCCAAAATACGCATATATGCAGGCCACATATATATCAAAATTATGATGTTGTAGGTTTTAGCATCTTCAGCTTATGATTTCTTGTTTTTCATTATTGTTATTTTTTCTTTATTAGGCTGAAAGATGTCATGTTTTCCTTAAGGAATTGTTTGAAAGCTCCTCCTTGGCAAGTGCAAATAACCATCAGTCCTGCCCTTGTGCTCCACACTGGGGTCTTCCCTTCCCATGGTCACTAAATGAGGTCCAGTAAGCACCACGTCCTGTCTTGATCTTCCTGACTGGTCTCCGTGATACAGCCTGGGTAGTCCAAAAATAGCAGTCTATACTCTGAAGAGGCTAAAACCCCAGTAGTTGCTCAGACACAAGCTGGATATCTCAGTGTTGAATTTTTTATTTATTATTTATTTATTTTTCAGTCTTGAATTTTTAAAAATCCAGTCTTATTGCTTGCTTTGTCTTTGTGTATGTGTGAGAGAGACATACAGATAGAGACAGAGAGACAGAGAAAGACAGAGAGATAGAGAGATACAGAAACATACACAGAGAGCTATACAGAAACATAAGGGATGAGAGAGAGAGAGAGAGAGAGAGAGAGAGAGAGAGAGAGAGAGAAATTAAGAGAATACACACAATATGAGCAGGTGTCAGAACAGTGTCGGCTCCTCTCCTCTCTCGTTCTACCTGTCCTTTGAGGCAGGGTCATTTTCTCTGCTAGGCTGGAAACCAGTTAAGTCTGAGTGATCCTCCAGCCACCCCCCCCCCCCGCCACCCCAGGCAGCTAACAGGTGTGCACGAGACACCCAGCTTGTTACATGGGGGCTGGATTCTGAACTCTCCTCCTCCCAATTATGCAATAAGCTCTCTCAACTGCTGAACTGTCTTCTGCCTGTTGTTTTATTTTTTGAGGGGACAGAACTCAGCTGTGTTGCTCTGCTGGCCTCAGACTTGGGCTAATCCTCCTGCTTCTGACTCATAGGCGCTGAAGTGATAGCTGTGCACAGCCGCATCCTAGTTCCTCTTGCTTTTATTGTTTCCACACCATTCACAACTTTTGTCTAAGTGGACATTTTGGGGGGTAGTTACAAACCTTCCATAAAAGTCTGGGGGTCTGGATCCCAGGTTAGAGCATTAGGACTTAATTTCTGTGAGTTCACAAGCTGGAGTCTGAGCAGCCCGAGTTCTTTCATTGGCTTCCTGCCTCTCTGCACATTTCCTCAATGTATCAACACCCGGATCCAGCTTGTCGGAAATGCAGAATGTGCAAAGGTCACTGACCTGCCAAGAGAGGGGTCAGGGAGGCCAGGGAGGCCTGTGACTTTCCAGTTAAAGTATGACTTCAACCAAGAAGGGCACAGGGCAGTGAGTTCACAGAGCAGTGTCAACAGGAGTAGATCCTGGAGGCTGACGAGGTGTGTGCTCAGAGACAAAGTGCTGTGTCAAGGCTACACTGGGCTAAACCCAAGGCAGACTGCTTTGAATGCAGGATTACATAAGCAACAGAGTCTCAGTACACTGTGAAATGCCTGTTCATGACACCTGGCAGAGAAAGACTTGCTGAAGATGAACAGTTTTGGTATTGCTTGTGATGACGACCACTGCAAGGAAGTCAGAAGGAACTCAAAGTAATTCTTCCTTGGGATGGACTTGTGTTTGATTTATCTAATTTTATTTTATTGTATTATTTTATATAATAAATAAATGAATAAATAAATAAATTAATTAATTTTGGGTCTTTTCGAGACAGGGTCTCCCTTTAGTCCCAGCTAGCTTGGAGCTCACTATGTGGACCAGGCTGGCCTTGAACTCACAGAGATCCACCTGCCTCTGCCTCCCAAGTGCTGGGATTAAAGGCATGTGCCACCATGCCCAGCCCTATTTTATTTATTTTTAAATAATTAATTAATTTCTTTGGGGGGTGCAGGGTGGTTTGAGCCAGGATCTCCCTGTAGCTCCAGTTGCTTTGGAACTCATGATGTAGTCCAGGCTGGCCTCAATCTCAGAGGAATCCTATTACCTCCACCTCTGCCTTCTGAGTGCTGGGATTAAAGGTGTGTGTGCCACCATGCCAGTCTTAAGGAAAATTTCTAGGGACTAGAGAGGTGGCTTAGTGGTTAAGAGCACTGGCTGTTCTTACAGAGGACCCAAGTTAGGTTCTAGCACCCATTTGGTAGTTAGCAATCATCCATCACTCCAGTTCCAGGGGGTCTAACACCCTCTTCTGGCCTCTGTAGTCACTGCACACATGTAGTGCACTTACATACTAGTAGGCAAAACATTCAAACACACAAAATAAAAGTAAAGTTTTGAATAATATAAAGTAAAAAATTTCTGTTGTAAAGAGAATTTATTTTTTTATTTTGAAATACTGGGGATTGAACCTAAGACTTCATACAAGGTAGGCAAGTGCTGTATCACTGAGCACTGCATACAACCCCAGTTTATTTGATTTTAGGTTGTCTTATTGTAGTAAGAATTGCCGGTGGGGGGGTGGAGAGATGGCTCAGCAGTTAAAAGCACCAACTGCTCTTGCAGAGGACCTAGGTTCGATTCCCAGCACCCACATGTCAGCTAAGAACAGTCTTAGGCCAGGTGTGGTGGTTCACGCCTTTAATCCTAGCACTTGGGAGGCAGAGGCAGGCAGATCTCTATGAGTTCAAGGCCAGCCTGTTCTACAGAGTGAATTCCAGGTCAGCTGGGGCTATAGTGAGACCCCATCTCAAAAAAAAAAAAAAAAAAAAAAGAATCACAGGATCAATGCTCTTGAAAGACTTGCTTGTTTGTTTAAGCCAGGGTCTTGCTATGTAGCCCAGGCTGGCCTTGAACCCTTGATTCTCCTACCTCAGCCTCTCCAATGCTGGAATTACAGGCAAACACCACCACAGCCCTTGTCCTGGTAGCCTTTTAAGTCATCAAAGATGCAAGCTATCTGCAGGCACATTGCACACAGAGCAAGCATTATCAAACCTCAGTGTATATAGCACTCTCTGGAAAGCCTGTTATGATGCAGATGCCTGACCCCCATGTCTGAGAGATATTCCTCATATACATTTATGCTGGGTCCCATGAGTTACATTTATTTGTGCATGTGAGTGTGTGTGTGCGTGTGTGTGTGTGTGTGTGTGTGTGTGTGAGAGAGAGAGAGAGAGAGAGAGAGAGAGAGAGAGACTCACATGACACAGCACATATATTGACGACAGGGGACAACGTGCAGGAGTCATTTCTCTCCCTGTGGCTTCCAGGAATTGAACTCAGATTGCTGGGCTTGCTGGCTAGTGTCTTTACCCTCCCTGCCATCACCTGGCCCAACCGCATTTTTAATAAGCACTACAAAGGACTGAGGTCGGGCTGTTGTGCAGACCACACTTTCAGAAGTACTGGATTAGGGATCAGTAAACGAAGCATTCCTGGGGGGAAAGGTGGCCAAGCCGAGATTTAATAGCTGCACATGAGATTGCAAAGCAAGAAGTGTTAGATACAGATCTGCGCTCCACCACCTCTCAAAATGCGGCCCACAGACTTCTGTCCAGGTTGGGCAAGCACAAAAGTTCAGCGTTTAAATCTACTGTGGCAACTTGGCATTATCACAACATCCTAGAGCATGCTCAGTGGGGCTCAGTGATTCAATTCATCTGTACCTGCAGAACAGAGTAGCCAGGTGGGGTGATGTTGCACACTTGTTAGATGAAACTCAGAGCACATCCTAGTCATGTATCAGGGTCACATGTCTGTGCAGGGTAGATGGAAAGTACGTCTAATGACCCCCCAAAAAAACAAAAAACAAAAACAAAAACAAAAAAACCCTGACTCTTCCTTACCTCTGGCTTACAGAATACTGTTCTTCCCCGAGCCTTGGGGAAACAGCTGCTTCTGAGGATCTAGAGGAAGTTCACCCTGCTGGGGCCAGAGCACAGGAATACAAGCAAGCCTCAGGCTCAGACTTCCTGCCTCAGCTTCTGAACACTGGATGACGGGCATGCACTCCCATGCCAGACTGGATCTTCATTTTAAAACAGTCGTTTTCCAATCCAGGAATTTGGAGTTGAATGGTACATTATTTATCACATTCTTTAGCTCCATTTTTCTAAAATAGCTCCTTAGCCCTTTTATGTTTCCTGATGTGGACCTTTCCACCTTCCCCTCTCCACCTCTCCCTCCCCCTGCCTTTCTTTCTTTCTTTCTTTCTTTCTTTCTTTCTTTCTTTCTTTCTTTCTTTCTTTCTTTCTCTCTCTCTCTCTCTCTCTCTCTCTCTCTCTCTCTTTTCTTTCTTTCTTTCTTTCTTCCTTCCTTCCTTCCTTCCTTCCTTCCTTCCTTCCTTCCTTTCAGACAGGGTCTCACATATCCCAAACTAAATGCAAACTTCGTGTGTAGCAGAGCATGAACTTCTGATTCTCCTCCTCCTACTTTGTGGGAAGAGGAAGTGAGGGAGAGAGACCTGGAGGTTGAGCCTACTTCATGCAATGGAGGAAGAGCAAAGAGGGCCAGGGTGGGGAATGAGGGGTGGGTTGGAAGACAGGAGAAAATATGAACCCAAGGTGACCAGGGGCAGACTATGGAAGCTTTCCAGGCCACATAATGACATCAGCCATCATCTTCCCTAGAGTAGGGAACTGGAGAGAGGTGAAAGTCAGAGGCTCACGGTCTGCATGTTATTTTATTTCATCTTATGATACTGGATCTCATAAGTAGCCCTGGCTGGGATTAAAGGTGTATGCCACAACACCCTGCCCGATCATATTTTAAGTATCACTGACAGCTTTGTAGGTAAATCAGGGTGGTGAGAAAGAAGCAGAGAGATCCGGGCCCAGGAGCTCGCTCTAGGCTCTGGAGGACTGTGACTCTGTTCCATTCATTCCCATCTCTCAGTTTTGAATGAGCTGTGCTCAATATTTGTGAAATGAATGAATGAATGAATAACAAATGAGTTACCGGATGAGTGTAACAATAAAGTACCTTCAGATATCATTCCTGTTCAAGGATAGAAATCCCTTTCATTGATGGTGAATTTACACAGGGTTGATTTGACTAAGAGGAACTATATTCCTCTGAATTAACTTGCCTTTATTTCCTGATATGGGTTGTCCACAAAGGAAATTAGCACATGGCTTAGAAGAGGGAAGTAGAAGAGCAGGCATTTTCAAAGCCCTCTGGGGACCAATAGAGGCAAGATTGTCACAGCTCACAAGAGCTGTTTCCAGTCTGCAGCCTCCTCTCTTTCCAAGAATGGAAGCTCTGCATCGAACTCCTGCAGTCCAGGTGCACCGTCATCTTCAAGAATGTGAATGCTGTCTACCCAGGCATGTGTCTAACTTTGTGTGCAGGGCACACACATGATTGAGAGAGGATGAGGAGCACACTTCTGCACATCGTGGAGGTTTGGGGCTGTTTTCCATGACTACTGCTTCACACCCATGCTCTCTAGTGCACAGCCTCCTGTCAGGAGCCAGCTCTCAGAACAGCAAGCACCTACTTTGTAAAGCCCGGGACCAGACCTCTTGTCTCTGTTTCCTGGACAAACCCTGAGCATACAGAAGAAATATATGGACTTACTAGCCCAGAGTTCCTTGGGCTTTTCTATTTTAAAGTTTTGAAAACAAAAAAAAGTATTAAGGGAAGTGTGTAAGGTGACTCTCAACCTCTAGGCATTTCTGGTACACACAACAGTCACTAAACATCCAGAAGAGAATTCTAATGGATGAAGAGGTCTCTCTCTGGATCTCACAAAGCAGTTTTGCATTGTTCACTTGCCTAAGAAAGATCCAAGAAAATATCTCATATTTGCTTTTGCAACACACGAACCCAGTGACTCCAGGATGAGTCAAGAGGTGAAGTGGTTCAACTGGCCATCATCGGTGGACCGCCTACCTCCAGGACATCTGCTTGGTTGCTGTGACCTTTAGCTGGGTTCCTGACATTAATAATTCACTTCCAATTTGAGGCCAGAACTAAAAGATCCTAATTGTTTTGAATAAATCCAGGAAAAACAATGAATGGATTTTTCAGAGTCAAACAGGATTTGAGATCAAATTCCAGTGTTTTTTTAAGACTAGAAAAATGTGACCTTTGGACAGAGGAGCCTGGGCACCAGCCTGGCCCATGAGTGCATCTGGGGCTATGTGCCGGTTCCAAATACTTTCTGCGGTATTTACTATGTTATTTGTTCTGTTTTAATGTAATCTGCATGAACACCTAATGGCTATGTATTAATGTGGCGCAGCGACATTTCAATAACTGCAGGTACTGTGCACTGATCAAAGATGGGTAACTCCCTCGTCTGTCTCCTTATCTTTCCTTTGGAGCATTCAACCTCTTTCAGTTCCTCATGAAATACACAATAGATTATTGTAAATATAGTCCTTCCACTTTTTACTGTGTTTTGTTACATGTTTTTCATCTTTCTTCTACACACACACACACACACACACACCCTTCTTAGCCTACAGTGATCACCATTCTACATACAGAGAACATGTCTGGCTTCTACATGTGACAGATCAGGAGGAAGATGTCATTCTGTGACTGACTTATTTCTTTTACCATAATGTCCTCCAGATCCACCAATTTTCCTGCAAACAACTGAATTTTCTTCTAAAGTCTTTATGGTCTTACACTATTCCATTGTGGATATATCCCACACACTCCCAGGCTTCGGCTGATAGACACCAGCCCAAGTTGGGGTAGGCATGAGTGACCTTCAGGAAACAGCACAGAGGCATTTCTGCTGTGCTGATTTCATTTGTTTTCACACTTTGCATTGTACACTAGGCTGGTCTTGAACTCACAAAGATCCGCCTGCCTCTGCCTCCCGAGTGCTAGAATTAAAGGTGTGCACCACCAGGCCCGGCTTTATTTATTTTATGTGTATGAGTGTACTGTCTGCATGTAGGTTTGTGCATCCGTGTCGTGCAATGCCGCGGAGGTCAGAAGAGGGTGTTGGATTCCCCTGGAACTGGAGTTCTCCTGGAATTGGAGTTAACAGATGGTTCTCGGCCACCATGTGGGTGCTGGGAATCTAACTCAGGTCTTCTGCAAGAGTAGTCGGCGCTCTTAACCACTAGGCCATCTCTCCAGCCCCCACACTTTGCATTTTAAATAGTGACCAGAAACCTATGTCTAGGGTAGCAATGGATTACAAGTGTTTTACAACTCAATATAAAGCTAAATGATACCTGTGAATAAACTGGAGGATCCAGTATTCACAGCTGGGGGCTTGCCGCATGCAGGAAGCAGGTGCAGAGGTCACGTCTGTCTGTCTGTCTGTCTGTCTTGAGGGTGGTCTGGAGTATTCTAAAAGGGACAGGACAGAGAGAGAGTGAGAGGGAGAGAGAGAGAGAGAGAGAGAGAGAGAGAGAGAGAGAGAGAGAGAGAGAATTTTCAGGTAGTTGGGTCCTTGATAGCAAGAGTAAGAGTTTGTCAGAGTGTGGGTTTGTCACTAGGAAGAGCAAAGACCTGAGAAGAGTTGAACAGCGTCTAGGGAGCAAACTGAGTGAATGTTAGGGAAAAAGAGGAAGCAAGGGTGAAGTGAGAGGACCCTGAATCAGGAGGCAAGTGTTCTACCACTGAGCTCCACCCCTGAGCCCAAGAGTACAGAATTAACTAATATATTTATTTATTGGCCCTGGGAATTGAACCTAGGGTCTCCCTTGTGCTAGGAATTGCATCTTCAGCCCTGTTTGTCCTTTTTTCCTTGAGACAAGGGTCTCACTGTGAACTTGAACTCATGTAACCCAGTTGCCAGGGCTTGAGTCTGAACCAACACCCCCCCACCCCCCCTACCCCAGCTTTAGCCTCCCAGGTGTTAGAATTACCCACCCAGAGAACATAGAATTTAGGCAGACAATACTGGAATTTGAGAGAAACTATTAAACCCACAAATCCAAGACAGCATTGTGAGCTTTCCTCCTACCCTCCCCAATAGCGCCTTTCATGTCCTGTCCCTAGGGGACTTCTTTCTAGAGTTTCAGAGCTATACACAACTACAAAGAGTTTTTCCAACTTTGATTTTCTTCATTTCAGAGGTAAATAAGATCCAGAGACTAGGAGAAACCTTATGAGACAGACCAGGTGGAGGACACAGAAAACTGTGAAACTGGGTGTGACCTGCCAAAGGAGACTTTTGTTACCCAGGTATGGCTAGCTGGGGGAGGCAGGGGACAAGAAATGGCCTCGTGTCTACACAGACAGATATAACTTTGAAGACAAATGAAAACCCCAATTTTGAAGCCTAAATTCCCAAGTTTTAAAACTTCTTGATGAATTTAGAAGCGTAAAACAAGTCATGCAATCAAGAAAGCATGTCTGGGGTCCACATGTGTCTGGGAACCGGATGTCTGTGACTTGTGTCAAAGAAACTTCTAGAACCCCACTTAGTTCCTAACAGGGTACATGGGCTTCACCTCCCTTCCTGGGAAGTGTTTGCTAAGCCATGCACCCCTGGCAAGCTCATATTCCCCACTCTTCACTCTGACACAGACCTTGAAGAAAGATAATGTTTTACTTACCTTCCGTCCTTCCATTCACCAGTTTGTGCCTGTTCAGCCAGAAATCCGGGAGCTGTTATGAACCAGAGAACATTTTAAAGTCACATGCCAGCACTATTTTTTTTTTAATTAATAAAGAATCTTCTTTTTATAGTAAACTAGAGGGAGGATGTTCAGAGTCCAAGTTCAGAAATTGTAGAAGCTTTTGCTCAGTGGAGCCCAAAAATAGAATAGAAAAAAACAGAGCTTGGCAAATCTTTAGCCTGTCCCGTCCCGTTCCGTGTGTGTGTGTGTGTGTGTGTGTGTGTGTGTGTGTGTGTGTCCCACCACCTTAGTATTCCTTCTCTTGGCTCTGCAGCTTCTGCAGTGTCTTCTGCCTCCCCACCTCACAGGACATGTTGACTGGGAGGATAATCCTACTTTTTATGTGGAGTGGATTTTATTTCTTGGTTTTTAAAAAAGCATCTTTAAGCAAGAAGGGAAACAGAACATACCACTCGGCTTAACTGTCTCCTGGATTTTCATGGAAATTTGGGCAACCAGTCAGAGATAAGTTGCAAACTTATGAGCTTGGGTTTCAACTATAGACAAGTAGTTTAACATAAGGAGGTTTCCCAAGGTGACTTCCCCCATCTATTTAGTGAAGAAACTTGCTTACTTTAAAACACTAATTAACAAAGTCATTAGGCATCATATTTTGAAGAAATGCTGAAAAATAACATGCTTTAACCTGTTTAGAGTGGGAAAATTCCTTGTAATAAAATTAATGAGCTGGGGGTGTGACTCAGTGGGTAGAATGTGACTCAGTGGTAGAATGCATGCCTAGCACACTGGAGGCCCTGAGTTCCACCTCCAACACTGCGTAAACCAGGTGTGGTGGTGCACACCTGTAATCCCTGCATGAGGGAGGTGGCGACTGTAGGATCTGAAATTGAAGAACATCCTTAGCTACATATTGAGCTTGAGGCCAGGCTAAGATACATAAAACTCTGCCTCAAAAGATAAAAAAATAAACTGAATAGGAAAAGAAAGTTAACTTATTTTTTTGTTGGTGTTGTTCTTTTTGAGACAGGTTCTCCCTTTAGTCCCAGCTAGCCTGGGGCTCGCTACATAGACCAGGGTGACCTTGAACTCACGGAGATCTACCTGCCTTTGCCTCCGCCTCCCGAGTGCTGGGATTGGCCTGCCTCTCAGCATTTAGATCACAGGCTGAGGCAGAGAGAGTTTCAAGTTCAATACCAGCCTGTGCAACTTGACAAGCTCTTATCTGAGAAAATCTTAAACGAATCAAAGCATAAGAGCTACGGATGCAGAGGTAATGAGGGCTTATGTAAATGTGCTTGGTGTGCACAAACACTGAGTTCAATCTGAAATACTGCAAAAATATTAGATAGGTCACAAGTCTCCACATCTCTCCCTACATGTATAGCAGCTCTAAGGCAGTGAGCAAATCAAACATGGCAGTCATTTTGTGGCTCTGAACTTTACTTCCTGAGGGGCTTTGGTCGCTCCCTCAACTTTTTTTTATGCCACTGTCAGATTTGGAAGAACAGAGAAAGAATAAAATTTAGATACATGACCAGAGCCAGAACTTTCAGCAGTCTGAACTTCCTTTATTCATCAAGGTGGTTACAGCTTCTCCCAGGGAAATACAGGCTCTGCAGAGGTGGGAGGGGCTTCTTGTAGGTTTTTGCTATTGTGAAGAGAGCTGCAATAAACATGGATGTGCATGTATCTCTGCAGTAAGATGAGTCTATATACCCAGGAGTGATATGACTGGGTCAGGTGGTAGGCTCATTTTGAGTCTATTAAGGGTTCTCCACACTGCTTTCCATAGTTGTTGTACAAGTTTACATTCCCACCAGCAGTGGATGAGTGTTCCCCTTTCCCCACAGCAGCTCCAGCATTTGGTATCATTTGTTTTCTAGATCCTAGCCAGTCTTATCAGAGTGAGATGATATCTTAAAGTGGTTTTAATTTGCATTTCCTAAATTATTAATGATGTTGTTTTTTTGCGGTTCTTAGCCTCAGCCTTTAACGGCTGCGCTATCCCCAAGGCCAGCCTGGTCTACAGAGTGAGTTCCAGGACAGCTGGGACTACAGGGAGACCCTGTCTCAAAAAGACCAAAAAAAAAAAAAATTATTTATGATGTTGAACACTATTTTTTTTTTTTTTTGGTCTTTTTCAAGACAGGGTCTCCCTGTAGTCCCAGCTGTCCTGGATCTCACTCTGTAGACCAGGCTGGCCTTGAACTCACAAAGATCCGCCTGTCTCTGCCTCCCAAGTGCTAGGATTAAAGGCGTGCGCCACCACGCCCGGCTGAACACTTTTTAAGATGTTTCTTAGCCATCTAATTCCTTACTTGTGAAGTCTCTGTTCATCTCTTTACTCTATCTTTTGAGTGAGTCATTTGTTTTCTTTCTTCTTTGTTTTTTGAGTAGTTTATATATTCTGGATGCTAATGCTCTGTCAGATGTATCAGTGGTGAAGGTTTCCTCCCACTCTGTGGGTCTCAAATTTCTTTTCTTCAAAGGCAGGGAAGTTCCTCTTAAGTCTGGAAAGTTCTATCACCTAATACAACAGATTTTATCTCACATACACCCTACCCTCAATTATATTTACACACATATGAATGGATATACACATATGCAGACACTATTGGATTAAGAAGTTGGTTATTAACATAGCTTTCCATATTGGGGATATTTAATTTAACTATGGTTTACATGTGATTTCAGCATTTCTTTTTAAGCATTAGAAACTTTATTTACCAGGCCTTAAATCTTTGTGTGTAAACCTGATTCTAACTCCAAGAGTCTTATCCTGGCTTAGGTGAATGACCTGTAAGGGAGGATGCGTTTTTGTGGCTCCATTGACAAATGGACTCGTTCCTGAGGTTCTGAGTTTATACAAGACCCAAGGCTTTATGCATTTGACTTTATGCATGTGATAAATTCATGTGATTCCATTCTGTAAGTGGGTCACTGGCTAGTAAGTTGTTTTAGATTGTGATGGAAGGAAGGTACTCCATCTTCCAGGATCTACACAGCACCACAGGAAATGCACAGACAATATTGTGTGTGCACAGAGACAGAGACCCTGAGGGGGGATTTGACCAAGAGGAACGTGTGCTTCAGCAGTATGTGTATTTTGGCAGAGTGTGTGATCTTCAAAATGTCAACATCAAAAGAGGATAGGACATCCTGCGTGGTCTTTCTTTTTTTGGTCTTTCTGGGACAGGGTCTCCCTGTAACACCAGCTGTCCTGGAACTCACTATGTAGACCAGGCTGGTCTTGAACTCACAGAGATTTGCCTGCCTCTACCTCCTAAGTACTGGCATCAAAGGTGTGCACCACCGTGCCCAGCTCCTAACAGTCACGACTGTTAACTCTTAATTGGAACAAAGTCTCATCAAAGGTGCTCAGGACTTCTTGCTCTGCTTCTGATTGGATGATATCGGATGAATACCTTTCTCCCTCTCCAGACTGGGATGAGGACTGCAGGGATATCTATTTGCACTTCCTGTGTTATAGCCCCTGCTTCAAGCACAGTATCAGGCACATAGCATCTGCTTAATAAGTCCAGTGTGTAGCCGGGCGTGGTGGCACACGCCTTTAATCCTAGCACTTGAGAGGCAGAGGCAGGCGGATCTTTGTGAGTTCAAGGCCAGCCTGGTCTACAGAGTGAGTTCCAGGACAGCTGGGGCTACAGGGAGACCCTGTCTCGAAAAGACCAAAAAAAAGAATCAATAAATCCAGTGTGTATGCTTTTTCATAAAACATGGTAGTATATTTATCTTGGATATGGCTGTGGAGTCCACCCCACCCAAGGGTTTGATTCCTGGATCCATCACTTATCTACTGTGTCTTCTCCAGTGAGCTACTTCAGCCTGTGGTTGCCTTCTTCATCTGTAAAATGAGGACAATAAAAGTACCTACTTTACAGTGTAGGTAGCATATCTTCTTCTTGTGTATTCATTTTCTCAATATACAACACTGTTGAGATTCATGTTGGTTTGATGCTTTTAGTTATTTTTAATGAACTGTGTGCTCTTTATAATTTTAGAGGTAAGGTATAAGTTATTTTTACTCTTTTCTTCTTCGTATATAAGTCATCCATAAATTTGGATCAAGAAAAAAGAGAGTGTATATATATATATATATATATATATATATATATATATATATACACATTTTAATTGTTAGTAGAAGATATCAAGCTGTATTAGTTACTTTTCTACTGCTATGACAAAATACAAACCAAGGCAACTTATAGAAGGAAGAGTTTATTGAACTAAAGTTTCAAGAAGGATGAGAGTTCATGTTTGGGGAAGCTATAGAGAGGCAGGGAGAGCAGAAAGTGGAGTGTTCACGTTGTCAAGCATGCATAATGTAGGGGCGGTAGGGGGGAGAGGCAGAGAGAGCGGGTGGGACAAGGCTATGAACTCTCAAGGTCCCCCCTCCTTACTTCCTCCAGAAAGGCTGTACTTCCTAAATCTCCACAAACAGAGCCACTAGCTGGGGCCAATTATTCAAATACTCTGAGTCCCTGGGGGACAGTTTTCATTCAAACTACCACACTACCTGGGTTTAAGTATTTGTAGCCTACAAATCTTTACTTTGAAGAAACAGTCCTCCAACCTTTGTTTTGAAACAGAGTCTCACTATGTAGTCCGGGTGGCCTTGAACTTACAGTCCTCTTTTCTCCACTGTCCTGGTGCCTGGCCCTATTTTATCTTTACAGTTGTGCAAAGTGTATTTTAGTGTTTTTTTTAATAGCACAGGTGAGATAGAGGATTATTGAGATAGAGGATTATAAAAACTCAGGGATAGTGTTCTCAGATACCATTAAGCCATTTTCCCTAAGAATGACTGGTTTGCTTGCTTCATGTGCTTCCCCTTGATTGGTAACTTTAACTGTGATGTTAAACTCTGATTGGCTGTTGTGCTTATAAAAAGCCCTGTAACCTGCACCTCAGGGCCACATTCATCCTGAGATGAGTGTTGGCTCGGCACCATAATTAAATTGAATCTTAAAGCTCTACGTGGTTAAGTGAATGTCTCTCTGCTGCGACTTTACAACAGCAGGATCGTGGGAAGTTTACCACATTTGAGGAAGACAGAAGCAGAGAACTGAGTTTAGATTGACACCAACTCACTGCCTGTCTGAAGGAACACTGAGAGGAGAAAGGAAATGAAAACACCTTTTACAACAGCCCCTAACTGAGAACACATTACGGGCCACAGAGGTCCCAGACCCAAGGGCAATGTCTCAGGGTGGGCAAAACAAAGCCATTCCAGCAGTTCCATACAATGACTGTGAACTAATCTGCCAAATAGACTGTTGTCTTCTTAAACTTCATTGGTTGTCAGTTGTTCCACTTTCACATGAGATGATTGATGACTCCACTGTCGCTCTGTCAACAGTTTTCAAAACAAGAACTTTAAGCTTTTCATCAGAAAGAACCAAAATTGCTTGCCTTTCAAAGCTTGAATTCTCCTTCCTGGTTAGGGCACAGAGGAGCATTTAACAGTCCTGGGGGGCGGGGGCAAGAGCTCTGCTCAGATTCACACACAGAGCCCAAAGTCACAGTTGAAGGGTATAAAATCCACACCATTCCGAGGCCTGTCTTTAACGATTAAAATGCCCATTTGTGGTGCGTCTGGAGCTTGTACACTCATAACTAGGGTGAGGCTGCTGGTGTGTTAGCTGGTCATCACGTGGTCATTATAGATTCCAAGGGGTCGTGAAACATGTATAGTGAAAAAAGCATGCGAGACCACTCCTGATAAAGTGCGATTTTCTTGGAAGCTGCTGACTGGAAAAGCTTCCCAGAGGATTCTAAGTTCACGTGTACCTGTATTTGCAGACTGCTGAAGAGGCAAGGACCAGGACGGGCTGAGACGCAGAGATAGAAGGTTGTCAAGCCGGGCGTGGTGGCACATGCCTTTAATCCTAGCACTTGGGAGGCAGAGGCAGGCGGATCTCTGTGAGTTCAAGGCCAGCCTGGTCTACAGAACAAATTCCAGGAAAGCTGGGACTACAGGAAGAAAGGTTGTCAAAAAGGCAAAGAAAAAAAAAAAAAAAAAAAAAAGAAGATTGTCGAAGTACCAGATCCCTTCCACCTCTTCGTTCTGAGGATTGTTAATGGGGCTAATGCTCTGCTCCCATTCAGAGCCAGGATTCTGTTTCCTGCTGCCTGGCCTCCCTCCCAGAGCTGAGTCTGAAATCCTGCAGGGTAACAGGTGTCTTTGTTCCACCTCTAAATTGCTGCTCTCCTAGGGTCCTTAGTTACACTCTAACTGGCTGTTTCTTGTTGTCAGTACTTTGTCCTGTTGTGTAAGTTCAACCTTCTGGCTGCTTCTCTTACTTCCTTATTTGGCCATTCATGGGGTGCTAACTTATGCCATTCATACTGTGCCATAGGTGCCGTGTGCAACGCTGGGGAGCTGTAAGCAATATGAACAGTAAGATAGATTCCTAGTCAGGAAATTGTAATTGCAAAACTCTTCACGGAGGGACGAGCTTGGTTCTTTATCAGAGGAACCACCATAGGAGGAGAGAATCCGATGGGGCTGTGCGTAGTGACCCGATGATGAAGGGCAGGTCACACTGAGAATGTCAGGAGCTGGCATTAGAGATACAGCCTTGACTATTTGTTTTATTCTTAATTATGTGTGTGCATGTGTGTGTCTGGGGGCCGCAGTATGTACTCATGAGTGCAGAACAGGTGGAAGCCAGAAGGTGTCAGATCCTCTGGAGCTGGAGTTACAGGTGATTGTGGAGTTACAGCAGGCTGTCTGATGTGGGTGCTGGGAACTGAATTTGGTCTGCAAGAGGAGGATTCACTCTTCACTGCTGGGACAGTAAAGGTTTTAGGTATTTTTATCAGAAAGTAAAAATATTTTCTTCTCTTCCAAATATGGAGGTTTTGTAAAAAGGCAACAGCGGAGTCAGATTCCAGAGACCACGAAATGTCTGCTGTCCAGAGACCACGATATGTCTGCTGTCCAGAGACCACAATATGTCTGCTGTCCAGAGACCACGATATGTCTGCTGTCCAGAGACCACAATATTTCTGCAGTCCAGAGACCCACGATATGTCTGCTGTCCAGAGACCACGATATGTCTGCAGTCCAGAGATCCACGATATCTCTGCTGTCCAGAGACCAAGATATGTCTGCTGTCCAGAGACCACGATATGTCTGCTGTCTAGAGACCCATGCTGTCTCTGCTGTCCAGAGACCACGATATGTCTGCTGTCTAGAGACCCATGCTGTCTCTGCTGTCCAGAGACTCACACTATCTCTGCTGTCCAGAGACCCACACTATCTCAGCTGTCTAGAGATGCACACTAACTCAGCTGTCTAGAGACCCACACTATCTCTGCAGTCCAGAGACCCACACTATCTCAGCTGTCTAGAGACCCACACTATCTCAGCTGTCCAGAGACCCACACTATCTCAGCTGTCTAGAGATGCACACTAACTCAGCTGTCTAGAGACCCACACTATCTCTGCAGTCCAGAGATCCACACTATCTCTGCAGTCCAGAGACCCACACTATCTCAGCTGTTCAGAGATACACACTATCTCAGCTGTCCAGAGACCCACACTATCTCAGCTGCAAGACTATTCCAAGCTGCTTGAACCCACCCTGTCTGTAATGCTCAGTGGTGAGTTAATGAGGATGCCTCGGATGAGCTACTACTGCAAGGTGTCCCTCCACTCCACACAGACAGTTCTTGCTTTGTACTGCCCTGGAACCAATTCAAACTGGAATAGTTCCCTTGATTTGCATGCATCTGTATGACTGATATCAGCATCCTTGTCCCACCCACACTGCTGTAAACAATTAGATAGGGTGATGTATAAACAACATGGCTTATTGTTTGCTGTTTAGAAGACTGGGGAGTCCACGAGGGGAGCAATGGCAGGTCCAGTTGGTGGTGAGAATGGCCCATGCCTCTCGCTGTGTTCTTTTATGGTAGAAAGAGACAAGGGCGCTCTATTGATCCTCTGTTAAAAGGTGCTGCTCCATTCGAACTCACGCTTAGACTTAATCTCTTACATTATAATTTACTATTAGAGTATAACTCATAAATATTGTGGAGATACCAGTATACCAACTGCTTTCTCATGGAAACTTGCAAGAAGAATGCAGAGGTTTTTTTTTTTTTCTTTCTTTTTATGTTCAGGGGTTCAGATTTTTTTCTTTTAGTTTTATATTACTCTAAAATATGAATATATACCTTCCACTCATGTACATTAATTACCATGCCTGAAAGCAGGTGGTAAGTTAATTCTAGGACTCATTAAGATATTCACATTATAACATCACAGTTGCTTTCAGATAGAAAGAAATTTAGCAATAACATTTTCTTTCAGTTGGGGGATTTGGTGCTAGCATCCATAAATGAGGGAAACCATTCCCCATTTGGTTTTTTGGGACTGTGTTACTTCACTTAGCACAATGGCTTCAAGTTCCATCCATTTACCTGCAAATATCATGATGTCATCTTTCTTTACTGCTGCATAGAACTCCATTGTGTAGATATACCCCATTTTTTGTTATCCACTCATCAGTTGAGGGGCATTTGGATTGGTTCCAACTCTTCCATATTGTGAAAAGAGCTGCAATAAACATAGATGTGCATGTATCTTTGCAGTAGGATGAGTCTTGTGGGTATATACCCAGAAGTGGTATGACTGGGTCAGGTGGTAAGCTCATTTTGAGTCTTTTAAATGTTCTCCACACTGCTTTCCATAGTGGTTGTATGAGTTTACATTCCCACCAGCAGTGGATGAGTGTTCCCCTTTCTCCACCACCTCTCCAGCATTTGGTATCTTTTGTTTTCTTGATCTTAGCTAGTCTATCAGAGTGAGATGATATATTAGAGTGGTTTTAATTTGCATTTCCGTAATTATTAATGATGATCACTTTTTAAGATGTTTCTCAGCCATCTTTACTTCCTCATTGGTGAAGTCTGTTCATCTCTTTACTCCATCTTTTAAGTGAGTCATTTGTTTTCTTCTTTGTTTTTTGAGTAGTTTATATATTCTGGATGTTAATGCTCTGTTTGATGTAGCACTGGTGAATATTTCCTCCTACTCTGTGGGTTTTTCTCTTCACTTCCTTGATTGTTTCTTTTTTTTTTTTTTCTTTAGCGCCACCAACTGGGGATGATTGTTTCTTTCACTGTATAGAAGCTTTTGAGTTTGATGAGGTCCCATTTGTCAATTGTTGACCTTATTTCCTGTACAGCTGCTGTCTGATTTAGAAAGTCTTTTCCTACACCTATGTCTTGTAGGTTGTTGCCAATTTTTTCTTCTATCACCTTCAGGGTTTTGGGTTTCACACTGAGATCTTTGATCCACTTAGAGTTGATTTTTGTACAAGTGGAGAAGGGATATAAGAAGACCTTCCCACTCACAATAGCCTCAAAAAAAAAAAAAAAATACCTGGCAACAAACCTAACTAAAGACACCAAAGATCTCTACAACAAAAATTTTAAACCCCTGAAGGAGATTGAAAAGGACATCAGAAGATGGAAAGACCTCTTATGCTCATGGATTGGAAAAAATTAATATAGTAAAATGTCCATTTTACCCAAACTGATATATGGATTCAATGCAATCTCAATCAAAATTCCCATGAGTTTCTTCACAGACTTAGGGGAAAAAAATCCTTAAATTCATATGGAAAAACAAAAGACCCTGAATAGCTAAAGCAATCCTGGGTGAAAAGTGCAATACAGGGGAGATTGCTTCAATCTATATTACAGGGCTATAGTCATAACTGGCACAAAAACAGACCCATTGACTAATGGAACAAAATTAAAGATCCAAACTTGAGCTCATACAATTTCAGCCACCTCATATTTGACAAAGGGGCAAAAATGAAAAGCTCAGTGGAGGAAGGATAGCATCTTCAGCAAATGGTGCTGGCAAAACTGGATCATCATTTGTAGGAAAACAAAATTAAACCCCTACCTCTCACCCTGAATGCAGAGTTCTTACACAGGGTTTCATTTCATGTGGCCATATTCAAGGTGAAGACTGTTTAGATCAAGAAATCAAAGCAGATCTTTTTATCACTTTCAATTTCAGATTCACCTGTTGCCACTATTTTGATGTTTTTGTTTGTTTGAGATTCTCATTGGGGGAGGGAACATAAAACCATAATGGTTATGAACACATATTATGGGGTAGTGGGGAATACCATACCCAGGCTAGGCAAATCATTTATTAGCTCAATGGTCTGCTGTGGAACATTCTTACCCTCACACCCATATTAAAAGCTGGGCATGGCTGTGTGTGCCTGGAACCCCAGCACTGGGTGTGAGATCCAGGTTTAATGAGAGACCTCATCTCAAGGCTATAACAAGGAGAAGAGCAAGCGCAGAAGACACCCCATATCCTGTTCGGGTCTCCACATTCCTGTGCTGTCTGACTCATGGGAAGTCAAGCATGCAATCAGATTGACTGGAGGGATAGTGAATCTGGGGTTCTTGATGACCCTGGAAATGTTTATACGGGATGCCAGGGGCTCAGGCCTATCATAAAACATTCCCCTTCAGTTTGGTAAAAATTGGCGGGATCAGCATTCATCCTAATATGAACTGTGAGCTTTAAGCTCAGCAGGGGCAACCAGGAATTCAATCCAAACAGAAATGCAATCAACATTCAATGTAAAAAGATGAGCTGATGACTTTGGCATTTATGCCAAAAAGTATTAGAAGATTGGTTAGAATATGGTAAGAAGATACCCAATAAAACGATTGTAGTGAATCTTCCTTTTTTTTGGTCTTTTCGAGACAGGGTCTCCCTGTAGCCCCAGCTGTCCTGGAACTCACTCTGTAGACCAGGCTGGCCTTGAACTCAGAAAGATCAACCTGCCTCTGCCTCCCAAGTACTAGGATTAAAGGCATGTGCCACCACTCCCGCTTTTTTTTTTTTTTCTTTTTTTGATTATATCTTTGCCTAGTATTAGAATGCTTGTTTGAATGTGGTCTCTACTGGCCTGTGATTGCTTACGTAGCTAGGCTGACCTGACTCAAGATCCTCTTGCTTCTGGATGGCTAGGATTTTAGGAACCTATTACAAAGTGGGGGCTAATGAATGGTTAGAGTGCATCCATTCATTCAGCTAAGAAGTTTTCAGCAGCTATTCTTTACCAAGTTGGGGGCTTTGTTATGGTGACGCAGCTCAGAAAGAAGGCTGCCCCGATTCTCAGGAGGGTAGCTAGACTGAGCATGTAGCCCTCAGTTAAGCTTGGCACCTCAGCTTTCTTCAAGTTGACAGAACTTGCTAGACACCTGAGCGATTTCCATTTATGTACTCAAATGCATTCTTTGTAGGCAAGAGGGAAAAGCTTTTATGAGTGTACTGCCTGCATGTGTAAGTACACGCATGTTATGCAGAGCCCATGGAGATTGGAAGAAGGCAGCAGATTTCCTGGAGTTATGGATGGTTGTTAGCTGCCACACGGGCACTGGAACCGAACCCGGATCCTCTGCGAAGAGCAGTCGGTGCTCTTAACGCCTGAGATATTTCTCCAGCCCCCAAATGCTTAATTTTTTAAAAGGCCATGATACCTGCATTCCCCTTAACCAGAAGCTCCCTAGCCCTATTGTGGTGGCACACGCCTTTGAGTCCTAGCACTTGGAAGGCGAGAGGCGGGTGGATCTTTGTGAGTCAAGAACAGCCTGGTCTACAAAAAAGAATAAAATTAAAAAAAAAAAAAAAAAAGAGGGGGGGGGGGAAGGGGGCGGGGAAACCCCTTTGGGTTTTTTTCTTGAAAAAAAAATAAAAAAAGAAAACCAAAAAAAAAAAAAAAAAAGAAACAACTGTATTAATTTATTGAAACAAATATGCTTGCAAAAGCCATTGTCTGAATTGAATCACCAACAATATCCTATTCACAGATCATTTTTCTCAGGTGACTTTCTGAGCGCTGATGTAAGATCCCTGGAAATGGTTTGTATTGGAAGAAAAAAAATACTCATTAATGAATAGATTCTCAGAGGGATTTGAACCCTGGATGACAGCCTATACATTCCCTAAGCTTTCCTTCAGATACTGGTAAAATTCCTTTTTGAGTGGGTAATGGAATGCATTCTGTAAACTGCACTTTGGGTTAGGATTAACTTAATTGCTTCTATGGGTCACAATTTGGTCAGACTAATCTGGCCCAGAAAACCAATTCTTTATTCTATTGGAAATCCATATTGAAGAATTTAATCTCCAACTATTGGTAACCCATTACTACACATCTTAAGAGTTTACACCTACAGTGTAGACCTTTTTGAAGTCACATATGTAAGGAGATAGTGTTTGTGGGAGAGATGTATATTCTTTTTGAAATTCTCAGCTCAATGACTAGAGTTTGCATTTAATATTTGAAAACTTCCAGTATACTTGATGCTACTTAAGCAGGAAAAATCTTAGTAGAGAGATCCAGAACATAGTTCCCCAGCCAGGGAGATATCACCCCAGGAGACATTTGGCCATCCCTGGTGGCTGTCACAGCTGAGAGGGAGTGATCTTGGCTTCTAGGTTGGTAAAGACCAGAAGGCTATGGAACGTTCTCTGGCATAGGGCAGCTCCCCACTGCAAAGAATCATCTGGCCTTAAATACCATCAATGCTGAGGCTGTGATGCTCTGATCTACAGAGAATACTTAGAGCTGGTAAGGGATGGCCTGGATAATTTAGTTTTTAAAAGTCTTATGAGGGGCTGGGAAGATAGCCCAGTTTATAGAGTGTTTGCCTTGTAAGTATGAGGACCTTAGTTTGATCCCCAGAACTCACATTAAAAAAAAAAATCACAGCACAGGGACTGCAGACATGGCTTAGCAGTAAAGAGCACTGGCTGTTCTTGCGGTAGACCCTGGTTTGAATTCCAGCACCCACCTGGCAGCTAACAACCATCTATAACTCCAGTCCAGGGAATCTGACACCATCTTCTGTCCTCTGCTGGCATTACATGACATGAGTATACTTACACACATGCAGGCATAACATTTATGCACATAAAATAAAAATAAATAATACAATATTTAAATCATGGCCCAATGGTGCCCAGCTGTAATCGCAGAGCTGGGAATAATAAGATAGGAACATCCCTGTGGGTCCTGGCCAGGCAGCCCATCCAAATTGGTGAGGTCTAAGTTCAAGTGAGAGGCCCGCTCAAATTTAAAGTGGAGAAGGACTACGGCAGACACCCAATGCCAATCTACTGTCCACATGCAAGCACACACATGTACACAGGCACTTACACATAAACATGTACATAGGTGAATACATACACATAGTCCTATGAAATGAATAATGATGTTTAAGGCTGTGGGCATTACAATGAAAATTCTAGAATGAAATCTAGTCTCCCTGGTATCAGGCACATGCCCTTAAGTAAATTTCTTATTTATGTGAATGTATTGTTGATTTCTATTTCAGTGTTGGGAACAGTATTAACATGTTGTTATTGTTGTTTATTTATTTATTTATTTATTTATTTTTTGGTCTTTTTTTTTTTCAAAGCCAATTTTTATTGAAGCTTTGTGCACTTCACACAAAATTTCAAATAAAATCTAGACCTGTGCCCCTTCCCTGCCCCCCAACCCACCAGAGCTCATGCATTCTGCCAAACATGATTTTCATCTTTTTCTCCGTTTCTCTCAAAATCCTCGATGCAGAAGTTTACTGTTTTGAACACAATTTCAGTCAGTTCTTTGACCCAGGCTTCTTGTTGCTGTTGCTGTTGTTGTTGTTGTTGTTCCTTCCAATATGCATCACTCCAAAATATGCACATATGCATGCCACATATATCATAGGTTTTAGCACCGTCAGCTTATGATTGTTTTCTTTATTAGGCTGAAAGACTTCATGTTTGAAGTCTCCTCCTTTGCAAGCCCAAGCCACCATCAGTCCTGCCCTTGTGCTCCACAATGGGGATTTCCCTTCCCATGGTCACCAGATGAGGTCCAGTAAGCATCACGTCCTGTCTTGATCTTCCTATACTGGTCTCCATGATACAGCCTGGGTAGTCCAACAATGGCAGTCTATACTCTGAAGAGGCTGAAACCCCAGTAGTAGTTCAGTCCACAAGTTGGATATCTCAGCAGGCCCCATCTGGCACTGAAGGTTTGGAAGATTCTTGGAGAGACATGAGTCATCAGTTCATATTGGAAGGTTGAAAAGCTTTGTCTCATGTCTTTGAAGGATGGCAAAAGCAGTGGCAGCCACAGGGTAGCTGCACTTGCCAGTAAGACAGGCAAAACAACTGTGCTCTTTTTTTGGCTTTTTACTAAAATTTCAAGTTTTAAACATAAAGTACAAGTTCTCAGGCCTTACTATTTATTACTGGTTATAATTTATTTTTGGATGTTTAAGGCCGCACAGCCCAGATTAACCAAGGTTTTTGTTTTCTTAAGGTCAGTTGATGATATGGTCCTCAACGGTCACTCAGGTTTTTTTTTTGGGGGGGGAGGAAGCCCCTGGATCCTTTTGGCTTTTCATTTACCAGTTCCATCCACTCTAAGACAAAGTCAGGTATTGTTAGAAGCATGAGCAGACTTTCCTCTTTATAGACTAGACACTGGCTGAAGTCCCATGAGTGTATCCCCAAGACCTACCAGTGCAGGAAGACCAGTGAGTCACATTTGCAGGACATTTCAAGAGATGCTACATGCATAGTCCCCTGGGACTTANATTAACCCCAATCGAAGCCCTTACATTCTACCTCTTCCGCAGATTGTTCCCTAGGCTTAGAAAAGGGGCACAGGTGGATGTCTTTTTGAGACAGGGTCTCCCTGTAGTCCCAGCTGTCCTGGAACTCACTCTGTAGACCAGGCTGGCCTTGAACTCACAAAGATCTACCTGCCTCTGCCTCCCAAATTGTTGTATATTTAAAGTACTGTCATACATCCATGTAGGGTGATTGGTGTGTGCTGGACACATAGAAACACCTCAGTGAATGATAGCTGTTGTTTATAAATGCTCCAGCTAATCTCCATATAGAGTACAGTTATTCAGCTTTCTGTAATTCTATTTTTTTTTTTGAGACAGGGTCTCCCTATAGCCCCAGCTGGCCTGGAACTCACTCTGTAGACCAGGCTGGCCTTGAACTCACAGAGATCTGCCTGCCTCTGCCTCCTGAGCCCTGGGACCAAAGGTGTGCACCACCACTCCCTGCTTAAAGGCTGTTCTTTTTTTTTCACATATATTTATTTTTTTAACAAATCTAGACCCGTGTACCCCCCCATTCCCCCACCCCCACCAGAGCTCATGCATTCTGCCAAACATGCTTTTTCATCTCTTTCTCAGTCTGTCTCAATATTCTCCATGAGGAAGTTGACTGTTTTGAGCAGAAGTTCACTGTTTTAATCAGTTCTTCGATGCAGTCTAAAGGTTGTTCTTAGCCACCATGTGGGTGCTGGGAATCAAATTCGAGTCCTTTGCAAGAGCAGTCAGCGCTCCTAACCATTAAGCCATCTCTGCAGCCCCTAGCTTTCTGGAATTCTTACTAGGTATTACAGTCCTTGTGAGGTCAGCTCCCACCTATGCAACCAACAGCATGGTACAAAACCGGCAAGAGGGACTTCTACAGTGTTCTGAAAAGATAATGTGGCTTCTTAAAAAAAAAGCTATTTATTTACTTATTTACATGTGTGTGTATGTGTGTGTATGTGTGTATGTGTATGTGTGTGTGTATGTGTGTATGTATATGTGTGTGTGTATGTGTGTGTGTGTATGTGTGTGTGTATGTGTGTATGTGTGTATGTGTGTGTGTATGTGTGTGTATGTGTGTATGTGTGTATGTGTGTATGTATATGTGTGTGTGTATATGTGTGTGTGTGTATGTGTGTATGTGTGTATGTGTGTATGTGTGTGTATGTGTGTGTATGTGTGTATGTGTGTATGTGTGTATGTGTGTGTGTATGTGTGTGTATGTATGTGTATGTGTGTGTGTGTATGTGTGTGTGTGTATGTGTGTGTATGTGTTTGTGTGTGTATGTGCCCTCATTTGTGTGGGTGACCCTGGAGTGACCAGAAGAGAGCATTGGATCCCTTAAGCAGGCTGTTGTGAGGCAGCCAACGTGGGTGCTGGAAACTGAACCTCAATCCTCTGCAAGCCGTTCTGAGTGCTGTGCTCTCTCTTCAGCCTCTCAGAAAGTTCGGCTTCTGTCTTGTTGTTCTTCTGCTACCAGGTGAATGTTCCTTCTCATTTGATTTTTGCCTTCTTAAATGAAAAAATTCAGTCAAGAAGCAAAGACAATTTATAGCTTTATTAAGCAAAGGCAAACTAAGTAAAATGTACACTTACAAAGAAGGACTGGAGAAGGCTGTCAACAAGTAAGGATGGGGCTGGAGAGATGGCTCAGCAGTTACGAGCACTGGCTGCTCTTGCAGAAAACCTGGGTTTGGTTCCCAGTATCCACATGGCAGCTAACAACTGTCTCTAACTCCAGTTCCAGGGGATCTGATGCCCTCTTCAGACCTCTGTAGGAACTTACAGGTGCATTTACATACATGTAAAATAAAAATAATTTTTTAAAATAATAATTTTGTAAATGAGGAGATCAGAGCCCAATGGGTTCTTAGATGTGGATTTTAAAGATGTTTTCATGAATGTTTATGAGATGTGTGGCACATTTGTGGGGTGAGGTGGCCCTTTTTCCCTGACAAATCACGAGTCTCCTTCCAAGGAATTCCTTCTTTTGGCCCTATTGAAAAGCCTAGAGGGGGGTCAAAACTATAATGTAAATGATAAGATGATGAACTATAATGTAAATGATAATGTAAATGATATGATGATGAACTTGGGTCTTCAGAGGACACAAACCCTTCACTGGTGGGAACTGGGAAGGACCTGGTCACCTTAGTTTCTGATACAGTCAGAAGAACCTCACTGAAGCTTCAAGGATGTTTAAACACAGAGGAGTATTCTGAGCACCACAGGACAGCGCTCCTTGCAAGACACAGCCATGGTTTGCCTGGCTGACTCATGCTTAACTCTTTACCCAACCAGGAAACACAGATATCAAGACAGGACTTACCTGGTCTCAGGTCTTGTCTCACTGCTTGTGTGGAGGTAGCAGCTACGTCGAGTCCTTCAGTCCTTGTAGAGGATCTACTGAGTCTTTTCTGCCACCCAGAAGAACACTTTTCGACCTCACATGGGTTTTCAGGTGATTGTTATTTTGGCCCATGCCTGGATGGGAACTGAATAAAACACCCTTCCCCAGAGCTGGCTAGCTAAGTTATACTGAACTTCCTGCAAGGTAAATGCTAAGCTTAAGTTTTTGTTAATTTCTTATACAACATTAAATAACTAATACAAAAACATTACATCGTTCCTATCCTGACTGGTCTCATCTTATTTCTACACTTTTTTTTTTTTTTTTTTTTTTTTAGACAGGGCCTCCCTATAGTCCCAGCTGGCCTGGAACTCACTCTGTAAACCAGGCTGGCCTTGAACTCACAGAGATCCACCTGCCTCTGCCTCCTGAATGCTAGGATTAAAGGTGTGGGCCGCCATGCCCAGCTTAAAGGCAGTTCTTAGCCGCCATGTGGGTGCTGGGAATCGAACCCGGTTCCTCTGCAAGAGCAGTTGATGCTCTTAACAGCTGAGCCATCTCTCCAGCCCCATTTCTACATATCTTAATGAGACAAGAATAATGAAGGGTTTTTTGTTTTATGAGAAAATAAAGGCTAGAAGAAGTATCCTTTTTGGTCAACGTAGTCAATCACAAGTTGTTTGGTTAGAAGTTGAGATCAGCTCAAGAAACACCCAGAAATGAAATCCAGATCTACCACATTATTATTATTATTATTATTATTATTATTATTGTTATTTTGCATTTTTGAGACAGGGTCTCCTTTTTAGTCCCAGCTGGTCTGGAGTTCACTCTGTAGAACACACTGGCCTTGAACTCAACAGAGATCCACCTGTGTCTCCTGAGTGCTCGGATTAAAGGCGTGCACCACCATGCCCAGCCCCAGATCTTCCACTTTTAAATCAATGAGCAGCTTCAATCTTGGGTGGGCTGAGTCTGTGGGTAACAATGGCTTCTTTGTTTTTTTTTTTAATTTTATTTACTTTTGTATGTGTATGAATGTACTGTCTGCATGCAGGTCTGTGCACCCGTGTCGTGCAATGCCGCAGAGGTCAGAAGAGGGTGTCGGATTCCCCTGGAACTGGAGTTCTCCTGGAATTGGAGTTACAGACGGTTCTTAGCCGCCATGTGGGTGGTGGGGATCGAACCCGGGTCCTCTGCAAGAGCAGTCGGTGCTCTTAACTGCTAGGCCATCTCTCCAGCCCAACAGTGGCTTCTTTGTGATAAGCTTGCTGAAGGATGGCTGGGTCTTCTGCAGGCAATCCCAGCTGCTGTCAGTTTGAGAGTGGAAGGTACTGCTTGGCTGCGCTCCTCCTGATTCTGTGGACTTTACAGTTTTTCCTTCCCCCCTTCCACAGTGTTTCCCAAGTTGTGTGTGTGTGTGTGTGTGTGTGTGTGTGATACAGAGCCACACTTGTTTTTAAATAAAGTTTTATTAGGACATTCATCACAGCTATGAATTCTGCTATCATCAAACATTTTAGAAAGGCTAATTTAACTTTTTAAACTTTAGTTAATTTTGCACCTGAGAGGCACAATGTGAGTGGTCTCAATGTGACAATGGCGTTTATTTCCTGAAAGGCCTTGTGACCCTATGGCAACTTTTCGAGCACAGTTTGGGATGAAGAACAGTGGCTAACCTTGACAATGTGGTTGCTAACCTTGACAACGTGGTCGCTAACCTTGACAGCGTGATCGCTAGCCTTGACAGCGTGGTTGCTGGCCTTGACAGCGTGGTTGCTGGCCTTGACAGCGTGGCTGCTAACGTTGACAGCATGGTCGTAGCCTGTCTTTCCCCATCTTCAGCCTCTCTATCATTCCCATAATCTATAAAAGAAAAATTAGAACTACAACTATGGCCTTTAAGTTGGTAAGTTTTTTTTGAAGGGAAAGAGTTTAAACCTTGCCTTTAACTTCCAGACTATAGAAATCAGGGAGAGGAAATACTCTAAAAAAGAAACACATGGGGATGGAAGCAGGAGCCCGGCTCAGTAGTTAAGAGCATTTACTGCTATTACAAAGGACTGAAGTTCAGCCAGGTGTGGTAGTGCACGCTTTTAATCCCAGCACTTGGGAGGCAGAGGCAGGTGGATCTTTGTGATTTCAAGGCCAGCCTGGTCTACAGAGTGAGTTCCAGGACAGCTGGGGCTACAGGGAGACCCTGTCTTGAAAAGACCAAAAAACAAAACAAAACAAAACAAAAAAACAAAGAACAGAAGTTCAGTTTCCAGAATCCACATCACGCCGGGCAGCTCACAACCATCTGTAACTCTACCTCCAGGGAGCTCTAACACCTCTGCCTGCTGAACTCATGTACACACGCACACACACACACTCTCTCTCTCTTAAAAATAAAATTTAAAACAAAAAAGAAGTGAAGGCATCAATTATTGAAATGAAGCACAAAGGCATTGATTGATCTTTGAAAAACTGAGGTCAGAAAGCATTAACCAAGTAAAGAAAGCACTAAAATTAATGCTAAGTGTATTAGTCACTTTTCTATTGCTGTGATAAAACACCATGACCAAAGGAACTTATAAAAGGAAGAGTTTATTTGAGTTTATGATTGACGGTTCCAGGGAATTGAGTCCATTGTGGCGGGAGGCATGGCGGCTGGAGCTGGAGCAGCAAACCGAGGGTCACATCTCACAAAGACCATAGGAAGCAGGGAGAGTGGCTGGAGACCATGAGGCTTGTTAAACTCACCAAGCCTGCCCCCAGTGACATACCTCCCCCAGCACAGCCACACCTTCTAAGACCTCCAAAAACAGTGCCACCAACTGGAGACAAATGTCTGAATACTTACAGCCTATGGGGGACACTCATTCAAACCACCACATTTCACTCCCTGGCCCCCATAGGCTCCTGACCATATAAAATGCAAAATGCATTTAGTCCAACCTTAAAAGTCCCATAGTCTTTACCAGTNCCTAGTATACCAATAATCATTTTAATTGACAATTTCATATTTTTAAATAACCCTTCATTTTAAGTGAAAACTCGCTCTAATCAATATAGTATGCTTAAAGTTAATGGAACTGGTATGTCAGGAGACCAGGATGTAAACCCAGGAAGTCTAAGTGGGGAGGGAGTTAAGGTGGCCTCAAGCACCCCAAGATCCTGGGACATACCTCTTTGTCTTTGTGTTGAGTCTCTCTTCTTAAGTGTAGGAATGACCTGTGACTTGCTTCTAACCAATAAGAAAAAATGTCAAAGGTGTGAGCTGATTAAGATATTGAATTCAGTAACTTCCCTCCATCTTGATGAAGCAAGGGGCTATGCTGGGAGGCTCCCATGGCAAAAATGAGAACGTGGCCTCTTTTCCAGAAGGGAAGTCCCAAGATGAGGAACCTAACAGCTCGTACTTATCCCTCAGAATCAGAACGATGCATTAATTTAAAAAGAACTGTGTGTTAATTCATATAATATATACCTATCAGCCCCCCCCTTCTTTTCTCAAAGATGGGAGCTCAGTATGTAGCACAGGCTGGCCTGGAACTTGTGATTCTGCTCACTCTGCAAGTGGTAGGATTATAAGCAGGCAACACCACAGTTGGCTGTTTTTACTTCTGTGTTTGAGTGTTTGCTGTGCACCACATATGTTCAATGCCCAGAGGCCAGAAAGGGTGTTGGATCACCTACACACTGGGATTATGGATAGTTTTGATGCATTTGGGTGCTGGGAACCAAACATGCGTCCTTCTAAGAGAACCAGTGCTCTTAACCACTGAGTCATCCCTTCGGGTCCAACAAACTCTAATTTCTGACAGATCACTCTGCTGACATGAACTCTCAGGTTATGAGATGTCTGTTTTGTTTTTGTTGACACAGGGACTTACTATGTTGCCCTGGCTACCTTGGAACTCGCTGTATAGACCAGATGCCCTTGAATTCACAGAGATTCACTGCCTCTACCACTCCCAAGTTTAGCCTGGAATTGGTTTTATTTGTTTTGTTTTGTTTTATTTTTTGTTTTAAATTTTCTCAAAGAATTTCTTTCCTCCCGATAATCCCATTAAGGAATAGGTATCTAATTGTAGCAAATTGTCTCAGATCATTGTTCTCAAATATCTTTAATTCTTTTAATTTCAGAAATATTTTGACTATACAAAAATCTCCCAGGTGAATCTTCCCACTTGTCACTGAAATGAATAAGTGAGAGCAAGGAAGGAAACAAAAGGTGGACAAGAGAAGAGGCATGGGTGTTTCTGATGGGGAAGGAGGTTTGGGTTTTGACTCAATAACAGAAACAGGTTATTAAATCAAGTGAACTACTAAGTCATAAACATGAAGGCTCGTGATCAGTTCATGATTTTAAAGGCACAGGGATGGCTAGATCAGAGCCGTAGAAAGAGCAGAATGAAGCGTGGCTCTCTACGATATCCTGACACACAGAATTCCATCACTTTTTCATTTGTTAGAGCTTCCGGAAAATCTTGCTGAATCCTACTTTGGACAAGCATTAAGTCGGGTTGCCAAAGATTTCCAAGGTTCACTAGCAAGTGACCTGGAAAAAAATTCATATTAAGACTTTAAAAGTCTACAAGTGCCGGAAAAGCTTTTAATAGTTAACTCATCAACTGAGCCAAAATGAACTGATGAGCTGGGCTAGCATGTTCCTTGTTGGAACCAGAGAAAAGAAACTGGAAAACAACCTCTCTTGCAGAGGTCAATATAAAACTTGGTAAATGGAGCTGGGGAGATGGCTCAGTGATTAACACCACTGGCTACTCTTACAGAGGACACAGATTACATCCCAGCACCCACATGGCAGCTAACAACCACCTATAACTCCAGTTCCACAGAGGATCAATGCCCTCTCTGACCTCCAAGGCATTGCACAACACGGGTGCACAAACCTACATGCAGACAGTACATTTAATACATACAAAAAAAGTATTAAATATATTATACATGTAAATTTTTCATTCTTAGCATAATTTTAGTGCTTTTCTTTACTGGTTAATGCTTTCCAACCTCAGTTTTTCAAAGATCAATCAATGCCTTTGCGCTTCATTGGTACCAGAGAGTGGGCGGTTGGCTGTGAAGAACCTGACATGTGTGTGTTTGGAGAAATGTAGAAGACTTTGGAACTTTGGCTAGAAAAGCTGTTGACTAGCGCGTGGTGGCGCACGCCTTTAATCCTAGCACTTGGGAGGCAGAGGCAGGCGGATCTTTGTGAGATTCAAAGGCCAGCCTGGTCTACAAAGTGAGTTCCAGGACAGCTGGGGCTACAGGGAGCCCCTGGCTCGAAAAGACCAAAAAAAAAAAAAAAAAAGAAAAGCTGTTGACTAACTGTAAGCAGAGCTTAAGGGGCCATTTTTAGTAGAAGCCTGGAAGAAAGCAAGGCTGCAAAAATGTAGTTCCAGAGGAAAATAAAGACTTAGGCAGCAACCGGGATATTTTGATAAAGAGTCTGGCTAGATTGCCCACAGCCCAAATGCTTGCCTGATGCTAGTTGAAAAGCAATGGACGGATGTCTTGGTGAGGATATTCGTAGACAGCCTAATGTAGAAATGGTGGCGTGGCTTTTAATGGTGAATATTATACAGATCTACAGTGAAAAAGAGCAAATGGGGGCAGAAGAAATGCAGAATGTACAGTTTGGATCTGAAAGTACACTGGGAAGATTAAAGGTGTGGCCAAGGCTTGTGAAGGAGAGTCTTTTTATAAGGAGACTAAAGTGATTAAGGAGAGGCCTGGAGATTTACAAGTAAACAAAGAATCAGTACTTTCAGGCAAGACCACACCCACCTAATCCTCCAACTTTTGAAAGGAAAATACTGAAAGCATTTTCTGCTCCAAGTTCAGGGCAGAGAAAGTTGCAAATGTGGTTGAAAAGAGGCCAGGGTCCAACCCAAATTTGCAGCCAAACTCAGCATTTCATTCACGTGGTGCGGCTTTAGAGGCATGAAGTTGCAAGAGTGAAGGGGTCTCAGTTCTTCCTCCAGGTTTCAGAGAGCTGCCAAGGTCAGGCAGATTGCAGCAGGGGGTGTCCCTGCATAAAGAAGGCCCTAGTAGCCATTGCATGAAGCTGTGAATGTGAAGCTGGTTGCAGCAGAGACCCCAAAAGACATTCGAGATGCAGACCTTGAGAATTGCCAAAAGACTGCATAAGGAGTGATACCCCTAAAAAGAGATGTATGTTTGCAAGCAAAGCTAGAAGAGCTGAGCTCTAAGCCTTTGGAAGTCAAGTCCCAGAAGTCGCACATGGAGCTACTGGACTTTGTTTTGCCCTGCTGGTTTCTCTGGTTTTTGGTCCAGTATTTCCTCACTATGCCTCTATTCCTCCCTTTTGAATGGAAATGTGTATTCGGTCCACTGTACATTGGGAGTATTGTAATTTGTCTTTTGATTTTACAGGAGCTTACAGTTTAGGAGATTGGCCTAAGTCTCAGAAGAAAATTGGACTGTGACTTTTGAATGGCATGAAACTGTAAAGAATAAGGCCGGGCGTGGTAGTGCATGCCTTTAATCCTAGCAGTTGGGAGGCAGAGGCAGGTGGATCTTTGTGGTTCAAGCCAGCCAGTCTACAGAGTGAGTTCCAGGACCGCTGGGCTACAGGAGACCCTGTCTGAAAAGACCAAAGAAAAAAAAAAAAAAGAACAGAAACGGGTAAAGACTAATGGGACTTTTTTTTTTTTTTTTTTTTTTTGGAACAGTTTTAACAGATTCTGCAGGCATTAATCATATTTACTCCCCAAATAGTAAAGGCATAGGTAAAAGGAAGACAGGACTACTACTTTGGAAGGCACAAGTCTGTTTATACCCTACGAATAATGGAATATTGCTGATGGCATGTTACCCACAGTAAAAATAGCGTGAACCATAAAGGAGTCAACAAAGAACCTGCATATGGCCGACAGTGGCATTATCACTTTATGAAATGTTAACTTTTTTTTTGTCTTTTTGAGACAGGGTCTCCCTGAAGCCCCAGTTGGCCTGGAATTCTCTATGTAGACTGGGCTGGCCTTGAACTCACAGAGACCTGCCTGCCTCTGCCTCCAGACTGCTGGAATTAAAGGCATCACCAAACCTGGTCCAACAGGAACTTTATAACAATTAAAAAGAGAAAAACAAACCAACCAACCAACCTCTTTTTTTTTACTCTGTCAAGGAAACAAATCATACTAAATGTTTATTCAGCCCTTTCCATAATTTTCAAAATATTCTGACTTTTTAATTTGATCCTTGTCTAGTGTCAAGTCAGGTAAGTACTGCTTGTGAACTTTGGGAAGAGCCCTGGACTTGGGTTCTAGTCTTTGTTCTCCTACCAAACAGCTGTGACTGCTTGGGAAAGCCATCCTCCTGACTTTTGTAAAGTTCAATGCTCCATACAAACATTCTAATTTAATTAAACAATTTTTATAGTCATTACTAGGCATTAAATAGTACTGGTACATGAAAAATTCTTAACCAGAGAAGCACGGAGTGGAAAACAAACTAGAGGTACTATGAAAGGAACTAACAGGGAACAAAGCAACAGAAAGATGAAACCCCCTCAACATCAAATAGTACTGGAAACAGGAATAAAGTCTTCTAACACTGTTGGAGCCTCAATAGATCAGAGTACTATAATACTATTATGTATGCGCTTGCTCACTTCTTTCTTTTTTTTTTTTTGATGCATGGCTTATGTTTTCAGGCTGGCCTCAATCCTCTACTTATGCCTTTGGAGTAAGTACATGGGAGTCACAGGCACACACCACCTCTCAGGCTGTTACTAGTTCTGATCCAAATTTTAAGCTAATTTCAAATGCCTTGCATTATCAGTATTTTTGCCCCTGCTAAGAGTGGGTAGGACTTCTTCTAAAACCAGTATATGGTCATGTCACTACAGTGTACACAGAAGTCCACATTGCAAAACAGTGTTGTTATGAAAACTCTTGTTCAGCTCTAAGGTTTACTAGTAAAGGCTCCTTCTTACAACTGCACTTCTGGAGAATCAGCACCAGCCAATTGGCACTTATTATTATTTTTTTTTTTTTTTGGTCTTTTCGAGACAGGGTCTCCCTGTAGCCCCAGCTGTCCTGGAACTCACTTTGTAGACCAGGCTGGCCTTGAACTCACAAAGATCCGCCTGCCTCTGCCTCCCAAGTGCTAGGATTAAAGGCGTGCGCCACCACGCCCGGCTAGTCAACAGCTTTTCTAGCCCAAAGTTCCAAAGTCTTCTACATTTCTCCAAACATCCACATGGTCAGGTTCTTCACAGCCAACAGCCCACTCTCTGGTACCAATGAAGCGCAAAGGCATTGATTGATCTTTGAAAAACTGAGGTTGGAAAGCATTAACCAAGTAAAGAAAGCACTAAAATTAATGCTAAGAATGAAAAATTTACAGTTATAATATATTTAATACTTTTTTTGTATGTATATAAATGTACTGTCTGCATGTAGGTTTGTGCACCCGTGTTGTGCAATGCCTTGGAGGTCAGAAGAGGGCATTGGATCCTCTGGAACTGGAGTTATAGGTGGTTGTTAGCTGCCATGTGGGTGCTGGGAATGTAATCTGGGTCCTCTGTAAGAGTAGCCAGTGGTGTTAATCACTGAGCCATCTCCCCAGCTCCATTTACCAAGTTTTATATTGACCTCTGCAAGAGAGGTTGTTTTCCAGTTTCTTTTCTCTGGTTCCAACAAGGAACATGCTAGCCCAGCTCATCAGTTCATTTTGGCTCAGTTGATGAGTTAACTATTAAAAGCTTTTCCGGCACTTGTAGACTTTTAAAGTCTTAATATGAATTTTTTTCCAGGTCACTTGCTAGTGAACCTTGGAAATCTTTGGCAACCCGACTTAATGCTTGTCCAAAGTAGGATTCAGCAAGATTTTCCGGAAGCTCTAACAAATGAAAAAGTGATGGAATTCTGTGTGTCAGGATATCGTAGAGAGCCACGCTTCATTCTGCTCTTTCTACGGCTCTGATCTAGCCATCCCTGTGCCTTTAAAATCATGAACTGATCACGAGCCTTCATGTTTATGACTTAGTAGTTCACTTGATTTAATAACCTGTTTCTGTTATTGAGTCAAAACCCAAACCTCCTTCCCCATCAGAAACACCCATGCCTCTTCTCTTGTCCACCTTTTGTTTCCTTCCTTGCTCTCACTTATTCATTTCAGTGACAAGTGGGAAGATTCACATGGGAGATTTTTGTATAGTCAAAATATTTCTGAAATTAAAAGAATTAAAGATATTTGAGAACAATGATCTGAGACAATTTGCTACAATTAGATACCTATTCCTTAATGGGATTATCGGGAGGAAAGAAATTCTTTGAGAAAATTTAAAACAAAAAATAAAACAAAACAAAACAAATAAAAACCAACTTCCAGGCTAAACTTGGGAGGTAGAGGCAGGTGAATCTCTGTGAATTCAAGGGCATCTGGTCTATACAGAGAGTTCCAAGGTAGCCAGGGCAACATAGTAAGTCCCTGTGTCAAAAAACAAAACAAGACATCTCATAACCTGAGAGTTCATTGTCAGCAAGAGGTGAAGTCTGTCAGAAAATTAGAGTTTGTGGGACCCGAAGGTATGACTCAGTGGTTAAGAGCACTGGTCGCTCTTAGAGAGGACGCATGTTTGGTTCCCAGCACCCAAATGGCATCAACAACTATCCATAATCCCAGTTGTAGGTGATCCAACACCCTTTTCTGGCCTCTATGGGCATTGAACATATGTGGTGCACAGCAAAACACTCAAACACATGAAGTAAAAACAAGCCAACTGTGGTGTTGCCTGCTTATAATCCTACCACTTGACAGAGTGAGACAGAATCACAAGTTCCAGGCCAGCCTGTGCTACATACTGAGCTCCCATCTTTGAGAAAAGAAGGGGGGGGCTGATAGGTATATATTATATGAATTAACACACAGTTCTTTTTAAATTAATGCATCGTTCTGATTCTGAGGGATAAGTACGAGCTGTTAGGTTCCTCATCTTGGGACTTCCCTTCTGGAAAAGAGGCCACGTTCTCATTTTTGCCATGGGAGCCTCCCAGCATAGCCCCTTGCTTCATCAAGATGGAGGGAAGTTACTGAATTCAATATCTTAATCAGCTCACACCTTTGACATTTTTTCTTATTGGTTAGAAGCAAGTCACAGGTCATTCCTACACTTAAGAAGAGAGACTCAACACAAAGACAAAGAGGTATGTCCCAGGATCTTGGGGTGCTTGAGGCCACCTTAACTCCCTCCCCACTTAGACTTCCTGGGTTTACATCCTGGTCTCCTGACATACCAGTTCCATTAACTTTAAGCATACTATTGATCTCAGAGCCTCGAGTTCTTCACCTATAAAATGAAGGGTTTATTTACAACTTTATGACACTGCTCAATTCCACTGATTCTTGGTCTCACGGTCTTGTGCCACTTTTTTGATTTTTTTTGCCTGTCTTGGCTGCCTCCTGAGCTACCATCCAGTGCTTTAATTGAATTACCATTCCTTTAAAACTGAAATCAGTTTAAAATTAAAGCTTCTTATAGCATTAGAACTTTAAAAAGACCTGCTATTACTGAAACTTAATTGTAAACACATATCTAGCAGGACTGAAGTTTGTTTGTGTAGCTCTAAAATGCATCCCGGGCACACACCTTGTGGACGACAAGATCTGGGGCAGATCTGCCTTGGTAAGTCTCCTCCCTGCTGTCTGTGACCTCAGCCCTGCCAGGTCTCCTGGACACTCCTGGTGGCTGTCCCAACACCACCTCTGTGCGCTCCCTTTCTTGCCCTTCCTTGGGCTCACCATCTCTACTCTGTTAAGACCTTGTGGATCCCTAATCTAGGAACTTTCCCAGACCTGCCTTGGTGAGTCTCCTTTCTCACACTGTGCTAGACAGCTTCAACTTAACAAACCTAGTTAGAGGGAACTTCAATTAAGGAATTGTCTCCATTGGTTTGACCTGTGGCCATGTCTATTGGGCATTTTCTTCACTATTGACTGATGTGGGAGGGCCCAACCCACTGTGGATAGTGCCACCCTTGTGCAGGGGATCCTGTGTTGTATAAGAAAGCAAGCTGGGGCTGGAGAGATAGCCTAGCGGTTAAGAGCACCGATTGCTCTTGCAGAGGACCCGGGTTCGATCCCTAACACCCACATGGTGGCTAAGAACCTTCTGTAACTCCGATTCCAGGAGAACTCCAGTTCCAGGGTAATCTGAGACTCTCTTCTGACCTCCGCGGCATTGCACGACACGGGTGCACAGACCTACATGCAGACAGTGCATTCATACACATACAAAAATAAATAAAATTAAAAAAAAAAAGCAAGCAAGCAAGCTGAACCAGGCTAGAAGAGCAAGTTAATAAGCAGTGTTCCTCCGTGGCCTGTGCTTCAGCTCCTGCCTCCAGGTTCCTGCCCTGATTTCCTTCAATGATAAACTGAGACCTGGGAGATGTAAGTAGAATAAAGGTTTCTCTTCTAAGTTGGTTTTGGTCAGTGTTTTTATCACAGCAACGGAACATAAGAGAACACTCACTCCCAGCACTCCATGATCTCAGCTATGCCAGGACCTTTGGAATCCCCTGAGGCTTTCCCAGCCCTGCTGTGGTGCACTGCCTTTCCTACACCTCCTTGGGACTGTCATCTCTGGTCTGTTAGGACCCTGTTAGATCCTCAGATTGAGGAGCTTTACCAGAGCAAATTTCCTTTCCTGAATGTCCCTGTCCTCTGCAGTCACCACCTCAGCTCTGCCAGGACTCTTGTGCACTGCTGGGAGCCTTTCCAGACCTGCCTTGCAGTCAGACCTGAGTAAGTGACTAGGATCCTTTTTCCCTAAGACCTGTGAGCTCTCCCAGCCTGACCTATCAGACAACTTGTTCACTTAGCAAGACCCAGCCCACCTGCTGTTCCAAAACTGAGGACTCAGCCCTGGAACTTTAACTCAAAATTGCAATTATCCTTAGGTTAAATGAGACTACTCCGTACACCCAATTTACGTATCAATATAAACTGTCTCCCAAACTGAAAGGCAAGTAACTGCTCAGTTAGGCTGTAACCTAACAAGTCAGGGAAACAGCAAAGATACAAATAACCACTCAAGGGGCTGGAGAGATGGCTCAGCAGTTGAGAGCTCCGACTGCTCTTGCAGAGGACCCAGGTTCTATTCCCAGCACCCACATGGTGGCTAAGAACCGTCTTTAACTCCAGTTCCAGGGGGAATCCGACTCCTTCTTCTGATCTCTGAGGCATTGCATGACACAAGTGCACCAACCTACATGCAGACAGTACACTCATGCACATAAAAAAATAAAATAATTAATTAAAAAAAAAACAATCACTCAACAAAAATGAGACCGCTTACCTATACCAAGAAACACTACCACCAACACAAATCCAGGTGCCTAGGTTTCAATGAAAAAAATATGAATAAATAAGATAATATGTCTACTACAGAAATTAGCGTCCTCATCATAATGTTTCCTGAGAATGGCAGTCCAGTGGGTGCACCAGACAATGATTTTAAAATAGCAATTATAAATATGTTCAGGGAACTCAAAGAAGATATGAATAAAAGACTAAACGAAGACTGTGAAAACTGAGTTTAATGAGATAACTAAAACAATTCAAATCATGAAATTAGAATTTAATAAAAGCATAGGATCTCTGAAGAAAAGTCAAACTGAAATAAAACTTGAAATGAAAAACTCAGGTGCTCAAAAAAATTACAGTAAAAAGGAAGTAGAGGAAGTAGAGAATATCAGCTCTTGAAGATAAGCTTTCTGAAATGGATAACTCAATCAAAGAAAATGTCAAACCTAAATTAAGCCAGGAATGTAGTATACAAGAGCTCAGGGGCACTGTAAAAAAAAAAAACACAAACAAACCTACAAATCATAGGCATAGAAGGAGAAGAAAGTCACAGAAAATATTTTTAATAAAACCATAGAAGAAAATTTCCCAGATCTAAGAAAGAAATATCTATCAAAGTACAAGAAGCATACAAAATACCAGGTAGAAAAGTCCAGAAAAGAAATTTCCTGTGTCATTTAATAGTCAAAATTCTGCATGTACAGAACAAAGAAAAGATATTGAAAGCTGTGATAGAGAAAGGGTAAATCACATATAAAGACAAGATTATCAGAATAACAACTGATTTTTCAATGGAGACCATGAAAGCCAGAAGGGTTTGGACCAATGCTGTACAAGTTAGGAAAGAATAGATTCCAGCCTAGACTATTATACCCAGCAAAACTATCAGTTGTGATTGAAGGAGAAAGAAAAACTTCCCATGACAAAAACAGATTTAAGGAACTTATGTCTGTAAAACCAGCTCTAGAGCAAATATTCAATGGAATGCTTCGGTCTGAAGAGAAGATTAAACACACTCAAAAGGGCACAATGAATACATAAATTATACTAAGAACCAGCACCATACCACCAACATAGCAGGAATTAATATACCTTATCAATATTAATTGTCTCAGCTCCCCAGTGAAAAGACACAGACTAACTGATGGGATTAGGAAACAGGATTCATTGGTTTGCTGCCTCCAAGAAACATACCTCACCAGCAATGGTTGATGCCATCTTAAGGTAAAAGGATAGGAAAAGGATATTCCAAGTAAATGGAACTATAAAAGGGGGAAAAAAGCAGGTGTAGTTATTCTAATATCCAATCAAATTAACTTCAAAATAAACTAGTCAGAAGAGACAGGGACACTCACCTCATGGACAGAAAAATATACTAGGAAGATATTGTAATTCTGAACATACATGCACCAAATGCAGGGGCACCCAATTTCATAAAAGAAACATGATCAAATCTAAAATCACAGATTGAATCCAACATAGGGAGAGTGGGTGACTTCAATATGCCACTGTCACAAACAGACAAGTCGGCCAGACAAAATTTTAGTTTTTTAGAGCAATCTGGAGTTAGATGACATGATAAATCAAATGGAGCTTACAGACATCTACAGAATGTTCCACCCAAACATCAAAGAAACACTTCCTTCTCATCAGCCCATGGAACCTTCTCCAAAATTGACCACATATTAGGACACAAAGGAAGTCTCCACAAATGTAGAAAAATTGAAATATCCTGATTTTATTTGAGCACAAAGAAATAAAGCTAGGTATCAACAACAATAAAAGTGGGAAAAAGTACACAAACTCATGGAAGCCAAACAACACAGTACTGAATGAAATTTGGATCAAGGGAGAAATTAAGAAGGAAAAACTTAAATTCCTAGAGTTGAATAAAACTAAAACACAGCATATGAAATCTATGGGACACAACGAAGTTCACCCCAAGAGGGTGACCTTAAGTGCTTACACCAGAAAATTAGAAACATCTCACATAAATAAAATAATGATACACTGGAAAACCTTGGAAAGCCATGAACAAACGACACCTAAAAAGAGTCCATGAAAAGAGATAAATAAAATCAAGGCCAAAATTAATGAAGTAGAAACAAAGAAAACAATACAAAGAATCAGTGACATGAAGAGCTGGTTCTTTGGAAATATTAAAAAGATTGACAAACCTTTCACCAAATTAACAAAAGGAAAAAGAGGACCCAAATTAACAAACTCAGAGATGAAAAGGAAAACCTTACAACAGATCCTGAGAAATTCAGAAATATGTAAGGACATACTTTATTTTTTTTTTTTTAATCTTTTTTTTTTAATTTTTTTTTATTTATTTCTGTATGTGTATGAATGTACTGTCTGCATGCAAGTCTGTGCACCCGTGTCGTGCAATGCCGCGGAGGTCAGAAGAGGGCGTCGGATTCCCCTGGAACTGGAGCTCTCCTTGAATTGGAGTTTCAGACGGTTTTCGGCCGTCATGTGGGTGCTGGGGATCGAACCCGGGTCCTCTGTAAGAGCGGTCGGCGCTCTTAACCGCTAGGCCATCTCTCCAGCCCCATGTAAGGACATACTTTAAAAAGGACCTTACATATATCTCAATCAGAGAAATTTGATCCTCAAGTGACCTTGAGAAAAAAAAAACCTTGGTTAATCTGGGCTAACTGTGTGGCCTTAAACATCCAAAAGGAAAATATAACCAGAAATAAATAATCAGTAAGGCCTGAGAAATTCTACTTCAGATATAAAACTTGAGATCTTAGTAAAAAGACAAAAAGACAAAAAAAAGGCACTGTTGTTTTGCTTGTCTTCAGTTCTTACTGGCAAGTGCATCTACCCTGTGGCTGACACTGCTTTTGCCATCCTTCAAAGACATGAGACACAGCTTTTGAACCTTCTAATATAAGCTCATGTCTCTCCAAGAATCCTCCAAACCTTCAGTGCCAGATGGGGACTGCTGAGACATCCAGCTTGTGGACTGGGCAGCTACCGGAGTTTCCACTTCTTCAGAGTATAGACTGCTATTGTTGGACTACCCAGGCTGTATCATGGAGGCCAGTACAGGCAGATCAAGACAGGAAGTGGTGCTTACTGAACCTCATTTGGTGACCACGGGAAGGGAAGACTCCAGTGTGGAGCACAGGTACAGGATTGACGGTTGTTTGGGCTTACCAAGGAGTAGCCTTCAAACACTTCCTTAAGGAAAACATGACATCTTTCAGCCCAATAAAGAAAAAAAAATCATAAGCTGAAGATGTTAAAACCTATGTTGTCATAATCTTGATATATGTGTGCCATACATATATGCATATTTTGGAGTGATACAAATTGGAAGGAACAACAACAACAAAAAAGACTGGGTCAAAGAACTGACTGAAACAGTAAGCATCTGCCCAAAACAGTAAACTTCTGCATTGAAAATTCAAAAAACAAAGATTGATAAAAATATGAAAGACATATATGGCAGAATGCATGAGCTGTGGTGAGATGTGGGGCAAGGAAGGGGGGAAATGGGTCAGACTGCTACAGGCATCAAACATCTCTGAGGACCATAGGTGTAACATCTGTCTACAGTGAGTCCTAATGAACTTTACCTCCTAGGTGCAGCACAGTTTCAATATGAGAGACCTCCTTACCTCTTTTTCATAGAACAAAGAAAAACAGTGTGGTGATGAAGTCATCCTTTAACGGTAAATTAGAGCTGACTGTTATAGAAGTAATCTCTTATAAAACTGGAAAAACTGCTTTCTTTAATTGACTAATATACATAGGAACTGTAAAAAGGATTATTGTCTATTCAGAAACAAATATAATACTAAAATCTCTTTAAGTAGTTCATATAATTAATACAAGAGAGCACTGATAGCAGCAATGGATTATTCTGCCAAGGAGATGCTAGCTAGGGGACCCAAGCCCCCGCCCCCCAAAAAAAAGGTTAAGGCTTATTGCCTGTAAACTGGGATATCTGCAAGAAAAGAGGTGGTAAGGTCCGCCCTGCTGTCAATGACCTGATGTAACCATGGGAGGATGGTATCAAGATCGCACTTACAAGTATACAGTTGGTCTCTGGAATACCAGAGAGTGTTACCAAAGGCCACTGAACCAATAAAGCAAATGTTGGTCTCCTTGAGTCAAGCAAAACTCCTCCACCAACATCAGCTACACCCCAATTGCTTGGAGATACTGTGCAGCAGTGGCAGCCATATGTCTGTATATCCCAAATTTATTTGATTATTTTAGCTCTCTCCTTGGAGGAATAACTCGTGGATGTCCCACAAGCTTATCTTCTAGTGATTAGGAGATTTATATGCCACAGTAAGGCCTTGTCATCTCTCTCAGGGGAAAAAAAGTAATCCAGGGATTAACACACCATGCAAACATCTTGTTCTATACCAAAGTAACCTACCATAGTAACTAGCAATGTTTAATAAACAATATATATCTAATCGCTTTGCTTCATTAGTAGGATTGAAAGCCGTCCCTGGGCAATCGGTCAGCCACGAAAGGAAACAGCCAGAACTTAGAGTCCAAAACTACATCTCCAGACAAAGTAGACGTTGTGCTTCTTGTCCACCTGTGCCCCATCTCTAAGCCTAAGGAACAATCTGGTGGAAGAGGGGAGTGGTATATTGTTTAGGGGCTGCGAATGGGGTGAATGGTAAAAACTACGACAATATAGTCTGGACACTTATTTGATCAATCTTATTGGAACATTCAAGCCCCTCCAGCTGGATTGGTGGAGCCTTGGGCTCTGTGGGCTGGGCACAACTGCCTTGCAAATTGGTTTTATATGAGCGATTCTTGTCAAAAAAAAAAAAAAAAAAAAGGAGCTAGGATACTGACATTTGAAACTAACTGGGAATATAAAATGCTAGTTGTTTTATTTATATTTGTATGTAGGTTGGTCTCTATATTTTTCTGAAATACACAACATCTCAGTGTAACACTTTCTTTTTATTGTAGGACAATTTAAAGGAATTAAGCTTAAATTTTACTTCCCAAATAAAGTAGAAGTCTTAGTCCAGTCATATAGCATTAAAGAGCAAAGTGTTTATGGGTAAAATTTATTTAGAGGTACTCAACTCTGCCCAAGCTTTATCCACCAAGTATAGATATTTTAAGGCTTAGTGAATTGTTTAGGATTAGTTAATTTAGGTGTAGGTTTTGGTGGAAATGGTAATACAACTGAACTAATTGGGAATATAAACTGTTTAATTGCGTTTTATTTATAAATTTTTATTGGGTTAAGGTATACAAATGGCCTATATTTTTCTCTGAATAACACAACATCAATTTTATAACATTTTCTTTTACTTGTAGGACAATTTAAAGGAACTTAAGCTTAAATTTCCTTCCCAAATAAGTAGCATACAGTCATGAGAAACAGTTTGGGTAAATTTAATGAAAGCTTATGCCTTGGCTCCTGTTTTGGGTATGTGTAATACAACTTGGGCATCTATAGGTCAAAACATAAAAACCTAAAAAAAAAAAAAAAAAGAGGGAGGGTGGGAGGTGGGGTACTATCCTTTCTGGGATACACAATGGAAAACTGTGGTTCCAATCCTATTGATAAATTTCAATTTTTCTGATCTTGAAACTAACAATGGGAGGAGAATTTTATGTTCCCACAGGTAAAAAATCACCAATCCAAATGCCTGAAAACATACAACTTATGGCTGTGCAGGTGAACTGGGAATGCCAGCACAGAGAGATTGACCCTCTGAACATTAAGGAATGAGGACCCAGACTGCCTGAGTCACGGACACTGAGCATCTCTCTAATAATATTGGAGTTGACTGTTTATAATGTGCCCTAAAGAAGTTTACCTCCAGATGCTGAGAAACCTTCCTACCTCTCCCCTTTTTAGAAAAAGAAAAACATTGATGGTAATGAAACCACTCCTAACTGTAAACTAGAGCCAATTGTTACAGTGGTAATTTCCTAAAAAACAGGCATAACTATTAAACTGATTGATAGGCATAGAACTTGTGAAAGGATATTTCTCTATCTAGAGCCAAATTCAATAGTAAAGTGTTTATAAGTTGTGTAATTAAGCCAAATATATTACTACAGGAAAGCTCTGACATAAGCAATGAATTATTCTGCCTAGGAGATGTTGCTAGGGGATTCAACAACCCCACCCCCCCAAATTATAAAGGCCTTTTGCCTATTAGTGGGATATATGCAAGGAGAAAGGCAGTAAAAGTTGTCGAAACCTGGTGTGAGCATGAAAAATGTTATGGGACATCACTTGCTAGCATACAAATGGCCTCTGAAATGCTAGAGAGCGTTACCAAAGCCACTAAAGCAATACAGCAAAACATTGGTCTCCCCGAAGACAAGCAAGACTCCTCTGTCAATATCAGCTACACCTCAAAAGCCTGAGATACTGTGCAACTGAGAACTGTGCAGCAGCAAGTGTCTATATATATCCCAATCTATTTGGCTATTAGCTCTCTCCTTGGAGGAATAACTCACAGCGGATGCCACAAGCTTATGTCCTCTAGTGGTTAGGTGTTATAAGCCACAATAAGAACTTGTCACCCTTTATAGAGAACCACAGTTTGCGGATAGCATTCCACCAAGCATCGTGTGTCTATGCTCACAACTTAGCTTGACATAATAATGGGTACTGCTTAAATGCCTGTAAATCCAATAGCTTGTGCTTTGTTAGTATGACTAAAAAGGGATCACTGAAGTGTCAATCCATGAAGGGAAACAACCTGAACAGACTGAGTCCAAAATGACCATTCCAAAGAAAAATTAGACGTTTTCTTCTCACCCACTTGTGCCCCTTTCCCAAAGCCCAGGGAACAAACTGCGGAAGAGAGGCGTGGTAGATTGTAAGGGCTGTGAGAGATAGGGGTGAATCATGGACTACAGGAATATAGTCTGGACTCCTGATTGATCAACATGCCTGTGCATACAAGCTTCTCCAACTGGACTATGGGAACCTTGGGTTGTTCAAAATTTGGACATAGATACTTGCAAAATGCACCAATTACCTAATTGTATGACATACTGAGTAACATCAATGTTATCTGCAAACAACTGTGTCATTATATTGTACAATCCCTTAAAAAAAATAAATTGAAAAAAAAAGAATGAAAAAAATTGGGCTGGAGAGATGGCCTAGCAGTTAAGAGCACTGACTGCCCTTGCAGAGGACCCGGGTTCGATCTCCAGCACCCACATGATGGCTGAGAACTGTCTGTAACTCCAATTCCAGGAGAATTCCAGTTCCAGGGGAATCCAAGACCCTCTTCTGACCTCGGCGGCATTGCATGGGTGCACAGACCTGCATGCAGACAGTACATTCATACACATAGAGAAAAATAAATAAAAAATTTTTAAAAATCACTAAAAAAAGAATGAAAAAAATTAAGAAATAAATGACTAAATAAATAGTGGGGGAAGAAATTTGATGTAATCTATGCACCATGATTTCAAATGCAGCGCAAGTACTCAATAAAGGTAAGCTATTATCATTACACATCTACAAGTTTGATTTCTCCAATGCATTGTATTTTGGGTGAGCATCTATAAAACACAGGCAAACGTCCTCTTCCGATATTCCTGACAGATGATGCCCATTAATTATGAGCCTGTATCCTGCCATATCTGACCTCCATATCAGAGTGCTTCCCAGTGCTGTTTCGGGCAGCTTTTCCCAATCAACTGAAGTTCGTGTGTGTTAGTGACTTTTCTCGTTGCTGTGACAAAATAACTGACAAAAAGAGCTTAAAGAAGGATGGCTGTATTCTGGCTCAGTTTGAGCTTCCAGGCCACCATAGCAGGGAAGACATAATGTCAGGAATTTAAGGCCCCTGGTCATTGTGTCCCCAACTGGGAAGCAGAGCGTGATGAATGGTGGTGCTCAGTTGACCCTGACCCATGGAATGGCCCTGCCCACATTCAGGGTTCCTCTTACCTACTCCCTTTCGAAAATACATTCATAGACATAACCCAGAGATACGGTTTTCATGGTAGGTACATCCTGACAAGATGATAATGAAGGTTAACTATCGCATGATACAAACCACAAGACATCCCAGGAAATAACTGAAGAAGGATGAACAGTAAATTCAATTTATTAAAAGGAAAACAAATATAACCACACTGTGTACAACGAATATAAATGAAGAAAAGTTTTAAATGACAACTTTAAAAAAAAGAGGAAAAATAAAATGCAGATGAATAAAACAAAGCATTCATTATTCAGGTGTGTGGAGCCAGCTTTTGGCTTCATATTGACTCTGACCTGGGGTCTCTTTGGTTCTGTAGTCTGGAATCCTTGTCATTGCACGATTCCATTCCAGATTTGCAAAAAGTATCACATGCCTTTTTCACTAGGGCAAAATAAATTTGGCAGGAAAAGGTTTCTGCTGTGTAGCTGGAAGCTGCTGGGACTTAGAAGGGCCAGGCGCGAGGCGCTGGGATGATTGGGAGTTCTGCAAACATTGCATTGCTGATAAAGGAAGTTTGGCAGTCAGAACAAATGTGGAGCAGCAATAAGTGATTGTGCCATCTCGGTCAAGGTCCAGATTAGGAGATTAGAGAGAAGTTAACGCATTAGCCTGAATCATAAGTGGAGGCCTGGCTTTCAGCCAGTCAGCTTATCCTGAACACTTGGTGATAGACTTGTTGACACACTTAGGTACTTCAAGTGCCACTGAGTGTGGGAAAATGAGGAAGCATTGCGGAGCCCAGGCAGCGTGTGAACCAGAGGTTTTTGCTTATTGTATTTCTCTGAGCAACATATTTAACCTCAAAGTATTATAAAGTTGAGAGGGAGCCTGAGGATCTGGTGGGGACCGGGAGGGCTAGGCATAATGCAAAGACAGTGCTCATGTATGAAGTCCTCAAAATAAAAAAAAACCCTAAAATTAAAAAACCAGATCTCTAGCTTCTAGGTAAAGCTATATAGGGAATAGTTGAGGCAAGGTATAGGAAGGTTCTAGAACATTTGATGTCAGTTACCTTAACCAGATGTCCAACTTTTCTTGTTGCTATGATACCATACTCTGACCAAAAATAATTTAAGGGAGAAAGAGTTTATTCTAGTTTATTCTGGTTTATTGTTCAAGATACAGTCCATTATGGTGTGGAAGTTAAGGCATCAGAAGCTTAAAATAGTTGGATACACTTTGTCAACGGTCAGAGGAGAGTGAAGAACCCATGCTGTGGTCCCGTCCTTGTCCTGGTTAGCTTTCTGTTGCTGGGATAGATACCACGACCAAAAAGCAATTTGGAGAGGAAAGGTTTTATTCATCTTACACTTTTATGTCACAGTCTAGCACTGAGGGAAGTCAGAGCAGGAACTCAAGGCAGGAACTTGAAGTAGAAAACATACAGAAATGCTGCTTACTGGCTGGCTCCTCCTGGCTTGTTCAACTAATTTTCTTGTATAGCCTGGGACCACTTGCCCAGGGATAGCCCACAGTGGGCTGGGCCCCTCTACATAAATTAACAATTAAGAAAATGCCCTACAGACATGGCCACAGGCCAGTCTGATAGAGGAAATTCCTTAGTTGAGATTCCCAATTTTGTGTGAAGAAATTGGTCCCAAGTATGAAATGTTTCTGTGAAGAGGCTGATCATGTTGGTTTGAGGGAGAATGTGGAAGACTTTGGAACTCTGGGCTAGAAAAACAGTTGACTGCTGTAAGCAGCTTAATGAGCCATTCTAGTAGGATCCTAGACTATAGAGGCCTAGCTCAAGACGTTTCAGTGGAAGCAATTGGGTAGAGGCTATTCCCATGATATTTTGGCAATGAATCTGGCCGCCTTCTGCCTACATCCTAAGAACTTGCCCAAGATTGAATTAAAAAGCAATTTCTTTGGCAGAGAAAATTTCAAGTCAGACTAAGGTTGAATCTATGCTATGCTTATTAATGCTAACTCTTACATAGATCTATAGTGAAAAAGAACAAGTTGGGCAGAAAGAAATACAATACATAGTTTGTCAAGAAACAGAACATTAAGAGCCTTAATGTTGCAGCCAAGGCATGTGAGGGAAGACAGGCTCTCATCATTAGGGAGATGAGAACCATTAAGGAGAGGCCTCATGAACTACATGAAAAACATGTCCTTAGGACAAGATGCCACCCAACTGAACTTCAGATTTGTAAAGAGAGCCGAAGAAGTTTTCTGCTCCAGAAAAATACTTTCCTCAACATGAAGAAACTAGTGCTAACATGGCCTAAGGGAGCCAAGGTCCATCTCAAGCTTGCAGCCGAACTTGACAGTGTTGTCTATGTGCTACTGGATTTAGAGGCATGAACCACGAAAGGGTGTGGGTGGGAGGATCATCAGTTCTTCTTCCACAGTTTTAGAGTATTGGTGAGGCCAGGCAGCATGCACTAGGGGATTCCCTTCATAAAGACTGCCCAGACAGGCCAAGAGGCCCTGAGAGGCTGTTGTGTGTAGCTGTGATAATGAAGCCTGGGTTACAATGGAGACCCTAAGATGTTGGAAACACCAGATTTGGGAGACACCTGCCTAAGAGAGCTGCATACAGGAAGTAGAATCAGCCCAGGAGAGAGAGAGAGAGATGTACATTGCAGGCAGAAAATCTGGAGGGGCTGAGCCATGGAAGCCCTTTGAAACTAAAATCCCAGAAATTGGACATGGGGGTGCAGAATTTGGTATTTATCCTCCTAGTGCTTGGTCTTGTTTTGGTCCAGTATTTCCTCACTGTGTCCCCTTCCTTCCTTTCAGAATGGGAATGTGTATTCTGCACCATTGTACGTTAGAAGCATGTAATTTTCTTTTTAATTTTATTGTGGATTATAATTAAGAGATTACCTTGACTCTAAGAAGAGACTTTGTACTTTTGAATAGTGTTGAGATTTAAAAACTGTGAGCACACTTAGAGTTGGACTAAATGCATTTTGCTTTATGATATGGGGTCCAGGGAGTGGAATGTGGCAGTCTGAATGAGAAATTAGTCCCCATTAGGCTCCAAGTATTTTGAGACTTGGTCCCCAGCTGGTGGTTCTATTTGTGTTGATTTAGGAGGTGTGGTCTTGCTGGAGGGCTTTCTGGCTTTGAGAGTTGATAGCCTGACCCCACTTTCAGTTTGCCTTCTCTGCTCCCTATTTGTTGGAGATGGGAGCTCTTAGCTTTCAGCTCCGGTCGCTGTGCCTTGTTTGTTGCCACACCTAAAGGCCCATCTCCCAGGTGACCCTAAATTCTGTCAGGTTGGCAACACTAACTCTTAGAACTCCACCTTGTCATCAGACAATCAAACACACCACTTTTAAACCGTAGCCTGTTACTCCTTGTCCCCATAGGCACAGGATCATGCTAAAATAAAAGATGCTGCATTCAATTTCAGCTTTGAATAAAGTCCTCAAATTCTTTAACAATTCTAACACTTCAAAAGTCCAAAGTCTCTTCACTGTGAGCACCTTCAAAATAAATAAATAAATAAATAAATAAATAAATAAATAAATAAATAAACAGTCACATACTTCCAATATACAATGGAAAAGAGTTAACATTTCTAGGACAAAAGAAAAGAATGAGGGTATAGCAAGGAATGGTCAGACCAAATCAAGACCAAAAGGTCGAACACCACATCCTTGCTGCTCTGTGTGTGGCATCTGGGGCTCTGGATGAAGTTGGCTCGTCTCTATCCACAAGGCTTAGGTATTCCCATTTCTCCCTCTCCCAGCTCTGCCCCTGTAGTATATATAACCTCTCTCTTGGGCCAGCTCAACTCCATGCCCACAGGACTCCTTGGTGGACATTCCATATTCCTGGCATCTCCAGTGTCCTGTGGCCTCCACTGCAGCCTAGATCTTGACTCCACAGTTTCGCAAAATGAGCCTTTAAGGGCTCCTTGCAGGAACTCTGACCCTGCCCCACATTGACTGGCCTTACCTGCTCTCTGAAGCCATAGAGTAAGACTCTGTGACCACCTCAGTCCTGCATCTTTGATGCCTGTAAAGCCAATGCCATGTAGATGACACCACTAAGTTCTGCTGCCACTTTGAGTTGTAGCCCAGCCACCTTGGACCACTGCTGTATCAGCTTCTGCGTGTTCACCCTGCGGACACAATTTCCTAGAGAGTTGCTTTCAAGGAACAAGGGATCCTTTTATTTTATACGTTCTTTCTTTAAATCAATTTGTATCTTCATAAGGTGAAGCCTCCAGCGGGTGGAGTTTTGCACTTAAAACACCTTCCCTATTGTCTCAGTGCCACTCAGGGAGTTTCTGTTTGTGGTGCTGATCTCTAATAATCACAGTCACTTTCTCAGCACCAGCCTCAATTCTTTCCCTGCTATTGGGTTGATTTAAATTGATACTTTTTAGTTGACTTGGTAATTTTTTATTAAAATTAAAAGTTTCAATTACTCTCAAGCCTCTTGATTCATTCTACACTGTGGAAAGTTGATTGTGTTTGTATTTTCATTCATTCCTCTCTCCCAGTTTTCCCAGAGCCTTTCATCTGGCAGGCTCTATCCCTATAAAAGGATGTGTTTCGTTCTTGTGTCTTTGATCCAGAAATGTGAATTCTGACACCATCCCTCCTCTAAGTTAAGCATGAGACCAAATACATTCCAGTTTTTCTTAATCCTCACAAGAACACTGGGGTATGAAGTATATTAGCCTCACTCACTTTAATAGCTGAGGCTCAGAGAGGTCAAATGAACACCTAACATCACACAGCTAGGAAAGGGCTTTGGTACTATAGAAACCCAGGTGTAGTCAGCAGTTTTGACACCTGAGTTTCTCCCACTGCACCAGCTTGGACTTTGCAGGCCATGCAAGTCACAGGTGAATTATCAGAGCAGAGACACTAGGGACTGAGGTTTGGAATTCAGCAAGCATCGAAAAAGGTTCTAAGACTTAAAATAACCTTGACATCCTTAAATCATCTGCGAGTAACATGTAGGCTCAGTTGTGCCTCACTGCTCCAAATCAACAGCATTGAAAAAAAACCAATATGATGTAATTGAGTTAGGTCTAGGCACCATGCCTGGTATATGCATAACCCTGAATCCTAGATATACACACACAGGGCAGCAAGATACTCACACTCTGAGATGTGCATGAGAAATGAGGCTGTGGTAGAGCCCATCTCCCATCTACCTGCTCTGCCTGCACTGAGGCTCCTGAAACCACACGGGCTCATTCTCCTAATCAGCTCTGTCCTCTGAGTACAAATAATTGATATTAAATAAGATTAACTGTGCATACAACTGAACTTCACTTCATCATCTGCTGAGATGTTTCCTCATACAAATTTTCTTCTGGGGCTGAAGAGATGGCTCAGGAGTTAAGAGCATTGGCTGCTTTTGCAGAGGACCTGGGTTCAAATTCTAGCAACCAAATGGTGGCTATGTGTTCATGGCATGTGACCCCAAATGAGCAAAAAAAAAAAAAATAAATGAATAAATAAATACAATAAAAATTCTAAGACAAAGATATAAAAAATGAATTCTGACAATATATGGATTTATTTTATTTTTGACTTTTTGACATTACTGGGGATTGAACCCCGAGCCCTGCATCCCCCTCAGCAAATTTTCTTAGCAAGGAACTACATTTCTAATCTCTGGATTTATAATTCTTTTTTTATTTTTTTTGGTCTTTTTGAGACAGGGTCTCCCTATAGCTCTGTCTGTCCTGGAACTTGCTATGTAACCAGGCTGGCCTTGAACTCACAGAGATACACCTGCCTCTGCCTCCCAAGTGCTAGGATTAAAGGCGTGCGCCACCATGCCTGGCTTGGATTTATAATTCTAAAAACAATTTTATAGGTGGGAGAAAGCATTACCTATTTCAGCCATATGTACATATTTATTCAAATATAGGTATAAATGTTTATTTCAGAAATATTTGAAAATATAATCTAAAAGCAAAATATCAAATATACAGAAATATTCAGTAATAAATTTTTATAAAAAGAAGTACTGGCAAAAATATGCACAAATAAATCACATGTAAACATTTTTAAGTTTTGTGAGTATTGCATAAATCTATGCTTTGGATTTATCAAATCATGTTTTTCCAAGGGACTCAAATAACATAATGGACATCATGTGGTTAATCTCTAGAGTACAAATATTTTACCATCACCACTTTGAATAAAGAAATTAGCACATAAGAATTCATCCTTTTTTTTTCCTTTTGTCTTTTTGAGAAAGGGTCTCCCTGTAGTCCCAGCCGGCCTGGAACTCAGTATGTCAGCCTCCGGAGTTCCTGGGTGCTTGGATTAAAGGCATATGCTACTACACCTGGCAGAATTCATCTTCTTAAAGTCACAATGAATATTTTTAAGCTTTGACTACATTTCAGGACATAATTCTGTACTGCAAATCCTAAATTAGGTACCATATATCTTTATATAAAAACATAATTGAAGCAAAGTACCATTAGAATACACAAACATATCCATACATCCACCCAGATTCATTTACATAGGCCAACGCACGCACAGTGTGGAAACTGGTGGCCCATCAATGCTCTAATACCATGGACAAAATGCATTCATGAAATAAAAATTACAGAGTCCTTCACACAAATGATGCCACAATAAATCTTGGGGGTATTCTTAAATAAAGAGTCCTGAGCTCATTAAAGAACCTTTTAAAATAGAAAGTCTCAAATGTCCCAATAATCTTTCCCCTATAGGCAGGAAAAACAGTTTTGTGAGGGCCTTTAACTAACATTTAGCTTTGTTTACATCACTAAGCTGACATTTCCTCAAATATTACAAGCAAAAGAGTTACAATCAGTGGATTGTCAGTCCTGACCTGATCCCTGGACAATTGTTATGAAACATAAATGAGATTTTAAGATTCAGCAGTGGACTTGGGCACTAGCCGGTCACTGGCAAGTGCAAGCCTCTGGTTGACATCATGGAAGACAAATGAAATGGCAGGTCCATGGAGGTGAGGAGGCTCTGAAATTGGCTAAGTGTAAACTGGCAGTGAGTTCTGAAAGGAGCCTGGTACACCATATTCCATGGACTCCCCTGAGTTGATGATCTTAGTAAACACCTTATCTAGAGAGTAGCTTCTAGAACAGTTGTAGAGAAGGCAGTGTGTTACACAGTTTGTAGGTTGTTGCATGGTCTGGTCCTTGAAGTTTGCTTTTCAGGAATACAGACATCATAAGCACCAAACTTGCAGGAAGGAAATACCACTCATCTTGATCTTGGTGAAAAAAGATCTGGAAAATCAAGCATACATCCCTTAAGTATCACAAACATATAGTTCAATGAGAGGAATTATTAGCAAAAAGATATTATAATGAAAATGATCCTATGGACGAAGGTGTGGTTCACTGCGCGAGACATGCTGGCCTTGTTGAGGTCTGGGGTACTCATAATTAAGCCGCAATTCTTATACTGTCCCACTTCACCTGGATGCTCAGAATTCGATAGATTTCTGATTGATACCAAGTACTTGGGGAGGAATGATAAAATTATTTCTTTGGGACTGACTTAGAAATTCATCAGTAACTGTGCATTTCTCTAAACAACCCACCCACTTCAGCAGCTCCATTCCTTGTAGGTGGAGAGCAGCGGGGCCTGAGCGCATCCTAAGCACGCAGTTGGAAAGGTAGGTTGATGGAGCTTGGCTTTGAACAAGGGCGTGTGGCTGTCAAGCCATGTTTGGTCACTTTAGTAGTTTTGAGTGGTGCATCAGGAGAAAACAACCACATTTAGAAGCTCATGTTTATTACAGAAATGATTTCTTAGCATGGAGCTAGAGTAGTATATTAGGCCCAAGTTAATAGACAATAATTCAGTAGTTTAAAAGAGTAGATGGTATCGGACATGTAAATCTGTATCTACATATGCAAACACTGTGACATCAGAACACCTCCACTGTCAGAGTTGTTCAGTGACATGCTGCAGTGTAAAAGTACTGCACTGTGTGTAACTCAGGTTAAAAAGTTATTTTTATGACATTTCATGGGTTTACATGCCATAAACCAAGACTCAAGGACCAAACACAGCCCTCTTTTATGAAATGATCTGTCTATAAACTTTTATTCAAACACATTCTCAGTAGACAGAATCACAGCTCTTCAGAAATGTCAGTGGCTAACCTCATCCTCAGAACCAGTGAACATGCTATCTTACACAGTGAAAGGGAATTTGCAGTGGTGATTCATGACCTTGAGATGGGGAAATGATTGTGGACAATGATTTCTCAGAAAGGGACATACAGAGGAATGAGGATGGGGAGCAGGAGACTCAGTGTGTGGCTGCCGGCTTTGGATAGGGGAGGGGCCAAGAGCTGAGGTACATAAAGCAGTCTCTAAATTCAGCTCACATTGTGCTAAAAAGTGACATCAGTCCTATAAGCCTAAGGAGGTATCAAGGGAGTGCATTGTCCCCAGGCTGTCCTGGAACACGCTCTGTAGACCAGGCTAGCCTTGAACTCACAGAGATCTATCTGCCTCTGCCTCCCAAGTGCTAGGATTAAAGGCGTGTGCCACCATGCCTGGATCAACACTTTGATTTTACTCCAAGAAGGAGTGCTGTTGGGACTGGCTAGGGAAATAGCTCAGTTGGTAAAGTGATACACCTGAGTTCAAGCCAAGCCCCAGGACCCACATTTTACAAAGCCAGGTAGGATAGTACATCCAGCTAGCCTAGCCTTAAGGCCAGTCCCAGGTCAATGGGATGCCTTGCTCTCCTCCCAACAAAAAGAAAGAAAAGAAAAGAAAAGAAAAAGTGGCCAGTACCTGAAGAGCACTCCCTGAGCCTCTGGCCTCCACATGCACAAACACACACACACACACACACACACACACACACACACACACATACACACACACACACACAGACACCTTTTGACCTACGAAGCATTAGAATAATAAGTCCATGTTAACCTGCTGAATTTTATGATTTGTTTAACGGCAGTGGCAGCAAACCAATACAACACTCCACCCATTCATTAAGATGCGGCTGCTTTCATTTCTCAAGGTAGACTTAAGTGGATGTGGCAGAGATTCTCTGGTCCATGAAGCCCAACATAGTTGCCAGCCGGCCCCTCCCAGCACTTTGTCAGACTCTGCTTTCTACACACAAGCTGGCATCTGGCAGCTGGCAGCTGCTGGGCACTTGTTGTTGCCATGTGCTGTGCTGAGTATTTGGTGCTCATATCTTTGTTCTATGATCGATATTATTTTGGTTTCCATTTTATAAATCAAATAAATGGAAGCAGAGAGGTTCATTAAGTTCTTAAGGTCACCCAGAGAGTCAAAGGTAGGCAGTGATTATAAGCTTAGTCTAGGCTTGGAGAGATGGCTCAGTGGTTAAGAAGAGCTGCCTTTTTAATTGACTAATAGACATAGGAACTGTGAAAAGGATTATTCTCTATTCAGAACCAAATATAATACTAAAGTCTCCTTAAGCTGCGCACTTAAGCAAAATATATTAATACAGGAGAGCTCTGATATCAGCAATGGATTATTCTACCAAGGAGATGTTGGCCAGGGGATCCAAGCCCCCCACAAAAGGTAAAGGCTTCTTGCCTGTAAACTGGGATACCTGCAAGAAGAGAGGCGATAAGGCCCTGCTGTCAAAGACCTGATGTGAGCATGGGAAAGATGTATTGAGACCGCACTTGCAAGTGTACAGTTGGCCTCTGGAATGCCAGAGAGTGTTACCAAAGGCCACTAAACCAATAAAGCAAATAGAGGTCTCCTTGAGTCAAGCAAGACTCCTCCATCAGCACCAGCTACACCTCACCTGCCTGGAAATACTGTGCAGCATGGCAGCCATATGCTCCTTTATCCCAAATTTAATTGGCTATTAGCTCTCTCCTTGGAGGAATAACGCATGGCTGATGCCACAAGCTTACATCCTCTAGCAGTTAGGAGATGTTATAAGCCACAGTAAGACCCTGTCATATTTAACAGAAAAAAAATGTAATCCATATATTAACATACTATCCAAATATCTGTGTCTATACCAAAGTAACCTACCATAACAATTAGTACTCTTTAAATACCTATATATCTAATTGCCTGTGCTTCATTAGTAGGATCGAAAGGTTATTCCTGGACAAACTGTCAGCCCATGAAAGGAAACAGCCAGAACTGACCAGAGTCCAAAACGACAGCTCCAGAGAAAGTAGACTGTTTTACTTCTCATCCACCCGTGCCCCTTTTCTAAGCCTAGGGAACAATTTGCGGAAGAGGGGGCATGGTAGAATGTAATGGTTGTGATTGGGGTGAATGGTGAAACTACAGCAATACAGACTGGACACTTATTTGATCAACTTGATTGAACATACAAGCCCCCAGCTGGATGGTGGGACCCTTAGGCTGTGTGGGTTTGGGCACAACTGCTTGCAAATTGGTTTTACATGAAGGATGCTTGTACTCATAAATTGTTACTTACTGTTAAAAAATGAAAAAAAATAAAAAAGTAATAGAAGAAGAAGAAAAAAAAGAAGAGTACTTGGTGCTGTCACGGAGGACTATCATTTGGTTTCCTGAACTCACATCAATGGCATGAAGCCACCTGTAACTGCAGCTCCAGTGGATCCAGTGCCCTTCTCTGCACTCTGTGGCTGCCCACACTAATGTGGCACACTCACACATTCATGCATACAATTTTTAAAAATATTTTTTAAAAAAAGAAAAAGAGGAACTAGAGAGTTGGGTCCACAATTAAGAGCACTGGCTGCAGGCTGGAGAGATGGCCCAGCTGTTAAGAGCACCGACTGCTCTTGCAGAGAACCTGGGTTCCATTCCCAGCAGGTTCCATTCCCAGCACCCATGAGGCAGCTAAGAACTGTCTTTAAGCTGGGCATGGTGGTGCAAGCCTCCTAGCACTCGGGAGGCAGAGGCAGGCGGATCTCTGTGAGTTCAAGGCCAGCCTGGTCTACAGAGTGAGTTCCAGGCCAGTTGGGACTACAGGGAGACCCTGTCTTAAAAAATAAATAAATAAATAAATAAATAAATAAATAAATAAATAAATAAATAAATAGCACTGGCTGCTCTTGCAGGAGACCTGGCTTGGATTCCCAGCTCCCACATGGAAGTTAACAACTGTCTGTAACTCCAGTTCCAGGGAGAATCTGATAATCTCTTCTGACCTCTTCCAGCATTGCATACAACACAGGAGCACCTAACATACATGCAGGCAGTACACTCATATGCATAAAATAAAAATAATAAATAAACTATTACAAACGAAAATTGAGTCTATCTGACTTCCAACTGCCTTCCAAGCTTGACTCACTCCTGGTCACGTAAAGGACCTTGCAGCAGAGGGAATCGGGCACCCCAGATGCTCACCTGAACATCTTATCGTGGGCAGAACGCAATAGGGAGCTCCCGGCTGGGCACCAGGATGCCCAGATGCAGCATGTCCACAGACTCAGTGTCGGTGGCCACGATGTTATATTTTCGAATGATCTGGAACACACAGAGAAACAAGCAGAATTAACCCTCTCCTTTCCTGCTTTGGGAAATAGTACAGAATATGGTTGTAGAAATCCAGGAAGAATTTACCCAGCAAAGAGCCAGGTGGAGCTGCAGCTCAGCCAGCCGACGTCCGATACACATTCTCTTCCCAAAGCCAAAGGGAAGATGTGCGAAGGGGTTGATCTTTTTCTCCTTTTGAAGCCAACGTTCCGGTCTAAACTGATTACAGTCTTCGTAGTTGTCTTCACTGGAACCCAGCACCTGGGTATTTAGCGTTAATACTGTCTACAGACACAGAAAAATGTCACATTTTAAATAACCAGAAGCAAAATTCCTGGGATCGACGTATAAATATAAGAATAACCCACAGAAATAAAATAATGGTGATTGCTAGCATCCATTGAGTGCTTATGATGTGCCACGGAATCAATAGGCACAGAACTTTTCTTTTTTTTTTAATTTTTATTTATTTATTTCTGTATGTGTATGATGTACTGTCTGCATGCAAGTTTGTGCACCCGTGTCGTGCAATGCCGCAGAGGTCAGAAGAGGGCTTTGGATTCCCCTGGAAGTGGAGTTCTCCTGGAATTGGAGTCTTAGATGGTTCTCGGCCGCCATGTGGGTGCTGGGGATCGAACCCGGGTCCTCTGTAAGAGCGGTCGGCACTTTTAACCGCTAGGCCATCTCTCCAGCCCGGCACAGAACTTTTCTTATGAGTGCCTATGTGTGTGGTGCATGCACACACGAGGTCCTACATTCTACCCTGTTACCTGTTCCCTTGACGCAGGGTCTCTCACTAAACCTGGAGCTAGGGTCCTCTGTGCCTCTCAACACTGACCCATCCAGCCACATCTGGTTTTTTACGTGGGTACTGTTCGTTCTCTTACCCACAAAGCTATCTCCCCAGCCCAAGAACTTTAAATTTTTGCATTCCATTTTTATAAAAAACTTTCACCCCATTTTATAGATGAAGATGATAACACTCACAGGTGCAATGGAACTCACTCAAAGACCACACAGACAACAATGACAGTGAATCCAGGTCTCTGTCTCCATAGCCCTGTCTGTAATGAGTACCATGTCAACTATTACCCTGTATGGATTCTCAAAATGAATGCTCTCCTGGTAGACAGTTTCAGGGAGATCTGCTAAGCAGCTGGAAAGTGTGCTTTTCCAAATTGTGTTAATGTATGAAATATGCAAAGTCTACTTACTCCTTTGGGCAAAGTGTATTCACCTAGAACTGTTGGCTTGTCAAGAGTCCGAGTTGTAAATGGCACACTTGGGGTAAGCCTGAAGAAACAAAATAAGAATTGTAAAGGAGTCCACAGATCACATTCTGTCTGACAGGTCAGTAGGTGCACAGATCACATTCTGTCTGACAGGTCAGTAGGTGTACAGACTGATCAGAAAGTGAAACGCATAGGAATCAGAGCAGGAGCGTTATCACAGCTGTGTGTAAAGAAATCCTCTCTCGGGGCTGGAGAGATGGCCTAGTGGTTAAGAGCACCGACTGCTCTTGCAGAGGACCCGGGTTCGATCCCCAGCACCCACATGGCGGCCGAGAACCGTCTGAAACTCCAATTCCAGGAGAACTCCAGTTCCAGGGGAATCCGACACCCTCTTCTGACCTCCGCGGCATTGCATGACACGGGTGCACAGAGTTGCATGCAGACAGTACATTCATACACATACAGAAATAAATAAAATTAAAAAAAAATTAAAAAATTAAAAAAAAAGAAATCCTCTCTCTAGATTTGATTTGTAATTTTGTATGAAATGCACAGAGCTTCAATAAAAAAATTGGCTTTGAAAAAAAAAGAAATCCTCTCTCCTCAATAGGAACCTCTCTTGTTTCTTTTTCTTATCACATTGGCTAAATCCCTAGCACAAGTTTGATTAGTGGCTTTAATAATGATTTTCCTTTTGTCTCCTTCAAGATGTCAATCTGTTTGTTTTTCACGCTTCATCCTTAAACCTGGTATTTAATTAATTAACTAATTAATTAATTTGGTCTTTTTGAGACAGGGTCTCCCTGTAGCCCCAGCTGGCCTGAAACTTGCCATAAACATCAGGCTAGCCTTGAATTTACAGAGATCTGCCTGCCTCTGCCTCTCAAGTGCTGGGATTAAAGGTGTGGGCTACCATGCCTGGAAGCCTGGTAATTTTCATACTTTTTAACTACTCTTCAGGAATTTAGCACTGTTTCCTTCAAATTTAAAGATGGGAGTATACAGGGAGCATGAACTGAACTCGGGGTGCCATAAAAAAGGAGACAGCTAGGAGAAGTTGGGGGAGAAATAGACACTGAATATAATTAAAACACATTGCTTTCATGTATGAGATTTTCAAAGGATTAATAAAACATTATACTTTTTTTAAATTACAGAAGAAATATGACCAGGCATTGTAATATACACCTTTATTCCCAGCACTCAGGAGGCAAAGGCAGGCAGAGCTTTGTGAGATTGAGGCCAACCTGGTCTATATAGCAAATTCCAGGCCAGTTGGAGCTACAGGGAGACCCTGTCTCAAAAACAAAAAACAAACAAAACAACAAAACCAACGAAGAAAAATAAATTTACCTCGTTTCTTTTCTGCAGTTTGACAGATGTTTATAATCAACCAAGGGGCATCTAGGAGGTTGTTGTGTTTTTAAGAAGATGCTTTTCTAAGCTGGGCGTGGTGGCGCGTGCCTTTAATCCTAGCACTTGGGAGGCAGAGGCAGGCAGATCTTTGTGAGTTCAAGGCCACCCTGGTCTACAGAGTGAGTTCCAGGACAGCTGGGGCTACAGGGAGACCCTGTCTCAAAAAGACAAAAAAAAGAGAAGATGTTTTTCTAATGATGTAATGAATTGTCAAAGAAGAGAGAAGACCTCTATGTTTTGTTGGCTCAGAGCTGTGTCCTTACCTCATTGATTCTTTCAGACAGGCCTTTAGGTAGGGCATATTTTTTAAGTCTTCTGCCCGTGGCATCTGGTTCTCAGGCAACACGCTCTGTATTTCCTGAAGAAGTTTCTGTTGCACTCCAGGATTACGGGATAGATTGTACAGGATCCACATTAAGCTGTTTGCTGTCTGAAAGTCGAATAGACACAAATGTGAATCTCTACCAATAACTGCTTCAAACCACTGTCTACTGATTAAAAGGTCCTGTTACCCCACCCTCTGCAAAGGAATCAGTGATTTTTTTGTCTTTATTTTCAGTACCTTAAACAAATACAGCATGGAAAGAGTAATTTATTTCATGAAATGTATCAATTCTGAATAGCTTAAGGAATCACATAGAGTCCTTTAAATTACCAGGGCATTTAAAGTACAGTTTGACATAACTGCATAAATTAACACATATACAACTAGCCAAAGGAGAGTGAGAATTGGAGATGTCATCTTTGCTAATTTCAGGGCTGTAATATTATATTGTTATCAGTGAAGCTACCACTAGGGGGAAATGGGTAAAAGAGGCAAAGAAATCCTATTGTTTTGTTTTGTTTCTTCCCCTGGACCTGCATGTGAAGCTACGATGACCTCAAAATTTAGAAGTTGAACTAGAAATTGTTGAATGGGGGAAAAATAAAACTATGTCAAATATAATAAGAAGGAGGAACGGAGAGCCTTGGAGAGTTGCTGAGAGGTTTTCTAAAAATATTTATGTAAGGGCTGGAGAGATGGCTCAGTGGTTAAGAACACTGGCTGCTCTTGCAGAGGACCCAGGTTTGAGTCCCAGCACCCACATGGCGGTTAACAGTCATCTATAACTCCAGTTCCAATACCCTCTTCTGATCTCTCCAGGCATTGCATGACACAGGTATGTTTATACACATGCAGATACATACACATACTCATACACATAAAATAATAATAATAAAAATAAAATAATATAAAAGCTATTTTTGCAGAGTAAATTATAAACATAAGATACTGCCTTTTGGGAATTTAAAAATTCTTTTGGCCACACCCTAAATTAACCACAAACATACAACCCAGGTTTTAGCAATGTGCACAATGCCCTCTTAAGAGCATCAAAAGAAATTCTAATGTGGAGTTGAGTCTGCCAAGCAGCCAGCTGAGTTTTTGGACAAAGGCTAATGGCTTCTGCAAGAAGTATCTTTTGTGTCCTTTCCAAAGGCAAAGAGAAGAAAAAAATACAGGCAGAAGCAGTCTTTATAACATGGAGCCCCATGTCATCGGCCACCAACAGTCATATGCAATTGGCTGCTCCTAACTAATTCAAACCAAATATTCCCCTAAGGACAGTGTTGCAGACACAAAGCCGCTGAGACCAAGTGCCATGTGCCACTCACGAAAATGAGCAGAGAGCAAGATGGGGCACAGCTGGCCGTTATTTATTATTTTTGGAAGATGGGTCTCAGGCTGGCTTCAAGTCAGAAGGCTGGTGGCCTTGGCTGCAAATAAACCGCGGGTGGGTTTATTACAAGTGTTTACAGAACAGGAAGAGTGTGGACCTCCAAATTAGAGACAATCAAATGGCTCCGATTCTCCCAGTGTGACTGAAAAATAACTGGGAGTGGAAAGGAAATGGATCAAGTGTATAACGGTATCAGCGAGCTCCTCACCACAAGTACCAAACAGAGCTCCAGAGAGCAGCTCTTACCAAAGCCAGGGGAGACAGTCTGGGCCCTTTATATAAACTGCAGCACTTGATTTGAGGGGAAGTGGACTGGGAAACCTCAAGGACGGAGACTGTCCTGGTGTGACCTCGGGAGAGGAGACCCGTCTCCTTAAACGGCCTCACGCGGCCATGTTCCCTCCACCAAGTTCGCTCTCCACACTCCACCCATAGTCCACGTGTCAAAGCACACATTGACCAAGTAACTCTCTTACTTAAAATGTTCCAAAGGGTGCAAATGTCCCTTTACACCAAAAGATGTAAAATGTCCCCTTCACAGGTGTAAGAGAATCTAAATGCTCAAGGCCCTAGCTAACATGGGCCACTGATTTTTTAAATCTCCACTTTGCCTATATTTGCTAGTTCTCTAACTATGTCCTTCATTCCACCCCAGGCCCTTTGCATGTGCTGTTTCTGCTACAGTCCATGTTTTTCCAACATGTTTCTCATGGCTGGCTCCTTTTTATCTTTCCAGTATCAAGGCTATTACCTCCTTAGAGAGGTACCCCATCCCCCCATCTCTGTCTCTGTTACATTCCTTTGATAGCTTCCCTCATGGTGTACACACTATCTGTACCTACACCTGCCTTTCTTCTTTCCTACCAGAATCTAAGTTCCATGAGGAAGAGGACTCTGTCTCTTGTAGACTTTTAGGAGCCTGGAACGATCTCTGACACATAGTAGGCATGCCACAGCTCTCAACTGCTCTCTCTTATTCAGCAAGCATTTAATAGCCACCTTCTATATGCCAAGGCCTCTTCTGAGTTCTGGGGATCAAACTCAGATACTTACACTTGCAGGACAAGCACTTTACCCCATGAGCTATCTTCTCAGCCCTACATTCTGAGTTCCTGTAGCAGTCTTGTTGCCTACACTGGTGCTTTATTACTGGGGCACATGAAGTATCCTGTTAAAGTTCAAGCCCAAAGAAGCCATACTGTATCTCCGTGGGTGTCCACTATGGGCCTTTTGGGTTTTGCTAGGCTAAGGGCACTCAGGGAATCCTGGTAGAAGGGATAAGTTCAGTGACTACTTAAAATTCACCATGAGGGGCTGGAGAGATGGCCTAGCGGTTAAGAGTGCCAACTGCTCTTGCAGAGGACCCGGGTTCAATCCCCAGCACCCACATGGTGGCTGAGAACCATCTGTAACTCCAATTCCAGGAGAACTCCAATTCCAGGGGAATCCGACACCCTCTTCCGACCTCTGTGGCTTTGCACGACACGGGTGCACAAACCTACATGCAGACAGTACATTCATACACATAAAAAAATTAAATAAAATTAAAAAAAATTAAAAAATTCACCATGAAAATAAAATTGCACAGATGACTGTTTACTTAGCAAACGGACCCCCAGCCCACCCTTACTGTTTCCACTGCAGCCAGCTGGAGCTCTGTGACAGCAGCATACAGTTCTTTCTTGGAAATCTGCTTGTGGTGGTAGATGTCACAAAGGAAATCAGCATCAGGCTGCTGAGAATGTTTCTCTAAGCGGTTGTCGACACAGCGCTTGACTATTACAACAAAGAGAAAGGAGGGAACCGGATGAAAATTGGGAGGAGTCAGATAACCCAAGAAAATCTTTTGGAATATTGAGTCTTTTCAGGAATACTGACAATTTGCCAATTAAGCCGATATTGTCTTCTTGCTAAGCTTTTGAGGATTTTTCGAGGCCCACATGGACCGCCTTCCTCGAGGTCCCTTGGGCATCTTCTCAAAGTGCAGATTTGGAACCAAGGATTGGGACATCTGAAGTTTACATTTCTTTGTTTGTTTCTAAGGCAGGGTCTCACTGTGTAAGCCTGGCTGGCCTGGAACTCTCTGTGTAGGCCAGGCTGACTTCAAACTCATGGAGATCTGCCTCCTCTGTCTCCCAAGTGCTGGGACTAAAGGCATACAGCACTGTACTGGGCCCTGACTTCTGCATTTCTAACAAGCTCCTATGGGAAGGCAGAGACTCTAGTCACATGCTGAGTAGCAAAGGCTCAGCACTTGGGAGGGATCTGCATGGGAGGAGATGAGGACAGGGCTTACGCCCAGATTAAAACTCAGACATAGGAAAAGTTTAGTGCCTGGAACACTTATGATAACAGTTAAAAGGTTTAGCACTCATAAAATAAATTCTAGGGTCAGTTCACTCTACAAACATTTGTCAGATGCCAAACATGAATACCATGATGCCCATGGTCGGGGCGACCATAGATGGTGCAGTTAGCCTCTGAACCCCGAAGCATGGAGTCTTGGGAAAGCTACTCAAGCGTGTCTCAAAGGCAATGCTTGGGACTAAGAAGTGGACTTACCATATAGATTTCCCCAAGACTTAAATCCACAAAGGCACACATCTCCTAGTACCAAATATCCTCTGTGTCAATGAGCAGAAATAGCTCTAACCAGCAAAATATTGCATTATGCCCAATGCTTATTTTTTTTTTTCAAGCTCAGAAAAGGTTGCACCAAGGTAGGAATTGCTGTAATTCGCCTATTTTAGATGAAATGGAGCAGCCGCATTGCACTAAATCACCACCCATGAACCTGAAGTCTCTGACTCCAAAGTTCTTGCCTGAGCCACTTTCAGTTTGCAAAAGGGAGCTGCTTCCTGCCTTTCCCACCTACACTCACGGATTTGCAAAGTTCTAGAAAGCAGGAGGAGCAACTCCACAGGAAGATCAAAGCAGGTCATCCAGAAAGATCACACCAGACCTTCCCGACACAGGGACAAAGTCACTGGGATGTAGTGGCCACTGGGAAGGGCAGCCCTTTCTTTTACCTGATTTGAAAATGGTGTCCCAGGCCAGCGTGTGAGCCTGCCACACTTTGGTGTTGAGGCTCTGGTGCAGTTCCACCGGAGTTACCATCATCTTTCCAAATGTGCTGTTCATCTGCAAGAAACAGGACCTTTGATTCCCATGTCTCGTTGTCTCCTAGTTAGTGTCCTCAGAGGAAGAGCACCTTAAACCACACCCTCTGTGCATCCCTGAAAGACAGGATGCACAGACCCACACGCTCTGGTGCCTTTCTGCTCTGTGTTTAATAAAACAGAGCTACAGAGATGGCTCAGTGGTTAAGAGTACTGGCTGCTCTTACAGAGGACCCAGGTTTGATGCCCGCCACCCATATGGCAGCTAACAACTGTCCATAACTCCAATTCCAGGGGGATACAATGCCCTCTTCTGACCTCAGTGGGCATTGTAGGACATGGGTACACTTAAACACATGCAGGCAATATACTCCTACACGTAAAATAAAAAAAATAATTTTTAAAAAATGCTTTAGTTTTATGAACTTCTGACCTTAATTTTTGTGGTATTAGGGATTGAACCCAGGGCCTCATGAATGCTTAGATGCATCTTACAGTAAACTACAGCATATCCTTCTTGTTTTTCATTTTTGTTTTGAGATGAGATTTCATCAAATTGCCTAGCCTGCTCTCGAACTCTTTCTGTAGTTTGCACTAGCTCCAACCTGCAATCCTCCTGACTCAGCCCTGCTACTAACTGGTACTACAAACCTGTGCCACCAGTCCCGGTGTTCTATTACTTAATTGTAAAGAAAGAAGAAAATAATGTGGAAAGCTAAAGTGACCACCATAGTCACTGCGTTTCTGATATTATTGTAACCTTGGTTAATCTCAGACCAATTTTTCAGTGTTTCTCTTATCTGTACATTACCTAAAACACTAAAAAATTTAAAACCTGAAAAATTCAGAAACAATATATATATATATATATATATATATATATATATTTTTTTTTTTTTTTTTTTTTTTTTTTTTTTTTGAGACAAAGTCTTGCTTTGTATCCTGGCTGTCCTGGAATGCTCACCAATCCTCCTGCCTTCCAAGTTCTCAGATTAAAGACATGGGCCATCACACATGGTTTTTAAAAACATTTTTAGCTGGGCATGGTGGCACATGCCTTTAATCCCAGCACTTGGGAGGCAGAGGCAGGCAGATCTTTGTGAGTTCAAGGCCAGCCTTGTCTACAGAGTGAGTTCCAGGACAGCTGGGGCTACAGGGAGACCCTGTCTCGAAAAGACCAAAAAAAAAAAATTTAATAGACTATTAACTAAGATAACTAAAATACACATAAAATTAAGTTGTATTTAAAAAACCTTGCCCAAGCAGAGAAATAATGGACCTAAGAGTGCTTCCTTGTGATAGCCACACACACGTACATTGTACTGTATGCATCAGAGTGAATGCGCACCCCTCCTGGGGAGACACTATGGCAACCTCGCTGTTGGCCTCTGTGGCATCTCTCGGCGGGGGGTAGGGGGGGCTGTCCCAGAGGGCTGCTTACCGTTTTGATGGCTTTGATGAAGGTCAGAGCTTCTTCCCCTGTATCCTTCTGAAGGAGCCCAAATCTTTTCTCATATAACACAAGGCAGATGCCTGTCATTGAAAATAATTACCACTGTTACGTGATCCTAGGTATGCCAGGGTCCGTGATTAGCTGGGTATTAAAGGATCTGTTCTGAGTCTCATAAAATGATGGTCTTTTTAAAAGAGGAATGAAAAAAGTTGAAAAGGAGGAAGGCAAAGAACAAGACGTAAAGGCAGAACACTCTTTTCCCTTTCTAAAAATCATTTCCAGAGTAATGGCCCTCAACATTTGAACCTGCTGACCAAAGATGTAGTGTCCTTGGCCAGGTCGGTCACAGGAATAGAAGTGTCATCAGGCCAGAGTTCTGCTCTGTTTTGACTCAGCCACACTGGGTGTCAAGTTATTGGCATCTGCTGCCTCTAGAAGAAAGTGTGTGAGGGAGAAGCCATGGACAGAGTTCGCCATCTGCCAGACTCTGGGCTACCATGTGGCAGGGATTTTGTTTTCTGTTTTCTATTCCTGTTTTAAAATAAGATTTTTTTTCCAGTCTTTTAAACTTTTTTTTTTGCCAAGAGAATAATTGAATCCACAGAATAATGCCCGTGTCCCCTGAGTCAGATGCAGTAACTGAAAATTTTGTTGCAACTGCTCTCTCCTTGGGTATGTGTCCTCACAGAGTGTGTACGTACTGGCTTACTAAGCATTGCTTAGTTCACATGATGCTTCACTGGTAACTTCTGTAGCAGTAATTGCCTAAGAACAGCTACTTGGCCTTTATAGCTGTGATGTGTTCCTAACATCCAGGAGAGTATGACTCCCCTACCGTGTCTCTCATGTGACCATTTAGAAAGTTTGTCCTGTTGTTCTAAAAACTACCTTCTGTAACTGTTTTCTTTCACAATTGAACATTAAAAGTGCTGTTCGGTAGATGGATGATTAGCTCTTGATTTACAAACTAAGATACTGAGGAAAGAAAGTGAAGACGGGGCTGGAGAGACGGCTCAGCAGTTAAGGGCACTGCTGCTCCTGCAGAGGACCTGGGTTCAGTTCCCAGCACCGACATGGCAGTTTATAACCACCATAACTCCAATTCCAGGGGATCCAAGCCCTCTTCTGGCCTCCGTGATCACTGCATGCACATGGTACACTTACAAACATGCAGATAAAATACTCATATACATAAAAATAAACAAATTAATGAAGTGAACACTTGGAGTAAATTCATAAAGCTGGGAAGCAGGAATCAATAAGCTGGGTCTGTCCAAATTCATAGTTGCTCTGACTATATCCATATTTTCCAAATATCAGCCTATAGAGATTGTACCCACTTTATTACAGAATGCAGGGCATGGATACAGGAAGCATGTGGCATAGCTCTGGGGTGGTCAATGGACTTTAAAAAATATCTGTTATGGGCTGCAGAGATGGCCTAGCGGTTAAGAGCGCCGACCGCTCTTACGGAGGACCCAGGTTCGATCCCCAGCACCCACATGGCGGCTGAGAACCGTCTGAAACTCCAATTCCAGGAAAACTCCAGTTCCAGGGGAATCCGACACCCTCTTCTGACCTCCGCGGCATTGCACGACACGGTGCACAGACTTGCATGCAGACAGTACATTCATACACATACAGAAATAAATAAAAAATTGAAAAAAATCTGTTATTTTCATAGCAAGGTATTTATGATAGTGTACTTGATTTTGGGAGCTGTGGAAGTGTTAAAGTTTCCCTTCAAGATAAATTTAGATCAATGAATGAATGCTCCCTTACTGTTATGAGAAGGTTTCTTTAGCAGAGATGACTCCTAACCTAGGCTCTCTCTTTTCCTTATGAACCTTTCCTGTAGTCTGAGACAAAGTATATGTCGAAACATGCTTGTTTGGTACTTGTCACTCACAGCAGCCCATTTTGTTCCTTACTGTGTCACTGCTATGTAACACGGTACCTGGTACACAGCTCTTGTTTAAGAAATAAATAAATGCTTGTTGAATGACTTCAGAAACAGCCTATAGCACAAGGCTTATCTAAAATGTCTAAAGAAAGCACTAAATTAGTTTGTATTGCTTTTGCCTGCGATAATCTATCATTATGGGATCATCAACGGAGCTGCACTTTATACCCAAATTGCCTGCAAGAAAGACTAAGTGAAGGAGACTGAAAAGCCAACTCACTTTCAAATGACCATTTGTTCAATTCGCTGTACAAGTCTTCCATGCGGCCTCTTTCATCACAAAGCTCATCTATTCTCGTAAGAAGATCAGCCAAGACCTTAAAAGAAAGCAACGTCTTAATGTATGGGGGGAAGAGAAGTGTCAAGCTCGTGTGCTCAGTGATCGGTTTCTCCTTGGCATGTGTGCCACCCTCATGGTTTTCCTAGGAGGTCATTAGCACTAACTACAGGTTGTCTTCAGGGAGGGACCTTTGCCTGGGCTATTTCCTGAGCTCTTCCTGTGGCTACCAAAGCTTTAGTTTCAGCTTTGATCTAAAAGTGTTCCTGGCAATTCGTGTGTGTGTGTGTGTGTGTGTGTGTGTGTGTGTGTATACACGTGCACATGCGTACCAGAAGCTGACATCCGCTATCTTTCTCAGCTGCTCTCCACCTTAGTTTTTGAGACAGTGTCTCTCATTAAACCTGGAATTCTACAGTTCATAGGGACCAGCTGGCCACTGAGTGTCCAGGGTTGGCCCTGTCTCTGCCTATTGATTGCTGAGATCCAAACTCAGGTCTTCATGTTTATAAGGCCAGCAGTTTACTGAGCAAGCCATCTCCTCAGCTTGGATTCTGACAATTTAAGAAGGAACCTGTTGTTTCTAAGCAGAATAAGTGGTAAGCCCCCAGAGGAGCAACTGGACTAATCAACAAAGCAGCTGGGGGGCTGAGGTGCAGCCCTGGGACTTTGTATTTCTGTGTCTGGCCAACAGAGTGTCAGTCCTCGGGCCATTTGTATGAAGTATGTTGAGTCGGAGCCAGGGAATCCACACATTCTGGATGCAGTGGACGCAGCTCCTTCACTCAGTAGCTCTGCTACCTTGAGACAGCCATAAGCGTGTCTAGATGCCAGCCTCCAAAACTGGTTCTTGATAACTAAAACCTCACACTTGCTGGGGCTGGAATAGGACCACAGTGCTTCATCTTAACCAATCGGCACAGCAATCCCACCAGGCAAGAGATGCTGCATGTCCCTGGGGAGAAGCAGCTTAGCCATGCCAAGTCACTCACCCACATAACTGACCCCGAGACAAGGGACAAATGGCTACACAGTCCACAGGTATAACCAATGGGCATGTTTAAGCTGCTAACATAGTGCATTTAAAAGTACTTTGGATTTGTTACAATTTTTAAAAAGGTCAAGTGATTTCAAGAGCACCTATGGATTTCCCACAACTTGTTTTATTATCATTCTTAAGCTCACAAGATGACATTAGGTGCCTAGACCCACATGTCAGTCACTAGTTGGACGTGGAACTGCTGTCCCCACTAGGAAAGGCATCACTATACTGCTTATTAAATGTCCTGCTGGGCTTCCCTTACATTTTATGTCAATTACTTGACTCTGAGCAGTTTCTTAGCTTACATTACCTATTCAGAATTGGTCCAAGTCCGATTCAAAATAAACTTCCAAAGTTAACAGCAGAATGCCTAATCCTGTCCTCTATCTCCCCCTGTTGGCCAAACGATATTGTTCAACTACTTTAACAAGGATGTAAAAACCTTAGTTACTTCAGAGAAAGCCAGTTCTCCTAACACGTGGCTTCTCATCCCTCTGTATTTTCAAAAGTCTAGTCTGCACCTGGATATTTTCCCCATGACTCTTTGCTTGCAGACACCTATTCATACTGCAAAACCCAACTCAATGTCACTACCCACGAGCTTTACCACTGAGTCCTCGAAGAAAAATCATAGGCTAGGGGCAAAGACCAGAAACTGGTTTAGAAACATTTCCAGCAAGAAACAAAAAACATCTCCATCTCAGGGTGGTGGGTGAATACGGGAATACCAAAGTCTGTGGTTGTAATTTCCCTACTTCAGGAGGGGTGGAAGGAGAGAGGAGAGGAGTTTAGGGGAGGGGGATGGAGAGAGAGCAGCCCCAGAACCACCCACGATGCTTGCCCCCCCAACTTTGTAGAGGCCAGGTCCCCAGAAGTTGGGGAAAAGCTGCCCCAGGCCACACACCTCATTGATTTTGCCGTCCAGCTTCATGATCTCTGCCGGCTTCATTAGTTTCTTTTGAAAAGCACTGCGGACCCTCTGCCAGTCTTTTCCTTCCCTGCAGAGAAGGATTATGTCCAGAGCCAGTAGCTACTTCATGAACCAGAGGAGTAAATGAACTCTGAGGATTGCCCAGGAAATATGCAGGTGATATTCGAAATCAATGAGTATTTGCGGTCTTCATCGTGGATGGGGAGGGGAATCACCTGACCCCTCTCCTCCCTGAGGAACCTCGGACAGTAAAGAGTTGCTGGGGAGGGGGAGTTATCTTCTCCAGTGGTGTCTCCACTGATTCTTTGCCCACCCTCCAGTAAATACCGACCCCCCCCCCCACACACCATGCTCTTGCAATTCTACTTAGACACAGTGAACACAAACGAAAAGGACTTGTCTGGAATAGGACTTTTGGGAAGACGGGATTCAACAGTAGGACAATAAAAGATGGGGAAGGGAGGGGATAAGGTGACCAAAACACGTCATTTACACGTATGAAACGATCAAAGAATAATAAATAGATTGTGACTCGTTTGACATTAGCATTTTTTTCTTTATAGAGTACTGTTCCTTCCCAGCCCAAGATAACAGCAGGCAGGGAAAGTCCAGATAAATGAGGATCAACGTTTTTTGATACACCCCGGGGTGGGGGGCATGTGTGCACCCCCTCGCTGTACATGCCCTCGGGGATCCACTCTCCATACCAGGGTTCAGAATTGCACCTGCTTCACACAGGGGCCTCTGTATCTGTCCTGTGTAGAGAAGCTCTGACTCCCTCTCCCTTTCCACTGCCCAGCACATCTCGGGCCTCGGGACTAGACTCACAGGATCAGCAGTCCGTAGCCCTCATTACGGTAATCGCGGTAGGCTTTCCAGGGTTTGACCTCCAGCCGCTGAGGATAGGCGCACTCGGAGCGGTACAGATCCTCCAGCAGGCTCGGGGAGCCCAGGTGCACCGAGTCGAAGGAACCCAGCTTCATCCGGAAAATCTTGCCGTACTTCTGGTGGTATTCTGCCTGCAGAGGGGCGGGGCGCGCCCAGCGCAGACTCAGCGCGCATCCTCAGGTGCCCTGGTCGCCCGAGCAAACCCCCCGGGGAGAGGAAGAGGGAACTGGAGCAGGACGAACTGTTTACCAGAGTGTCATGCTGTTTCTTCAGGCCTCCCTTCCAAAGAATCTCCAGCAGGCTGCCCAGCAGTGGCCAGTTGGTGGGTCCAGGCAGGGAGGTTGCATCCTGCGTCTTACCATTTGCCATCAGCGGGCAGAGGGGCACCTCTCGTGGCTTAGGGGGAGGACCTGCCTTGGATGTCATGGGTTTGGGGGGCTGCCCCAGGTCGCGTAGTCGCCGCAGGAGGGCAACCAGGGAGTGCCTCTTGCCAATGGGGCAGCTCATGGCAGCGAGGGACACAGGCTGGGAGGAGGGACTGGAAAGTGCAAGGGGGTCAGGGGCTGCTGCTGGGACTTGAGGTCTTGGAGATCCGGGAAAGAGGCAAGCGGAACCCGCAGGTGTGATGGAGTGGTAGAGGGCAGACCTTGGCGAGGATGCCCGAGGATGCTGCAAGGTGGCTTAGGGTGCAGGTGCCGGCCAGAGCGGGCCACGGCGGCTGGAGAAGAGCTGCCAGGAAAGAGGAAAGGAGGGCTGTGGGTCCGACGGTTGGTCTGCAAGTTTGACTTCTAAGGAATGAAGCCACAGGGTGTCGAGGAGGGAGGCGTGCTGCCAGCTCCGATGCTCCTGGCTGCGCCTCCCTAGGCTCCGGACCCGGGGACCTCGTATTTATGTAGACAGACATGCCCTGGGTGGCCAATGCGCAGGCTGAGTAGGGCGGAGGGGGCCTGGCTGGCAAGGGAGGGGCGCGGGGCGCAGTGGGGCGGTGCGGTGGGAAAAGGATGGAGTCAGCCAGGTGAGCGAGGACGCCTGGGCCTCGATGACCGATGCGCTGCTGGCCGGGCGGGCGCACTGTGGACTCCACCCCGGAGATAACCCCGGGAAAGAAGGTTGAGCCCAGGGTTCAGCGAGTGCGCGCCTAGCGTGCGTCTCCGCCCTGTGCTTGCAGGCTGCTGCCCGCCTCGCTGCAGCCAGGAGCTTCGCTTGCACAATCGCCTCGCAGGGCTGGCGAAGTCCCTTAGGACAACCCGAAGGGCTGCCCTCGCCCGCCAAAGGAAAGAAGAGCCCGCGAGCCTTCCGGAGAGACAGGTTTTCTTTTCCAACAAGGGTTGGATTCCTTTTAGTGCAAAGTTTTCCTTCAGAGCCCATGCGGGAGGAAAGGACCTGAGGCTAGACTGCATCAAATCTTTTTGGTTTGATGTTACTGTCTTACCTTGGGGTCTTAGGTTGGACAAGAAAGACTGACCAAGTTTGTAGAATTTCCTGCCTGGATGCTTCAGTTTGAGTGGTTAGAGCATTAAAGGAGCCAACCGGTGCATATAAGAAACTCTATGAGAGCCGGCGAGGTGGCGCACGCCTTTAATCCTAGCACTTGGGAGGCAGAGGCAGGAGGATCTTTGTGAGTTCAAGGCCAACCTGGTCTACAGAGTGAGTTCCAGGACAGCTGGGGCTACAGGGAGACCCTGTCTCGAAAAGACCAAAAAAAAAAAAAAAAGAAACCTACAATGATCCAATTTACAGTATGCAATACTGAATGATAGATTCAATATCCAATAAATAGTGGCGGCTGTTGTGAAATGTGGATGGCTCGTTAAGACTTCAATCCCTTCAGGCTACTCCCCACATGCTCTTAAAGCTTTTCTTCTTGTGCACCAGCCACTCTGGCAAAGCCCCAAACAGGCCCCCAAGCTCGCACTCCATCTCTACCAAGTCCGCCAGAAGCAAGTAGATTTACCCAAGCGTGTGTCATAATTCTGCCCATGGAGTTGGCAGTCAAGAAGCCTTTCCTAGTTCCTGAAAGCAAAGCAGTCTCTGTTGACTGAAAGTGACTCTTAATGTGCTACCAGTACACAATTAGGAGGTGACAGACCTTGTTTCTTCCTCCTGCTTTCTGGTCACCTGACTTAAGGTCGTCCTGACCACTGTAACTAGCAAAGTTTTCCCTGTTGAGTCTCCTGTAAACATTTGGCTCTTTTCTGGAAAACCTTCTGAAGTCCACTTTGTGCTTAAACACCTTCATTTCAAATTTGTCCTAAGAGGTTAACATTAATAAAAATAATAGCTCTATAAGTAATAATTAAACACAGTGTATTAACCTACTTAAATATGCACTGTACAGCATGTATGTCACATGCTATGGATTTCTATGTTCTTTAGTGTGTCCATGTAACATACATTATATACTATGTGTAATGCAGTTTAGGTCATATACCATGTGTAGGTACCATGTGTTGAATATGAATAGAAACTTTTTAGTGCTTATGATAAAATACTTGTTCTAGTTTGCTTCTGTTACTTTGATAAAACACTGTGACCAAAATCAACTTGAGAGAGGAAGGGTTTTAGTCATCTCATAGTTCCCAAGCCATAGTCCATCACCGAGGGAAGTCAGAGCAGGTACCATGTAAGAACACTAGCTGCCGGCTCATCTAGCCTTCCTATACAGCCTAAGCCCCCCTGCATGGGGCTGCACCATCCACAGTGGGCTGGGCCCTCCTACATCATTTAGCAATCAAAACAGTGAGGCACAGAAGAGTCCACAGGCCAATGTAATATAGGAAATGCCTTAGTTGAGGTTCCTCTTCCCAAGGGACTCTAGGTTAGGCCATGTTGACCATGAACACTGACCAGGATAATAGGTATCTTGATCAAAGTTCCCATTTAAATTTCACCCCAGGTGATGTCCAAAACAAAAGGCCAAAGTAAATCTAAAATCCCCAACGTTTAAGGGATTAAATTCTTTGCCCAACTTCACAGACCTTTCCAGTAGCCCCGTGGGGTTCACAGCCAATAGCTTCTGATTCTAGCCTGACTACTTTTTTTTTTTTTTTTGGTCTTTTCGAGATAGGGTCTCCCTGAAGCCCCAGCTGTCCTGGAACTCACTCTGTAGACCAGGCTGGCCTTGAATTCACAAAGATCCGCCTGCCTTTGCCTCCGAGTGCTAGGATTAAAGGCGTGCGCCACCACGCCTGGCCCTGACTGCTTTATTGATACAGAGCCTCATGGCCCAGGCTGGCTCAAACTCTCCATCCTCCTGCTTCTACCCCCACAGTGCTGGGACTGCAGTTGTCCCAACACGCCCTCAGTACCTCAAGTTATTCATAGCACTTTTTTTCTTAAATGTGAATAGCTCAGAATACTGAAAATATTCCTTAAATGAGAATTATCTCCAAAATAAGATGGGGTCAGAACACTATCATTATGGTACATGGTGGAGGACAGTGTGCTGTTAGTGTTTTTTTTTTTTTTAATTATGTTTTAACTTTATGTGTATGAGTGTACTGCCTGTGTGTATGTAAGTGAACCTGTGTTATGCCTGTGGAGGTCAGAAGAAGGCATTGGATCCCCTGAAACTGGAGTTATGGATAGTGGTTGGCTGCCATGTGGGTGCTGGGAATTGAACCCGGTTCTCTGCAAGAGTAGCCAGTGCTCTTAACTGCGGAACCCCTTCTCCAGCCTAGTGCAAATGCTTTTGTGCCAATGGGGGAGGCCTATTTCATCTACTTTTTCTGACCTACTTGTGTCTGGATGCAGTAAGATTGACATGCTTTAAAGACATTGTAATTTTAGCCATGAGTTCTTTTCCTCCTTCTAATTTTTTTCTTTGTGTGCTCAATAGGGGTACAGAGTTCAGATATGGTAGTTGAGAGTTTAGTGCTAAATTCCTTTATATATCCTAGATCAACACTTAGAAGGACAGGCAGCTATTAGTGCATTCCTAGGATCCAACAAGAGAATTTCTATTTCAGGGAAGCCAGTGTCTCTCATGCTCAGTGGAGGAAGTCTCAGCTACTTTTACACTGAATGAGGAGGAAAACACCATTGAAAGTCCATTGAGTATCTCACTCATTCATCCTTGATGAAAATCAGAAATTCAAAATGACTATTTTTGGCACAGTCTTAGGATCTCATTCTCCTCCCTGGGGCTCACAGCTCCCTCCCATCTTTCCCTAACTTCTGTGAGTCACCCAAGCAGAGGTTCTGTCAGGAATTCCTAATGAAAGATCTGGAAGCGGCTCATCAATGCCCACCCCCACTACCATGGCTACTCTAGGCCTCCTCTGTTATTCTGGGAAGTCTTCCCAAGTCCTGGAATGGTTAATTAGACCACAGGCTTCCTACTGCACAATCACACATGGCATTGTGCCAGGGCGGGGGTCGGGGGATATAGAGATTACTGGAGTTGGGTGATGGTTGGATCCTCTGTGCTGGAAATTTGAGACCCTCTCAAATATATGGATTGACAGTATAGTTCTGTGCTTCAAACTGGAGCTAAATTGGGGTGACAGTTTGAGACCTGCTTCTTGATTGTGGAAATTTGGAGAACTGACTTTCCATTTCTGAAATTGTTGGAATCAGTGTCGCAGTAAAGCGTGGGGAGTAGTGACGGCAGTGTCATGGGTTCCTGTGAGGCGGCTGCAGGCAAAGTCCTTAGCAGTCGAAGGAACTTACCTTGTAACATTCCTGCATCGACTTGGTTCTTCCACTACACAGAAGGCAGTTGACATCCCTTTTCCAACCACTTGACTAAATAGTTGTAATGTGTTTATTTGTTTGTGGGGCTGGAGATTGAACCGAGAGCCTCAAGCATGCTAAGAAAGCAGTCTACTACCACTAAGTTAAATCTCCAGACTTCCAGAAACTAAAAATCTGAAACAGCTTTTTTTTTTTCAGTTTTGTTTGGTTGATTTTTTTTTTAAGTTGAGTTTTTGTGCATTTCACATAATGGATCTTTTCCCTCAATCAGATTTCATGCATTCTGTCATATATGTTAAGTCTTATCTGGTCAAGCAAATATGGATCCTTATATTTACATGCAAGTATACTGTACACCACTTATCAAAGAAGCTTCTTTTTTGCAACAGATGGAGAGTATTAATGAGTTCCACAACTGGTGACACACAGGATCTTCTGCAAGAACAGCCAGTGCTCTTAACTGCTGCATCATCTCTCCAGTTGATTCTAAAAAAGCCGTGTCTAGCTATAAACCTTACTTATAAATAATGTATAGGAAAAAATGTATAGGAAAACAGAGCTATGAATGAGGAAGGATATCTCTACACATGAAAAGTTGACTTGGTTAAATGAATTAATATGAGTAAGGTATTTTGAACAGTATTACTTAATAGTGTTAGTAGTAGTGTTATTTTACTACTCTCCCTGTAGCCCCAGCTGTCCTGGAACTCACTCTGTAGACCAGGCTGGCCTTGAACTCACAAAGATCTGCCTGCTAATGATTGATTTTTAATTGTGTGTTGTATCTGTGCACAATTGTGGAGATGCCCACAGGGGCCAGAAGAGCTGGAATTACAGGGTTGTGAGCTGCTTGACATGCACTGGTAACTGAACTTGCATCCTCTGTAAGAGATGGATGTGCTTCTAAATGCTGAGTCACTACTCCAGCCCCTGTTAGTATTATTATTGTTATTAATCTTTATTGTTTTATTTTTATGATACAGAGTTTCATTTTGTAGTTTAGATTGACCTTGAACTTGTGGCAGTTCTCCTGCCTCAGCCTCTTGAGTGTTGGTATTAGAAATATGAGTCACCATACCATACAGCTATCATTAGTAGTATTAGTAATTTTGGAAGGTCCAGATATAACTGTCTGATCCAGGCCTGATGTGTTGGTGGGTGCACACCTTTAATCCCAACACCTGGGAGGCAGAGGCAGGTGGATCCCTGTGAGTTCAAAGCCAGCCTGGTCTACATAGTGAGTTCCAGGACAGCTGGGGCTACAGGGAGATCCTGTCTCAAAAAAGACCAAAAAATAAGTAACTAACTGTCTGATCCAGAGGCAAGTTAAACTAGCCAAAGAAAAAAGTCTATAGAGTTTATGTAGTTGAGAATGATCTTGAACTACTTACTACTAATCCTCCCACAATCCACCCATGGATTTTTTTATATTCCATTGGTATTATATATATATATATTATATATATATATACATATTTCATAATTAAATTTTAAAATGACATCATCACACAGATGCATGGTATGAGATGGCTAACTCCGCTAATTTATAATTCAGGATATTCCATGATGGGGTCTTGGTGCCAATTACTTTGGACCTAAAGTACAGTTTTTTTTTTCCCCCATATGTTGGAGCCTGTCTTGACACATCTGATTGGCTGTCGACATAGATGGGCATCACAGAGCATTGACTATATTTTTCCAGAGCCTTAATGTGAACTAGCAAGTGTACACCTTGCCAGGAGATTGGCATGGAAAAATACGGTTGAAAAGTCCCTCTGTAGTTAGTGTAAGTAAACTTGGAAGGAGTAAACGCAGATGACCATGGCTGTTTGTTAATGATCATGAAGAGGCCAAGGAGCATTTCTAAACCTTTAGAAGAGTCCTCTTCTCTTAGAAACAAGAGTTCCATTAGCAGCATATGCAGGCTTTGTGTAGTAGCAATTGCCAAACTATTTTCACAATCTCGATTTTACTCTTGGAGAGAACAGCCATGAGACGTCGTCTATTCTGACTCTTGGGCAACATCGAGTAATGATGTTTGCAACACCAAGAATTCAGAAACTTGTTACTGAAACTTGGATAAGATAATTGAGAATCTTGTATGTTTACATGGGCACTCAGATTTCTCTAGAACAATAGAATTTTCCATTGAAAATCAATTTAATATACGCCCCCAGTGATTTCTTGATTTGTTTTTATTCTCTTGAGTTAGAATGGAATTCGTTGGAGGAACATTGAACAACAGTGACTCTCTACTGCATGCCAGATGCCATCCGTAACACTGGAGTTTTAGTGATGGACAAGGCAGGCAAGCTCCATTCTCTTAAAGCTCTGAGAAGGTAGATAACACACACTTTAAAAGAAACAGGAGCCAGGTGTGGTGGCACACGCCTTTAATCCCAGCACTTGGGAGGAAGAGGCAGGTAGATCTTTGTGAGTTCAAGGCCAGCCTGGTCTACAGAGTGAGTTCCAGGACAGCTGGGGCTACAGGAGACCCTGTCTCGAAAACACCAAAAAAAAAAAAAAAAAAAGACAGGAAAGCTGGGCCTGGTGGTACACGCCTTTAATTCCACCACTTGGGAGGCAGAGGCAGACACATCTCTGTGAGTGTCCAGGCCAGCTGGGACTAAAGGGAGACCCTGTGTCAAAAAGACAAAAATGAATAAATAAATAGGAATGAGACAACTACCATCCTTACATCGTCTATAGAACTAGGGTTCTGAGTCATGTTGTCTTTATCTCTTCATTGGTGGGAGACTGCAGACTTTTGTTAGTGTTATACATTTTTATATCTTATCCTTCTGAGATACCTACAGGCCCAGATACAGGGGTCTTCACAGTGCTCCACAGCACTCTAGAGAGCTCATGGCTAGAGCTGGAGTCCTCTAGAAGGCTCCTTACTCATGTCTGACAGTGTATACAGCTGAAAGCTGGACTCTTGTCTATTCACTGTTTAAGACAGTTCAAATTTGTTTCAATTTCTTGAAGATAAAGATGCCTAACTGAAACATCAACCCCCAAAACATGTGAACTCCCCAAAGAGAGATTTAAAATATACAGTACAAGCTGACAAATTATTAAAATTGCATGACATATGTTGGGGAGTGATTGATATGGTTTACAGTGTAACTGACTTTTTGGGGTCTCAGAGTCAAGCTCTGGTGAAGATGAGGTTTTCTCTAGAGCAGGTAAAACATTCCCAGTGTTGATCACTTCTGGAACAAGCCAATTCTGACAACGTAAGTCTCCAAGGGGCCTGGAGGTCATTGCGGGATGAGATACTGGGGCCATTCCTGGTGTTTTGGGTAGAGCTTCCAGTGGTTAAGGTGGCACACCACAACACAGTCAAAACCCAAGTGACCTCCATATCTGCAGATCAGGTGGAACCCTGTTCGGTATCAGTAAGCTGACTTCTACCTTAATTTCCCTTCACTTCTCCTGACAGAAAAGCTTGTCTCAGATGGCTTAGGGAATTACTGAGAACCATGGATTAGGATGAGTAAGAACGTCCACTTGAACATTCTGAAGCCAAAGTGGTAGGCACAGTGATAGACGGACAAGGGAAGGTCACGTGATAGCAGAGGCTGGAGTCAAGGAAAAGGAAAGGCCTAGAAGTACAGGTTGAGACTTGGAGAGACCTGAGTGTTGTGTTAACATTTAAAGGGAAGCCAATTAATCTCAAATAACAATAATCTGGTTTATATAAAATAGAGTCAAACCAAGTGATATTCATTCACTTTCACACAAATAATAGATATCTGAATTACATTCTTGTTTTCAAAGTCTTTTTCTTTTTTTGAGGCAGAGTCTCATGTATTCTTGAATGGCCTTGAAGGTGATATGTAGTTAAGAACGACCTTGAACTTCTGAACTTTCTGCTACCACCTCCCAAGTACCGGGATTACAGCCATACCCATCCCCAGTTTAAGAGGTGCTAGGGTGAGAGCCCAGAGCTTTGCATGTGCTAGGCCAGCACTCTGCTGGCTGAACTACATCCCCAGCCCTCAAAGTCTTCATTCAGATTCCTTAGGCATTTTTCTTTGTCATTGATGTCTGTCTTGGAAATCTGAATCTGAGACCCAAGATTGTTTACACAGATCCCTGTCCCTAGTTCTTCAGAGTAAATGGTGCTAAACATAGGCTGTGGTGAGGGTTACAAATACCCCACAGACTTGACCTCTCATAAGTCTCCTCCAAACTTCATAGTCATACATACAAATAAATGGAGGCTGATGTACAATCTTAAACATTTTTCTTGAAAATGATCTCAGAAAAATTCAACTGTTTTGCCCCAGGTAACTTGGAAGCTTTTGAAACTGTCTGATTTATTTTACTCATTACAATAATGTTAACTCAATTTGTAGATCAAGGGAGATGTCATCTTCCTAGAGGACCTGATAGATAGTACTTATATTATTAAATTCTCATAATATGATCATAAATGTCTGGTAAAGGTTTCCATAGGATCTAGAGACAGAATTAAGGGCTCTAACAGCTCACCCTTATCAATGAAGAATACCATATCAACAAAAATTAACCAACAATCACCCTCTCTCTCTTCTAATGGGATTGCTTTAATGCTTTTGTTGAGGTATAACATATACCAAACAGGATAATTTCTGAAAGCAAATTAAAACATATTAATCATGGACTGTATTTGATATCATAAAATTAGATATAAATATTTTATTTGGGCATATAAATTAGAGGTTTATGAAAGTTCAATTTACTTCAAAGCATTTTTCTTTCTTCCCATTTCAAGTGGAATTGTTTCCTAGTATTTGCCAACCCAGGAGGATGACTTCACTTTAGAATTAAGATCTTCAGGGCTGGAGAGATGGATCAGTATTTAAGAGCACCGACTGCTCTTCCAGACCAAGGTTTGATTCCCAGCACCTACATGTCCTCTAAGAACTGTCTTTAAGCCAGGTGTGGTGGCACACACCTTTAATCCCAGCTCTTGGGAAGCAGAAGCAGGTGGATCTTTGTGAGTTCAAGGGCTGCCTGGTCTACAGAGTGAGTTCCAGGCCAGCTGGGGCTATAGGGAGACCCTGTCTCAAAAAGACAAAAATAAATAAATAAATAAATAAATAAATAAATAAATAAATAAATAGAAGATCTTCAGAGAGAGGGCCATACAAATTATTGCACCCGGGCTCTTCACACCTTCTTTTCAGAGAATACACCGAGGCCAGTGCCTGTTCTGCACATCCAAATTCCTAGCCAGCTTCTGAGTTTGCCGGGAGATATTCTCTTCACATGTATTTGAGGAATGCTGCCCATCTTGCTTGTAACATGCAGTCAACAGTCTCCAAATCTAATGCCTTCAGAGACTCCCAAGGCTGCAGGACATGGTAAGGACTTGCTGAGCCTTGAACTGCATTAAATCACAGCTGACTTGGGAATTATGTTCCAAGTCACAGAGAATTTCTTTGGAAGCTGCTCCTTGGAAACACACTGGCTCCCAGGAGGAAATCCAGCTAAAAGTCTTCAGCATAGCTGGATTCCAGGCCCTTCCAGCCTCCCCTGCACTGGCCTGTGGCACTGATTCTTCATCTGAGCTCTAGAATCTTAGGGAACCTGTTATATAAAAAAATAGCTAAGCTGGACTCACTCACGCTAGTGAGTGTCTGTGCTGGGAAAGATATCTGGGAAAGGAGACTGACAGGAAAACAGCATGAAGCGCATCCTGGAGCCATATCTCCACGAGGACAGATACCATCTCTGCTCTGTCGGCATGCTGAGGACTTAGTACAGTTACTAACATATAGGTACCATTGAGGACCAGCTTCACAGCTATGCCACCAGAGCAGCCAAACAGGGCCAGGCCCCCGGATGACACCCACACGTGGCCTAATGTTCTGTTGTCACCATGCTGAAATTCTTACTGATTGAACAAGAGCTCCTGACTTGTCACTTTGCCTTGAGCCTCACGGATTCCGTGGCTGGTCCAGATGACAGGCATTAAGTAGGCATCAGATGTATGAGTGGATCGGGCTAGGTTTACCCTCCACCTCTGCCTTCTACTCTGGCTCAAGGTGGAAGCAAGGTTTTCCCTTCACCTGAACCATCTCCCAAGTCTCCATTTGCTGAATCCAGGGCCATCTCTTCAATGATGGGAAGGGGACGTCTCTTCCAAAGATGGATGTCATCCCGACAGAGAGTGGGGCTGGGGGGAAGCATCCACTCACTTCCGGGAAGTCTCTTCCCTACCCACACGTAACTGGTCTAAATCAGCTCTCCAACAGAGTTGCCCAAGAAAGGGGGACTGTGTGGTCCTAGCAGTAGTGTGTGGAGACACGTGAATACCTACGTTCCAGTTGGGCTGGCCCCATGATGTGACACATTTCCTCCAGCATGTCCACACTGCCTATAGGCTCCATGACCTCCTGAAAGAATGCCACCAACTGGGACCAAATGTTCAAATACTTGAGCCCACAGGGGACATTCAACCCCACAGACTCTATGATGGACGAGGTGTAAGAACTGACTAGATTTCTTTGTTGTTATTTCAAAGGGTAGGCAATGCTGTAGTAACGTCTTAACAAGGAAGTTAAGTCTTACTGAAATAATGGAATTTTTAAAAAGTTGGGAAAGATCAAGTAAGAAAAAAAAGGTTTTAAGCTACCACTCTAATAATTATTAAGAGTTCTGTACATTTCTTCCTGTATATTCTATTTATGGATAGATTTCAATCCTTAAAAATATTTTATTTACCACTTTTATTTTATGTGTATGAGTGTATTGCCTGTATTGTGCAATGCCCTTGGAGGTCAGAAAAGGGTAATGGATTCCCTAGAACTGGAGTTATAAATGGTTCTTAGCCATCATGTGGGTGCTGGGATTTGAACCCAGGTCCTCTGCAAGAGCAGTCAGTTCTCTTAACCACTAAGCCATCTCTCCAGTCCAAGATTTCAATGTTTTAGTAGAAATCACAATATGAAAACTTTAGGGCTTGCATTCATTCACCACAGAACCATTGTGTATGTGGCATTATATACAAATTAACATTAATATCTATTTCTACCTGAAAGTCCGAAAATATGACAGGAGTTCATGTTCTAGTGGTCGGCCACATACTATGAGTATATGGACAACGTAAATTGGATTCAGTATGTGGGGGGGATGAGAAGGGAGAGAAAGAGAGAGAGAGAGAGGAGGAAAGGGAAAGAGAGGGAAGGGGAGGGAGAGGGGACATAAAGTTGGGAGGTGGGAGAAATGGAGGGTGGAACTGAAACTTTCTATGTAGACCAGGCTGGCCTCAAACTCACAGAGATCTGCCTGTCTCTGCCTCCAGAGTGCTGGTATTAAAGGCAATAGCCACCACATCTGTCCAGAAAGTGGATCTGGAGGAATTTTTAGGGGGAGGAGTGGATGAATATGATCAAAGTAAGTTGCAGACATGTATAAAATTCTCCAAATAATTAATAAAAATATTATATTAAAAACAAATAAAAATCCATGGTCAGTTAAAAAAATTCAGAAGACACTCAAAATTAATAGATAGAAAGTCATTTTAAACTGATGACACTTTGATTTTAAAAAATCACCATGCAGTTGGGTGTGTTGGCATAAACCTTCAATCCAGGCATTCAAGAAGCAGATCCCTGAGTTCGAGGCCAGCCTGGTCTACATAGAGAGTTCCAGGCCAGCCAGGGTTATGTAGTGAGACCCTGTCTCAAAAAAATTTACCATTCAATAGTACGTTTCCTTTCTATATTTTCCAGCTATGTTCATCTTTATTTAAATAGATTTTTTTTCAGTACTGAAGATTTAACCCAGGATCTTGTTTAGATAAGCCTTCTGCCACAGAACTATATCCCTGGCTAGATAAGTTGTTTAGATATAAAATTAAAAATTTTGCATGCTGCGTTTCATCATATTTCCCATCATTCTATTTTAAAAATTATTTTCTTTATTATTTTTATTTTATGTTCATGAGCATAGTGCCTGCATGTGTGTAAGTTAATCTGTGTTGTCTAAGGCTCTTGGAGGTCAGAAGAGGGTGTTGGATTCCCTGAGACTGGAGTTAGGAACTTTAGGCACAAGGTGGGTGCTGGGAACCAAACCCGGGTCCCCTGCAAGAGCAGCCAGTGCTCTTAACCACTCGAGCCATCTTTCCAGTTTCATGTCATTCTTGTAAAACCAGGCACTCTGAGAAGCGACTGCTAGTGAGAATATGTATCTGCTGGGCCAGTGTCAGTCCTTACTTATTTCTAACTTTTTGAGACAGAGTTTCATATATCCCAGGCTGACCCTGAACTCATTTTGTAGCCAAGGATGACCTTGAACTTTTGATACTCCTGCCTCCACATTTGGAGTGGTAGGACTATAGGTGTGTACCACCATACCTGTTATGTGGTCCTTCGGGTGGAACTTAGGGCTTCGCATGCTAGGCAAGCACTCTACCTACCCAGCCACATCTTCAGCCAGTCCCCATGATACATCAAGTTCAAGATTCACAGCGGCGGCTGTCTTAGCTCCCACCCACCCTTCTCTTTCCATTGTTGGTTTTCACTCTGACAGGAGTGGTGCCCGATCCCTCTCCTGATACTGTTTGGCGGCTGGTGCATTTGGTGGTGCTGGCTGCTATTCCAGCTTTGGAGTTTGTTACGACTTTGATATGAATTTAGCCTTTTATTCCCCATCAAGACCTATATCAGCTCTACACAGACGAACCTCACAAGTTCCTCGAGTATCAGATTCATAAAATAAAAGGCACTGAACATCAGCCCAACCAGTTGTAATTTGCACAGTCTGTAACAACAGAAAAAGGATAGCTTTTTTTCTTTTAGATAGAATCTCACGTCTGAGCTGTCATGCTCATCAGCACCTCACAAAAACCTAAAGAATATCGTCACACAGCCCTTCCTCTCTCCTTTCTGATTTTCTTGGCTGCATTTTTAAAACCAAAGGAGTGACTTGTCGCTAAACATGAATAAATCTCTCCAGGGCTCTTTGCAGCAAGCAGCACGGTACCTCTAGCTAGATTCAGCAGAAGACCAGACAGCATTGTGCAGATGCTTGGGTGGAGAGTGCTGTCAAGGCAAACATCTGCTTAATGACACTGGAGTCACCTTTCCCATCAGGCTGCTATGGTTCCAGCACCTCTGGGCCTGAGTCACTAAAGCTGGGCCATTTTTACTGCTGATTCAGAGAGCTGTGAGTCAGGTGTCTATTCCTGGTTGCCTTTGCCTCCAGGAACCAATTCTCTGGAGCACGTTCTCCTTTCTTTACAGAAAGCAAACTCTTTCACTGTATCTGTGCATCTGATTGGCCTTTTCTGGGGTGGTAGTCTATTCTAAAGTATTCCTTCCAGGTAGCTGAAGTCTGACTTCTAGAATGGAGATCAGGGTATGGAAAAGTATTCAAAACGCTGTAGAAGGCCATGAGTGTATAAGATGCCCCCCCACTTGAGTGCAGATTAGCTCTTTTCTAGAGGAGCACATATGCACATACCCATTTCTAACCAATTCTTGTTGAATGGATCACATCAGGGAATTTTAATTCAAATATATTCGATAATACCATTTTTTTCGTGTGGGGGGGAATCTTTTTGAGACAGGGTCTCCCTGTAGCCCCAGGTGTCCTGGAGCTCACTCTGTAGACCAGGTTGGCCTTGAACTCACAAAGATCCGCCTGCCTCTGCCTCCCGAGTGCTAGGATTAAAGACGTGCACCACCATGCCCGGCCTGGTAATACCTTCTTACACTGAGCAATGACTCTTCTCGATATCAGAATTGCTGTGGTCAGGTACTCTTGATATAAATGAGTTAGATGTTGGTTTAATTTTTTCTTTTTGTAGTTCTGGACATTAAATTCAAAGTGTTGTGTATCTGTGACTGAGCCGTCGGATTCATCCCAGAGAATAATCTATTTTATAAAGGCCTAAAAACACTGTATACATGGAACACCCTTTTAAAAATGTAGCTTATCCAGGTTAAAAAAAAAGAATTGAAACTATCAATAAATTATTATATTTGGGTCCAGGCAGAGTGTGGTTTTCTTGATTTTGTGTCTTCTTGCTTTGTAGAGGGCTGGCAGAGTTCCCAAAGCTTTGTGCAGAAGTAAAATTAAGAAGTTAAATTTTGGAGTCACAGCGCCACCTGGTGAACAAAGGAAGGTTATTCAGGGGACCCAGCAGGAAAAGGCCAACACAAATGTGGGCTCCTGAGCACCGTAACTGAATGAATCTTGCATACTACCTAATCCTTAAACACACAATCGCTCATGCATTTATTTACTCCTTAGTTAATTCTTGTCAGTCATCTGCCTCTCTGTTGTTTTTGGGAGTCGAAGAGAGCAGGCAGGGTCCGTTTCCCTTGGTGCTTCTGGTTTATTGGATGAGTCAGAGTTCTCAAGGAAATGCACCAGTGAGAATTATAGAGTTGCTTGAGGGGGTGGAGGTGTTTAAGGGAAGCTTGTGTCTTAGCCAGTCTGTGCTGCTGTAACAAAGAAACCCCCAAGCCTGGGTAATTGGCAAGTAATAGAAATGCATTTATCAGTTACGGAGGGTGGAAAGTCCAAGATCAAAGTGCCTATGGGTTCCATGTCTGGAGAGGGGTCTGGACTCTCCATCCAAGGTGGGACCTTGCTGATGCATCACCCAAAGGAGGAGCCCTGTGTCCTCATAGGACGTGGAAGTGAAGGAGCCCATCCTCTCAAAAAAAAATTTTTTTTTGGTCTTTTCTTGACACAGGGTCTCCCTGTAGCCCTAGCTGTCATGGAACTCACTATGTAGACCAGGCTGGCCTTGAACTCACAGAGATCCTGCCTCTGCCTCCTGAGTGCTGGGATTAAAGGCGTGGACCATCACACCCCAGGTTATTTTTAATTAATTAATTAATTAATTTTTATGTGTACGAATGTACTGTCTGCATGTAGGTCCGTGCACCCATGTCGTGCAATGCCGCGGAGGTCAGAAGAGGGCGTCGAATTCCCCTGGAACTGGAGCTAAAGACAGTTCTCAGCCACCATGTGGGTGCTGGGGATCGAACCTGGGTCTTCTGCAAGAGCAGTCAGAGCTCTCAATCACTAGGCCGTCTCTCCAGACCCAGTTTTTTTTTTTTGTTTTTTTTTTTTTTTTAAATAAGAGCCTTAATGCCACCTATGAGGGCTTCACTTCAGAAAAATTAAAGATTGAATCCTGGGTTTAAGAGTTTTTCTGGGTGGCTGGAGAGATGGCTCAGCAGTTAAGAGCACCGACTGCTCTTACAGAGGACCCAGGTTTGATTCTCAGCACCCACATAGCAGCTAAGAACCGTCTTTTTTTTTTTTTTTGGTCTTTTCGAGACAGGGTCTCCCTCTAGCCCCAGCTGTCCTGGAATTTGCTCTGTAGACCAGGCTGGCCTTGAACTCACAAAGATTTGTGGGCGTGGGTGCCACCACGCCCGGCCTAAGAACCATCTTTAAGCCTGGTGTGGTGGCGTGCACACCTTTAATCCTAACACTCAGGAGGCAGAGGCCAGCAGATCTCTGTGAATTCAAGGCCAGCCTGGTCTACAGAGTGAGTTCCAGGCCAGCTGAGGTTATAGGGAGACCCTGTCTCAAAAAAAGAAAAAAAAAAAAAGCACAACAACAAAAAAGAGTTTTTCTGTTCAATTTTCCAACCCAAAATCGCATTAGCCATAAGTCAACATACTTGTTTAGGGGTCACATTCTTACTGCAGAAGCTTCCCGACAAAGGGACACAGATTATGGCTATGTCTTGAAGGTGAGTAGGATGCAGCAAGGTGAAGCGGGAAAAGGGACATCACAGGCAGCCGGAGAGCAAGAACGAAGGTCCCTGCGGGGAAGCAGGAGGTGTTTGCAGAATGGAGGAGCAGGAAGAAGGCACACGCGGAGAAGGCGGGAGGAAAAGAAGGCCTGACGCAAGGTCAGCGTTTCATATCAACTTCCTCCTAATGAAACATTCCATGTCAGCGAATCTCATCAGGCAGTTAGATCTCTGTGAGTACGTGGCCAACCTGGTCTACACAGTGAGTTCCAGGCCCCTTGCAGCTACAGGGAGACCCTGATTATAAAAAAGACTCTGGAAGTTCTGGCAGTCCTCCCGAGGCGCCTTGAGGTTCGGCCGGTCGGCCCGCTTTGCTAATCCTGACTCAGAAAGCCACAGCTTCTCCATTTTCTTCTCATCTTTTACTTCCAGATGCTGGCTAGGGCCTAAGCGTGCTCTCGCTGGTATTTTGGGCTTCTGCATCACTCTTTCTCTAAAGTGCCCCTCCCCACCGTGAGGCTTCCCGGCTGTCACGCGGCTGACCTCCATGCCAGCTTAACTCAAAGAACATGGTCTTTTCTCTCTTCTCTGTCTTCCTCCTCCAGGTAGCTGCCAAGATTTACAGCTTGCCAGCCCTGGGGTTTTTCTTTTCAACTCAGTGAAGTCCTGACTTTGGCCTGTTGTTAGTTCCCTCTCTGGGGTGCGTAGTAGATGTTTGTTTACATCTCCCCAGGGAATAGTGTCACACAATAATCAGAGAAGGACTTTGGCCCTGGTTAAGGAATTTGGGTTAGCCCTTATGTGCAGTGGGAAGACAAAGGAGAATTTTGAACCTAGTTATAACAAAATAATATTTAAATTATTGAACCAAATGCAAATGGACAAGATTTTTACATTTCCTAGCATAAGACTTAAAAGAAGTAGAAGAAAACTATGAAGATGGACTTGAATGTGAATCCAGAGAAAGCGGTCCTGGTCCATGGGCGCCACCTGCTGGCACTAGTGAGATTTGCCTTCTGGTCAAGATCTGTGTGAAAGACTTTTCTCCCATGGTGCCCCCAGGTTCAGAGGGCACTCACAAACATACTGCCACAAAATGACCAACACACTTGTCAAACTTGTGACACATCTAAAGTTGGGGCGTGTCTGGACAACACTGTGGCTTAAGTGTCCTTTTGAGTTTGTTTTCCTCTTGATTTTCCGTTTCTTCCATCTTAGTTCCCGTGATGGGAGATGCATATCCCTTATCGTTTTACATGTCCTTCTGAATTTGTGTATAATTAGAATATAATATAGTTAACGATTTGGCTATGGTGTGTCTGTCACTGGGAGGGAAGCTACATGAGATCGGAGAGGTTTATCTGTTTTGTTTTTTTTTTTTTTTAAGTCAGTGGCTCCCCAAGGCCTATGCCTGGCCTCTTAGTCTTGACAACACACCACTGACTTCAGAGTCTCCACTGATGACCACAGACAGACACCAGCTCCTTCTGAATCCCATCGAAGGGCTAGAGCTCCTAGCACTGTGATTGTGGTGATTCACAATAGCCGCTGTGAGCTCTGGATGCCACACCTGCAACAGATCAACCTTCTATTTGCAACTGCCTTCAACAGAGTGCTGGTGTCAAATGCCTCTCAGGAAAGTGTGTTAGGATTTCTGTCAGGAGGTTCTCAAGTTCATATACTCAGAGAGCCTGACAGGGAAACACATGATGAGGAATGTTTGCAGTTAATGATAAAAAAAGAAACAAAACATTATTACCCAAGCTAATGGGTAAATAATTAATACACTGGGAAAATGCTAATAATCACTCTAATGACACATAATAGTGTAAAAGTTGTGACTTCTAGCACAAGAACTCCATGAGGAAGATATTGGCAAAGCAATGGAAAATATGGAAAACAGAAATTGAAAGGAAAACAAAAAAACTTCTTGAATGGACACAGAAGCCACAGAATTGTCCAGACAGGTCCCAGCTTCATTTAGAGTCCCTTGGAAACTGACAATGAGGTCCATGAGCCATGGAATGTGTGATCTGCAGATGTGCTGGCTAAATGGGTAGAGGAGTTACCTTCCTCAGCGCTGTGACCAAACACCTCACAAAAGGAACTTAAAGAAGGAAGGGTTTCTTTTGGCTCAGTCCACCATGGTGGGGTATACTATCAAGAGTCAGAGAGCAGCATCACGGCTGGCTGTAGTCAGGAAGCAGGGAGTGAACAGGAAGGGGGGCTATTTCTTCCAGTGATGCTCCACTCCACTAGCTTTGGACTGAGTGTGCAAACAAATGAGCCTCTGGGGGACATTTCACATTCAAACCCCAGCGGTGGGCGGTGTCCACAGGCTGCTGTCAACAGTAATGCAGGTGCATTACCACCAGAACTCTTCTTTACAAGCTCAAGCAACGCAAAGCAAGTGAGGTGAGCAAGTGCCCAGTTTGCAAACATTTGTTTGTGGTGTGACTTTTCCTGGAGAAGCGCACACATTGTCTGGCAATCTCAGAAGCACGCAAACCACCGCAGAATTGAAGAGTCCTGCCCTAGGAGGGTGTGTTTGTGTGTGTGTGTGTGTGTGTGTACACTCAAGAACGCTGCATCGCTGGAGTCCTGACTCTAGCCAATCTTCCACCTACAATGCACTGTAGTGTCCCACAAGACCACATAGGTGGTGCAGGAAGAAGGTGACTGGACTCTCTCCTGAGGGTCTGATAACCAATCCCCCTTTACAAGGGAATGTTAATTGGCCCTTCTGGGAGAGTCTGGTATGGATCATCCCGGATGGTATGGGTCATCCCAGATGCTCCCATTTTAAGACATGGTAATTGTTATGTCATGCCCAACGACAGAGTTTCACTTCCTGACTCAGTTTGAAAGAGGGGAGGGCACTGCAGAGATGGCTCAGTGATCAGGAGTACTGGCTGCTCTTGCAGAGAACTCAGGTTCCGGTTTAAGCACTCACATGGCGATGACGACAACCGTTTCTAGCTTCAGTTCCAGGGGGCTCTGATGCTCTCCTCTGGCCTCTGCATGGTGCATTTACATCTATGCAGGTAAGACTTATACATGTAAATACGAATTAAATGGGCTGGAGAGATGGCTCAGTGGTTAAGAGCACTGGCTGCTCTTGCAGGGGACCTGGGTTCAATTCCCTGCACCCACATAGTGGCTAACAGCTGCCCATAACTTCAGTTCCAGGGGAATCAAACACCCTCTTCTGACCTCCATGGGTACTGGACAACTCAGATGCACTTATATACAGCAGGCATAACACACACAAAAATAAAAATAATATTTTTAAAAAAGGATAAACAAACATATTGATTTGCATATAGTGGCACACACATTTAGTTTGGGAGGCAGAGACAGATAGATCTCTGTGATGTTGAGGCCAGCGTGGTCTACATAGTGAGTTCCAGGCCAGCCAGAGCCTCACAGTGAGACCTTGTCTCAAAACAAACAAACAAACAAACAAACAAACAAACAAACAAACATAGAAAGTGTTTTATGAGTCTACTCAGTAGGGGCTTGTTCTAGTTTGCCTTCAATTGATGTGACAAAACACTGACCAATACCAACTTGGGGAGGAAAGGGTATATTTGGCTCACACCATCACTTAGGGAGCCCAGGGTACAAACTCAGGGCAGGAACGTGGAAGCAGGAGCTGAAGCACAGGCCATGGAGGAATGCTGTTTACTGGCTTGCTCCTCTGGCTCCTACTGAACCAATATTTTTTTTTTTTTAAATTTTATTTCTGTATGTGTAGGAATGTACTGTCTGCATGCAGGTTTGTGCACCCGTGTCGTGCAGTGCAGCGGAGGTCAGAAGAGGGCATCGGATTCCCCTGGAACTGGAGTTCTCCTGGAATTGGAGTTTCAGAAGGTTCTCGGCCGCCATGTGGGTGCTGGGGATCGAACCCGGGTCCTCTGTAAGAGTGGTCGGCACTCTTAACCGCTAGGCCATCTCTCCAGCCCTGAACCAACTTTTTTTTTTTTTTTTTTGGTCTTTTTAAGTCAGGGTCTTCCCTGTAGTCCCAGCTGTCCTGGAACTCGCTCTGTAGACCAGGCTGGCCTTGAACTCACAAAGATCCGCCTGCCTCTGCCTCCCAAGTGCTAGGATTAAAGGCGTGCGCCACCATGCCCTGCCTGAACCAACTTTTTAATACAATACAGTACCACCTGCCTGCCTGCCCAGGGGTGGCACCGCCCACAGTGGGCTGGGCCGTCCTGTCCCATTAGAATGGAGGAAATGGGGGAAATTCCCCAATTGCTTCCTCAACCCAGGCGTGTCAAGTTGACAACTAAAGCTGTCCAGCACAAGACTGTTTTCCCAGAGAGGGCTTGTCTTCATTTACCCCCTGCCAGTCTGTGGTTTCTTGGCACAGGGTTGACAAGGTCACTGGTGATTTTCCTTCTTGCTCTGCTATCTTTGGCCCATCAGCCTTTTCCATTGGTTTTAACAACTTGAGACAGTCTCCATCTGAAGAATGGACTTCCTAGCAAGGGCTGGGAGCCTTAGTATCAGAAGATGATGGGATTTATGGAGAAGGCTGGGCAGTCTCCAGGCCGTGGGCTCTTGAGGAACTGGTTTCATGGGAAGGAAGGAGATTCAGTCAGGAGATAAGAAGTCCTGGGGTGGGGGCGGAGGGCCGGCAGAAAAATGGGGAGACCCAGGCATGGGAGGCAGAGCTTCACAACATCTGGCCTCTGCCAGGGTCTACTTATTGACCTTCAGTGGCACCACCCTGTGCTGCCCAAGCCCTATGGGGTCCTCCCCGGTAAACTGTCCCCAGCATTGACATAAGGGCAAGGGCGTGTGCAGTGAAAGAGAAAGAGGACAAGTGAGGAAGAGCGAGCGGAGAAAGGAGTGGGAGAGAGGAAAGAGAAGGGAAAAGTCCCTATGGACTGATGCTTAGGGAAGAACGGGATGAAGAGGAGGCCAAAGATTCAGCACGCCCAGCCTAGCTCGGTGTCTTTTTGGCGCTGCTGCTCAAGCCCAGCCACCCCTACCCTGCTTCACTTGCTTGTTCTGTGAGACGACGACGGCTTCTGTCCGCCTGTCCGTGCCCTCAGCCCTTGGAACATGGGGTTTCTCAGTGCCATGTGCTGGCTCCAGGAAGAGTTAACGAGGAGCCTGGATGCTGAGGATCCCTCGGGGCCATCGGGCCTGGCGGCCTTTTCAGGGGCAGACATAACAGCCTCTGGACCAACTGATTTTAAACACCGAAACCAATGCACTTCAGTCACCCTGATCGCGCCATCACCTGCCTTTCCAAGTCTGAGTAGGATTCGGCTGTCTTTGACATCCTCCATCCTGGCCACCTGTGCTATCCCAGTGTCCCCTGCAGTGTCCGGTGGACACACGCCAAGGCCACCTTCAAGGTGTGCTCCCTGTGCTTGAGTGCCAGCACCTCGCCCTCTGAGCCATGCCCGCCGCCGCCCAGCTCCAGTTCACGATGCACAGCTTTTCTGCCCGTCTATTGCACAAATGGAAACAGCTTTCTGGAGTCTCCGGTCTCGCTCCTCGCCACGCCCCCTGTTTCTGTCGGCCAACCGGGAACCTGCCTGTCCCTTTAACTGGCACGTACCAAGTCCTCCCGGGTTACACTTCCTCCCCGAGTCTCTGTCCGCAGCAGGCACTTGTCAGAGACCAGCGGCAGACAGGGTGGGGCCGCGGTGTAGCCCGGCGGCCTTCGCGGCCCTCAGGGCTGAGCCGGTCCCGGGGGAGGTGGGGGGTGGTCGGCGGGTCGGCCCCGCGTCACGTGGTCCAGTCCAAGATGGCGGCCACCATGAAGAAGGCGGTGAGTGTGGCGGGGCTGGGGTCCGAGTAGGTGCGGGGATCGGGTGGGGAGGCTGAGGGTGAGGATCGGGTGGGGAGGACGGAGTGGGGAGGCTGGGGGTGAGGAAGGAGTGGGAGACGGGGGGTAAGGACCTGGTTGGGAGACCGGGTGTAGGACCGAGCGGGGAGGCCGGGGTGGGGGGATGAACTCCAGACCCCCGCGGCGGGCGGGGTTCTGGGTCCTACGGAGGTCTCGGGTCCCGGCTCTCCCAGTCCCCAGCCGATGCGGGCTCGTGGGCCCAGGCTTCAGAGACTGCGGGCCAACCCCGTCCGGCCCCTGGCGTTCTGCGCCCTTCTGGCCCATCCCGTCCCTCAATCCCAAGCCGCTGTGGTGGGTGCTACGGTTATCACCATTCCCCGTGAAGGAAACTGAGGCTCAACCTAACCTCCCCAGGGCTGTCCCCTCCCCCGAGTCCTCCGGCCCTGCGTCTCTGTCCCCTGCATCCTAGTCCCTCTATCCCCGGCTGCCCCTATGCTTGACCGTTAGCCGTCCATGCTCATACATGCTGGATGCCCCTGTGTTCTCCAGGCAAAAACTAGTATTATATTGACAGTGAGAGGAGTAGTCTGGGCCCAGCGCAGCCTGATGCTTATCCATCATTCCCCCAGCCACTTAGCCCTGGCTCAGGACCTCCACACGCTTTATAGATGATGATTCCTGGTGACTCACCTGGTAAGATGCAAAGCTGGAGTTCCAACTTGAGTGATTTTGTCCCCCTCCAACTCCATCCCATCTCTTTAATACTTTACTACCTGATAATTGTACATGTGAACAGGGCCCAGTGAGATACAATATCACACTTTTTTTGAGACAAGGTCTCATGTGTCCAAGGCTAACCTATGTAGCTAAGGATGAACTTATCCTCCTGCCTTCCAAGTGCTGGAATTACAGGCATGTGCCACCACATCTGGTTTATACTGAGCTGGTGGGTTGAAGTGCAGGGCTTCTGTGTGGTAGGCAACTAATCTACATCCCCACCCAACTCCTCCCCATACTTTCCACCACTGAATCAAACTAAACTTCCATATAGGCTTTATTACTAGGGAGTCTTCCTAGATGCTTAAGGACATCTACATAGAAAAAAAACAAAATTGGACGAAATAACAACTGGTGATTATTTGGGTTCTTGGTGTCTGCCTATGTCTCTCCTCTCAGCTCTCCTGTTGAGACCTTGGCCTTGGGCGACAGTCTACTAGGGAGCTTTCCCTTCTCCAGGACCTCCTAGCACCCCACACCCCAACCCCCACCCCCAAGACCACATCAGTGGTGGAGGGCAGCTCTGGTCTTCGGGTGGCGTTTACCTGGGTCTGCTCACTGATCAGTGTCTGGACAGATGCTCTGGTTCCTCTTTAAGCTCCTCACACCTTTCCAAAGTGCCACCAGCAGGAGCCTGGCCTCCAGAGTGCTTTCATGGGAGGCCGTGGCTGTGGCTTGTATGGCCCTGAAGTTTCCCAGTCTGGATGGCACGGTGGCTGCTGAAAGGAAGAGAGAGGCTTCCCAGATGCCAGTGGTAGCTGCTGTTGGGGCGGGCAGATTCTGTCTGTTTTTATCCTTATTTAGGCTGATGCGGAAAGTGAAGCATAGCTAGGATTTAAATGGCATCCAAGGTCTGTTTTTAAATTGTGGTGGGGGGTCACTGATGAGAGGCCTCTGACTCAAGACATCAGCCTTCCGGCCACTTTTGAAGACCCTCTTAGCTGTCCAGTTCCATGTAGTCTGACTGCCGGAGGATGACACCAACCATCCCGGTTTGTCCGGGAATGACTGCTAAAACTGAGATCGTTTCAGACTTGCTGAGTTGCTGGCCCTACTGGTCTGTCACCCACATATTCTTCTACAGTAGCAGGGTATGGTCCAGGTTGTGGTGATCAGACAAGTGTGAAACTGTACAGGTCGTTTTGCCTCTCCTTAGATTGGCCCTCTCTTGGCACTGGTTGGGGTCGGAGTGCGATTTGAGCCTGGCATTTAGAAAACTTTCTGATTCCTCTTTCATTCAATAAATAGCTGTTTTGAGCATGTACTCTGGCAAACTTGGCTTTAAGTATTGGAGACAACAGTGGTGTGTGGAGTGAAGTTTTTCTTCACACAGGACACAACTTAAGGGAGAAGTGCACATGAAAGCAGAGCTGAAATGAGGTCTCTTTTGAGATTGGGGAAGATGGTGCAATGATGTCATTAAATTACAACCTCTGCAGTTGCCTAAGGATGGCAAGGGAAATTTGGGTAGGGACTTACCAAGCTGTTCAGAGAAGGGACATCTTGTGCAAATATCCAGTGGATTTTCTAAAAGGAGGACCAGGGTGCAAAGAATTAAGGACAGGAGGTGCCGAATTGTGGGGCAGGAAGAACACATGTAGAGGATAGGTAATGGCCAAACATAAAGGGTCTTTATCTCATGACTGGTGAAGTCATGTTGTGGACAGTTTTCACTGCTGTCAGAGGTTCCTGATAGGTTAGCTTACACACAGGTTTTCCAGCTCTGCCTCAAGGAGAAAACAAGCACGCATGCAGGGGTTTGGCTGTAATAAACATCACTTTGCAGTCTGAGCCCAGTTTACCTTCTAGTTGGCCATGACTTCGCTAGTAGAATGTTAAAGTAGTGTGATCATAACTCAGTCTTTTTTTTTTTTTTTAACATTTTTTTCTTTTCTTTTTATTTCATGCATATGAGTGTTATGTCTGCATGTGTTTAAGTGTACCCATGTCATGCAATGCCTGAGGAGGCGGTGTTAGAGGAGGGTGTTAGATCCCCTGGAAATGGAGTTACAGACAGTTCTTATCTGCCATGTGGGTGCTGGGATTTGAACCCCGGTCTTCTGTAAGAACAACCAGTACTCTTAACCACTAAGCCATCTCTCCAGCCCCATAACTCAGTATTTTAAGGTTCTGCTTTCTAAGATCTGATTTTTGACCATAAACAGTCCATATTCTGATTTCTATTCATTATCCCCAGTACAAGTGTCTGTTTCCCACTGAGGTGATCTTTGTCCTTTCTATCCAGAGAGTCCCCCGTGCTCTTCACTTCCAGAACCTTTTGCCTCTGAAGTTTTTTCTTCTTGCTATCACATTTGTTACCCTCTACCGATCTCGTCTGTGTTGCTTTTTGCCTACCTCTTCCCCCAGAATATGCACTGGTCAGTGTTCATGAGAGTAGGGCGGTGGCCCCTTGTTACAGTGGCCAACACAGGAAACGTGAATAAAAATGCAAAGCAAAGCTGGGCATGGAGGAGCACACACACTCAGGAGGCAGAGACAGGTGGATCTCTGTGAGTACAAGGCCAGCCCAGGGTAGGTATGTAGTTTCTCTCTTCAAAACAAAACAAAACAAAACAAAACAAAACAAAACAAAACAAAACAAAACAAACCAGCAAAGCTTTGCATTATGGAGACTTGGTAAATACCTTTAAAAAAAATAAAAGGCAAATGGAAACAACTGAATATGGTTTGTTTTCTTTTATAATCTTGTAAGTTAGTTAATTAACAAGAAAGCCTATATTGGCCTGAAGAGAAGGCTCAGTGGTTAAGAGCACTTTCTGCTCTTACAGAAAAAACAGAGTCCAGCCCTACCATCCACAGGTAGCTAACAACTGTCCATAATTCTAGTTACAATGTCTTCTTTTGGCCTCTCTGGGCACAGTCACACACATGGTACACATACATGTGTATGTTGGCAAAATATTCACACGCACATCAAAATGAATCCTTTTTCAAAAAGGGGATAGTCAGAGTTCAAGGACCTTTTTATTTTCCATTCAAATCTAGAGCAAATGATGTTTCTCAGACCTAGCAGAATCCCCTTAAATCTGTAATGTTCTGGGCTGTCTTGCTTTGCTTGGTGTCTCATTTGTCCCAGGCTGGCCTCACTCATTACATAGCCAAAGATAACCTTGAACTAAGGATCCTCCTGCTTCCACCTCCCTTGTGCTAGGATTACAGGTATGCCTGGTTTATGCAGAGCTAGGGCTTAAACCCAGGGCTTCCCGTATGCTGGATAAGCCCTTTACCTAGCCCTTCTGTTGAGTTTTGGTAAACAGTATGCAGCAGGTGAAGCATTTAACCACCATTTATTGGAAGGTAGAACTACTTTATTTCACAGGCGACACATCTGAGATGGTTCCAGAGGAGCAGGTTGCCTCATGGTGTACTTGCACGGCTTGTACTCCATCTGACTTGCCTTCACTTTGTGCGGCCCCAAGTAGTAGGAAGCAATTCCTTTGGTAGTTGCTACATCTGAGTTCTCTTTGAGAATCTGATGAAAGCTATCAAGACACTTTCCAGGGACTGCACATGTATACCAGGTGTGTTCACTTTGTGGCCTTCTGGCCCAGGATAGCTGTAAATGTGGCTGTCATTTGTAGATGACAATGTCCTGTCACAGTGTCAAAAGGTTGAGCACCTCTGTGGTAGTGTCTATCCATTTTGCATATAATTTCAGAAGTAAATCAACTTCCCAGTGTCCATGGACACCCAGTTAAGAATTACTATCTTCCAGCCAAAATGCAGGTTCAAGGAATATAGAAATGGGGCGGGCATGTAGTTCTGTGGCTAAATGCTTGCCCGTCATGTGCAAGTCCCTGGGTTCAAACCTCAGCACCTTGAAAAGAAAAGACTGAGATGTGTTCTCATAGCCACAGCCTCCCCTCAGGCTTTGCAGGTGCCAGTTCCTTAGCTTCTGCTCGGATCCCTTGGCCCAGAGTGAAGCTGCAGCACTGTGTGTGCATTTAACTGAAGCCATCCAACCCTCCTCCCAGTAGGAAAACCATTACAAGGAATTGGGGGCCCTGGCCATGTGCTGCTCTTTGACAGGGCTACGGCAGGAAATGCCTGCTTTGGAAAGATAGAAAGTAGGTAGTCAACTTCTCTGGGACATTTGAATCTGATCAGTGTCGCTTAGATTCAAAATCAGAAGCCATTTGCCCCAATTGGTCTGTCAGGCAGGTCCTCTTTTAGAGCCTTTCACCTGAATTGCCCTATAGTCCTCATGATAACAACCACATCTAGAAATGGGGGGCTTAATATGTAAACAAAATAGTATAAGCTCTTAAGGAAGCAGGGTCAATAGTTCTCATATAGGCAAAGTGACAAGGACACATAGATCTCCATTGTGGACTTCATTTGCTGTCTCTGGTGTTGCTCCCTGCTTCCCAGTGTCCGTATCCATAGCAACCATAGGACTGACCCTTCAGAGCTGTACATACCATGGGGAAAGGATATTTCAGCACGTGCTCGGGGTCTGACAACAAGCTTCAGCAGGTGAAGTTGTCTGCTGAGGTGAGATCCTGATGAAGGGAGGTCTGTATTCTGACATCTGCCTTTTACTCTGACCACTGAGCTCTATGTTGCTTGAGACTACAGGTTGGTTGCCTTTCAACAGCTGGAGAAATAAATGTACACATGTCTTATGCTGTTGGTTACAAGAGACTGGAAAGGAGGAGTTGTAGATATTGGAGCCCATTTCTGTTATTAGCAAAAGAGGCAGGTGTTCTTCATGAAGCTGTGTGTATTATATACTAATACAGTATACTGTGTGTAAATGTTAACATATACAGCAAGGGCAGCTTCAGTAAGAGCTTTATTGAGACTTCCCCTCTAGAGCCACGGCCAGCTTCAGCCTGTGATCTTCCTGCCCTCAGCCTGGGACTATAGGCATAGGCCATGTCCAGCTTCTGTACACATGCCGACTGTTATTTAAACCATGTCGACTGCACTTATTTTATAAATAAGTGATATGAGGAAGTCTGGTATTTAATATTTAGCTTTCTTTTTTAATATATTGAAACCCTTTTAAGAAATGGATGAGAGCTGAGAATTTCCTGCTGCCTCTTACAATGCACAGAAACTCCTGTGTGCATGCGCACATGTTCATGCCTTGAGTTTCTAAGAGTTCTGGACCATTCTGTGGACTCTGGGGTCAGACTGCCCACAGCGAAGTCAAGGTCTCAATTACTGGCTGGGTGGTTTGGGGCCAATTTAAACTCTGCGCCACAGTTTTTCCATTTATGAAGTGGTAATACCTATTATAATACTCTTTATGAAGACTTTTTGGAGAATTAGCTGAGCATCAGGCCTCAGGTTCTTGGCATACAGTAAGAGCTCAGTCAGTGTTAGATCTTTTTTGTTATTTCGTAGGTATTTTATTGTCTGAGAACTCAGTTTTCTTTGAAGATTTAATCACATTAAATGCAAATATGAAGCCTTCAGTTTTCATCATCATATAGTGAATTATACCACATTAAAATATGTGATTTATGGCAGGTATCCATTGAAATGCATAGTGAATCTCTAGCCAGTATATCAGATTAAAAACTGGAGAAGTTACATTTTTTTGAGCACATAATGCTCGCAGAAGTTGTTGTTGTTGTTGTTGGTTTTTTTTTTGCAGAAGTTTTAACTCTGGGGAAACTCATCTGTGACGTGGCCTTTACCAGTGCTACTTGGACACATTAACTTTCTGCTTCCTCAGGGCACCTTGAGACAGTTCTGACTTGGGAAGTTTTGCCTTGGTCAAAAGTTGGCTATTCTTTTGTTTTTTTATTAGGATGAGTTAATTGTTTTTTATATTTCGAATGTTTGTATAGGTTGATAATTACTCTTATAAAATATTGAGGAAGATTATGGGTTTATAAGCAGTTCTCAAGCCCCTAGCAAATAAGTCATTTGAGGTGCTGACTTGTAGTGTTCTTAACTAAAGATCTACACGGGGCAGATAGTTTACCCAGTTATTTTAGAACAATATAAAAAGTTCACGTATAACTTCATTAAAATTCTACAAAAAAATTTTAAACTTTTTAGGCTGCAGAAGATGTCAACGTTACTTTCGAAGATCAACAAAAAATAAATAAATTTGCACGGAATACGAGTAGAATCACGGAGCTGAAGGAAGAAATAGAAGTAAAAAAGGTATTGGCCAAATATGTCTTTATTTCCCCCCAAAATGTTTTTTATACTGTAGTTCTTTAAGGCTCAATTCATTTAACAAGTATTAAGCTCTTTATGGGTTCCTTGTTGCTGATGAGTCTGCTCCAGTTAGCTTAATAGAAATTCTGGTTGTTTGTATGTTTTCAGATAGAGTCTTGCTTTGTCACCATATAGCCTGTGCTGTCCTCAAACTCATGATCCTCTGCCTTAGTGTCCTGACTTATGTCATTATAGAAGGTTTCAGAAACCAAGCTCAGCTCACTAAGTCACCCCCACCCCCGGCCCCAGGTGTGGCAGCGGGCACATGCCTTTAGTCTCAGCATGCTGCAGGAACAGGCTAATCCTATGACTTTGAGGCCAGCCAGGGCTACATAGTGTGTTCCAGGCCAGCCAGGGCTACATAGAGAGACCTTGTCTCATAAACCAGAAAAAGGGGGATGTGAGGTAACAGGATTGATGAAGCCTTGGAGTCTAGTGGGAGCACTCCCCGTGAGATGGAGTCTAGTGGAACTCTCCCCGTGAGATGGAGTGTAGTGGGAGCACTCCCCGTGAGATGGAGTGTAGTGGGAGCACTCCCCGTGAGATGGAGTCTAGTGGGAGCTCTCCCCGTGACATGGCGGCTAAGAACCGTCTCTAACTCCCCAGTTCCAGGGAAATCTGACACCCTCTTCTGACCTCTGCAGCATTGCATGACATGGGTACACCTACCTATATGAAGACAGTACACTCATACACATAAAATAATGAATAAAATTTAAAAAAATATTAAAAAGATAAGGGAGACATACATGTGAAATGTTATCTAAATATAAGAAATTCTAGTGTTGTGATACAGCCCTGGTGAGCTGCTCCCTCAGAGGGCCAGTTCCCCAGCTTAAGATCAGCTCTGAACTTTGCCAGCAAAGTCTGAATATGTTTTCATTGCTCCTTAATTTCACACTGCCAGAAACAACTCCAGAATTTAGAAGATGCTTGTGATGACATCATGCTTGCAGATGATGACTGTTTAATGATTCCTTACCAAATTGGAGATGTTTTCATCAGCCACTCTCAAGAAGAAACCCAAGACATGTTAGAAGAAGCCAAGGTATGTGGGAGTCTTTCCCTGGGTGAAGAAGCCTTGATTCTCAGGTTAGGAATTCTGTCCTGATACAGAGCGTGTGACTGTAGGTGGAGGGGAATAATGGGCGCTCGCTACCATTTAATGATTTGCTCTGTTGTCCCAGGAGGCTCTGAAGGCTTTGCCAGCATGATTTTATTTAATCTAAATAATGATCCATTATTATTTCATTTTAGAATGAGGGACAGAGGCTTAGAGAGGTTATAGGACTTATCAAAATGACACATAGATTGTGGTCTTCTGATCCAAGAACCTTGCTTTAACTTAGAGTGTTGAGAAGACAGGAAGTAGTTCCTTGGAACCTTGCCACTCAGTGCTGAGTGCCCACAGTGTAGAGGCTTCACGCTTGGCTCAGTTAAGTTGTGCTGGGAACACTTTCTCTGTCGGATGCTTGTTTACCCAGCATACGCTCACTGGGAACCTGCTTGGGGTCAGCCACATAGGCCTTCCAAACACCTACTTTCTTACACTCATTTAATGCCATCTTGAATACTGTGTGGATGGGCATTGATTTGGCCCACTGTGCTCTCATTAACATTAATTTGTTTCTGGTGTTTTGCTGTAATAACGTTCTAGCGAGCTGGGCTGTCTTACACATAAATCTTTGTTCACATTCAGAAAATTACTTTGAGGAAATAATCAGAGAAGTGTAATTACTGGGTCAGAGTCTGGATCTTTTAGTGGTGTTGGAGACGTGCAATGTACCCTAGGAACTTAGACTCTACATGCCCTTCAGCCGCTCATGAGAGGAGCAGCCACATTGGGTGAGAGAAGCCTGTGACAGTTTTTCCTGATATTTTTTTCTGAAATTAGCGTGAATATTGCTTAAAGTGATTCTCCTTTAAATGTCTAAAACAAAACTCTGCATGGATTAAACCTACATCTAGTAAATGTGGGAGGAGTTAACACTCCAGAATCATTCGAGCAGGCTGTATGTCTCCCTTATCTTTTTAATATTTTTTAAAATTTTATTCATTATTTTATGTGTATGAGTGTACTGTCTTCACGTAGGTAGGTGCACCCATGTCATGCAATGCTGCAGAGGTCAGAAGAGGGTGTCAGATTTCCCTGGAACTGGGGAGTTAGAGACGGTTCTTAGCCGCCATGTGGGTTCTGGGAATCGAACCCAGGTCCTCTGCAAGAGGAGACCTCAGACTCCTAGAGGTCCACCTGCCTTTGCCTCCTGAGTGCTGGGATTAGAGGCCTATGCTACTGTGTCCAGCCCAATGGGCATATTTGTTATATGGTGTTGGGGGTAGAGCCCAAGGCCTAACACATACCAAGAAAATATTGTACCACTGAGCTACAACCCAGCCCCTGAATTTTGTGTTTTTCAGTAAAATTTTTGGGTTTGCTTTTTCCTCCTTAACCATTGTAACATGTTCATGTTGGACATGTTTCAAGGTAGTCTCTGGGTTTGGTGGATATTGTTAATGCCCCATGTGTATATAAACGCTTGACCTGTGTTTTGTCATTCATTCATTCATTTATTCATTCATTCTTTCGTTGGGTGCATAGCTGTGTCTGGTTTTGCACCCCTACCCCCATGCATGGAACCCACAGCTTATGTGGAAGGAGTTAAACAAGTGAAACAGCATGAGTGGGTAAGGATCCACAGCCAGTGACTCTCCACCACCCTAGTCTAGACATCAGGGGTCAGAGAGGCTCCCTGGGAAGAGATTCACAGTAGCTGAACAGGAGGGTGCCAGTCAGGAAGTGGGTGGCTTCCAGTCTAAGCACACAGCCTGTGGATAGGCACCGGTAAGTGTGCTGCACACAGGAAGTTAGTAAGTCCATTGTTGGTGGTTTGGGAACATCTGAAATGTGGCAGATCTTGTCAGTTGAGGACATCATACCTTGCCTTTTGCAAGGGCCAGGAGGTGTGTACATCGGGCTTTGCCTGTGTGATCTCTGCATAATCCTATGAAAGCAAGATGCCTAAGTGGATGTTCATGGCTGTGCTTTAGGACAGCCTTAACAAAGCCTCAAGCTGGATGTGGCCCGGGCTGTCCTGTGTATTGTTAGTGGTGTGGTGTGTTTTGTGGGAAGTTAGGATAGGTTATGCTGGAAGCCAGGCAAGACCATGAGAAGTTGTTTACTAAAGTCTCTGTAAATGGTTCTTTGTCAACATATGATAATTTAGGCATTAATTTTATTTGAGCTGTTATGCATTTTGGATCAGCAGAAGCTGAGAGAGCAACCGTTCCATCCCCTGTGATGAGCAGATATTGACCTGAATTAAATACACTCACAAGCAGGCTTTTGTTGTTGATCTAATTATTAGTGTTAGTTTGCTGCCTGCCCAAGTTTAGAGTTCCTGACCTAAAATTCCTGCCAAATATTCAGACACACAAGCCAGAAATCATCCAATTGAATCTAATTAATTCAAACCATTTCTTTTCCAGAAAACTTTGCAAGAAGAAATTGACGCCTTAGAACGCAGAGTGGCATCAATCCAGCGGGTGTTAGCAGACCTGAAAGTTCAGTTATATGCAAAATTTGGCAGTAACATAAACCTTGAGGCCGATGAAAGTTAAACATTTTATAATACTTTTTTAATTTGTTTAATAAATTTGAATATTGTTTTAAATGATAATTTCCCTTAGGATGACATGGAAATGAAAACTTTCTTTTTTAAAAACTTTCATTTAAGTAACGGAAACTTGCCTATTTTCACATGTCTTGCTTATTTATTTTATATTTTTAAGAGAAGACAGTATTCATGTATGTATTTTGCATAATGATTATATCGATTTAGGGGCTTTATGTCATGTTATTAAAATTGGTTAAACAGTCTTCCGTGTTTCTAGATTATTTTAGAATACTAATTGCGATTTTCATTTTTAAGGAAACTTAGAGTGGGTGAGATGGCTTAGCAGGTAAGAGTGCATGCCTGCAAGCCTGGGACCCATGTAGTGGGAATAGAGACCCCTCTCCCCCAAGTTGTCCTCTGAGCTCCACGTGTGTGCATGTGGCATGTGCCTCCCCGCCCAACATAAATGTACTGAACTAGCTGCTGGTATTTAGGCAAAGAAAATATTTTTTTAATTACTTTTATTTATGTGCATTTTATGTGTACTATGTGTGTGAGGTGCTCTCAGAGCCCAGAAAGTGTCAGATCTGGAACTGGAGTTACAGGTGATTATGAGCCGCCCGGTGTGGTGGACTGAATCTGGGTCCTCTACAAGACTTTAAGCACTTTTTTTGGGTCTTTTTGAGACAAGGTCTCCCTTTAGTCCCAGCTGGCCTGGAGCTCGCTATGTAGACCGGGCTGACCTTGAACTCACAGAGATCCGCCTGCCTCTGCCTCCCAAGTGCTGGGATTAAAGGCGTGTGCCACCACGCCCAGCCAGACTTTAAGCACTCTTATCCACTGAGCCATCTCTTCAGCCCCCAAGGAGGTTTTTTTATTTTCAAGAAAACAGTGGTTTCATACTTCTGATTTTAGCTGCCGAGGAGGAAAGCCCATCACAAAGATGCCGCCTACCTTTGCTCACTTCACAGCTAGAACTTTGTCACTAAGAACTGTATGTATTTAATATCCATGTTACATGTCTCTTGGTGTTACAGATGGCGGTAAAAGGACAGGTGAGTTTCAGATATGACATTCCAGTTTTGGGGTTTTTTTGGTGTTTTTGAGACAGGGTCTCCCAATAGCCCCAGCTGGCCTGTAACTCTGTAGACCAGGCTGCCCTTGAACTTAGATCCACCTGCCTCTGCCTCCCAAGTGCTAGGATTAAAGGCATGTGCCACCACGCCCAGCGACATTCCAGCCTTTAGGTTAGAAATAAAGAACTCTGGGGCTGGAGAGATGGCCTAGTGGTTAAGAGTGCCGACTGCTCTTGCAGAGGACCCGGGTTTGATCCCCAGCACCCACATGGCGGCTGAGAACCGTCTTGTAACTCCAATTCCAGGAGAACTCCAGTTCCAGGGGAATCCAACACCCTCTTCTGACCTCTGCATTGCACGACACAGGTGCACAGACCTACATGCAGACAGTACATTCATACAAATAAGTAAATAAATAAAATTGAAAAAAAAGAATATAAAGTATTATAAAAAAAGAAATCAAGAGCTCTATTGAAAGAAATGTTTACTTTACAGTGAGTTCCAGGACAGCTGGGGCTACAGGGAGACCCTGTCTCGAAAAGAAAAAATGTTTAACAAACTTTTTTCATTCATTTCTTTGTGTGCTCATGTGTATTTGTGTGGGCACGTGTGTGCTACGGTGTATGTGGAGGTCAGAGGACAACTTGCAATTTCTCCTTCCACCAGGTTTGAGCTCAGGTTGTCAGGCCTGATGGCAAGTGCTTTGACCACTGAGCCATCTTGCCAGGCCCAAAATGTTTGCTTTTTAAAATGTTTAAGTTCTAGACTTTTAGTGCTTTGTAAGTCAGTGATGTTTATGTTGATGAAAGATGTAGAATTTGGGCAGCTGTGTGTGTAAAAGTAAGACTTACTTTTGAGGTAAGTGCATTAGTCCAGCCACCCCTCCCATCCTGTCTCCCCAAAAGGCATGTTTTAGAATTCAGAAGGCCTCTGTGTATGAATTTTCCAGCAGATGGCGCCGATATGCCAGAATACCCAGGGAAGAAAGAATGCAGAAATGTGGCTGTTTTAGGATTAATATAATTTTAGAAGAGATATTGTTTGTTTAACTTTCAAGGCTCTAAACATTCCAGGAGTTTTCATTTATTTTGTTTTTGGTACTAAGTGTCTATAAACAAGCTTAAAGACAGAATATACAGCCAAGTATGGTGATCTTCAATCCCAGCACTCAGAAGTCAGAGGCAGGTAGATCTCTTTGAGTTCATGGCCAGCTTGATCTGCATACTGAGATGGGCTACAGGGAAACTTTGTGTCAAAAAAATCATATATAATTTATAAAATTCATATGACCATAAACTATATTTTATTTATTTTGGGGGGTCTTTTTGAGACGGGGTCTCCTGCTAGTCCCAGCTGCCCTGGAGCTCACTCTATAGACCAGGCTGGCCTTGAACTCACAGAGATCTACCTGCCTCTGCCTCCCTGAGATTAAAGGTGTGTGCCAGGCGTGGTGGTGCACGCCTTTAATCCTAGCACTTGGGAGGCAGAGGCAGGTGAATCTTTGTGAGTTCAAGGCCAGCCTGGTCTACAGAGTTCCAGGACAGCTGGGGCTATGGGGAGACCCTGTCTCGAAAGACCAAAAAAAAAAAAAAAAAGTGTGTGCCACCACTCCCAGCAAAATTTACTATTTTTATTTTATATGTATGAGTGTATTGCCTGCATGTAGGTAAAGGCAACTATGTCATGCAGTACCTGTGGAGATCAGAAGGCGTTGGGTCCCCAGTTGTAGATGGTTGTTAGGCACCATGTGGATGCTGGGAATTGAACCCAGGTCCTCTGCAAGAGCTTAGTGCTCTTAACCACTGAGCCATTGTGCTGGATAGCTTTAGTGTCAACTTGACACACCTGGGTTGAGGGAGTCTCAATTGGGGAATTGGTTCCATTGGAGTGGCCTATGGCCACATCTGTGGAGTATTGTCTTGATTGTTGGGCAGTGTGGGAGGGCCCAGCCCACTATGGGTGGTGTCACCATGGGCAGGTTGTTGTGTACCGTATAAGAAGGCAGGCTGGGCATGAGCCAGGGGAGCAAGCCAGTGAACAGCATTCCTCCATGGCCTGTGCTTCAGCTCCTGCCTCTAGGTTCCTGCCCTGAGTTCCTGCCTTGGGCTCCCTGAGTGAAGAACTGTGACCCAGGAGATGTAAGCTGAATAAACTCTTTCCTCCCCAAGTTGGTGTCGGTCAGAGTGTTTTGTCACAGCAATGGAAGCCAAACTAGAACTGCCATCTTTCCAGCCCTGGGCACACTTTTTTGAAGAGACTTGTTTTCAATAATCATGCACATGTGTGGGTTTGTACAGGAGCACAGATATACTCAGAGGTCAGAAAAGGATGTCAGATCCCCTGGACCTGGAGTTAGAGGCAGTTCTGAGCCACCCATTGTGGGTACTGGGACAGAACTTGGGTCATCTGCAGGAGCAGCAATCACTGTCGACACTAAACAACTGCAAAAGGATTCTAGCAAATGATTTTTAGTCCTTGCAAGGATTTGGTTAGTGTGCTGCTAGAAGAATGAGACTGGAAGCAGTTCAGTCAGGAAATAGGTGACATGCCTAAATTAGAATAATTTGTCCCACGTAACATTCTGTGGTGATCTGCCGTGACATCGTTCTCCCTCCCAAATCTACCCAGGTCCCACTGCTGGCCGCTCAGCTGGGTCAGAGGTCTAGAAATTCCTCTGTGAAAGGCTGGATCTGGAGGGCCTAAGGAAGAGCTGGCCGAAGACAGTAAGTGGTACTGGATTAGGAATTTTAGTGATGAGTCATCCTGCTTGGGTTCTGGGAAGTGGAATTCTGCATTGAGCTGGAACATCCAGCAAGCAAACCTAACACAAAGCCAAGCCTCTAATGTTCCTGGACGTGGGGGGCTGCTGTGTTGTTCACAGGAAATTATTTACTCCAATGAGCTGCTCTGCTGTGCCTTCCATGCTGTCCACTTTCCGTCTCTAACAGTCGATACCAACCTTGCTGAGGACTCCAGTCAAAACCAGGACTAGATGGGGGAGAGAGTGTAAATGTTGCCAGATAGAGCTTTGGGTCGGGTCTCTAAGGACTAGGGACGGAAAAGTAATACTGGTAACTGGAGTGGTATTTTACAATAATTTATCAGTTGTTGGGTTGGGCCTTCTGCAAAGAGTTGTAGGTCAAGTCACCAGATGTCACCTTTCCTGGTGCATTGTGTCAGTTTGCAGAAGGAAGAAAAGGAAGGCTAAGGCTTGAAGAGGTGTTGCCATGTGACCCCTGACCAGAGAAATGAGGTGAGGGGAAGAGGAATTGGCCGAACAGCTTGGTTGTGAGCACAAGCCAATATTGCCTGCAATCATTTTATCATTTTTTTCTCATAGTTTTCAAAAAGGAAAATTCAGTTTGTTGCCACAATAAAATCTGGAGTGCTCCCTTGACAGGTCCCAGCTAGCTGCCCTGAAGCCATATTTCCCAGCAAAGTATCCCCAGTGCACCAACTTCTCATCTGGCCCATGGCTCTTATTTTGAATACCAGCCTGGCTCTTGTAAACCCTGTCAGCCTGGTGGTGCTGATGTTGGGACAAGGAATGAGGCTAGCTAGGAAGGGGAGGAGTGTAGGAATTCTTTTGGCAGAAGCACTTAAGAGAGGCAGCAAGCAGCCTCCAAGCCTGGACCCCTGCTGATATCCTGCAAACCTGTCAAACCTGCCCCACCACCAACTCTCTTTGATGCCTTAGGGCAAAGCATTGATCTGGAGCAAATGGCCTAAAGTCCTGCCTGTCCCAACCTGTCCCAACCTGTCCTGACCCCCAATTCTGTATATCCCAGCCCCCTCCAAGGTTTTGTATAAAATACCCTGAGTTACAACATTAAAGCAAGATTCCCCTCCTCCCTTTGGAATTACTCCTGGTCTCTACGAGGAGTCTGCTTTCTTTTTCTCTCCAGGTCACTTCCTACTGTTCTCTTATCCTCCAGGCTTTGGGCTCAAGCCTGGGAACTGTTAACTGGCTGGCCGGGGACAGTCCTGAGACTTGCAGCATCTCAGAGCTGCGAGCCCTAGTCCAGGGAGAAGAACATCTAGTGGAAGGCGGCACATGTGTGATACATATTAAAGGACCACCAGATGTAAACTTCAGACAACAGAGGAGGAGCTTGGCCAGAAGCTGAGGGCATCAGCATGGCAACTGGGCAGCCTCAGTGGAACCAGAGTGGAGGGACTGAAGTAGATTGAAGAAGTACTTTTATTTTAAAAAATTATTTGAATTTCTTATGTGTATGTGTGTACTGCCTTCTTGTGTATAAGTGCACCTGTGTTGTACAATGCTGAGAAGGTCAGAAGAGGGCGTTGGATCCCCTGGAACTGGAGTTACAGTTGTTAGTCACCATGTGGGTGCTGGGAATTGAACCCAGATCCTCTGCAAGAACAGCTAGTGCTCTTGACTGCTGAGCCATCTCTCTAGTCCCAAGAAGCACTTTTCTTAAAAAAAATCATCTGGAGATTGTTAAAGTATGGATTTTTTGTGTGTGTTTTAGGCCAGAATTTCCTCTCATTCCTTCCTCCCTCCTCTTCCTTTTCCCTCTCCTCACCATCTTCTCCCCTCTTTTCTTTCTTTTCAGACAGGGTGTTGCTATGTATGTATCCCAGACTGGCTTCAAATATGTGATCCTCCTGCCTCAGCTTCTTCATCTGGGATTCCTGATACATGCCAGTGCACCAGCACTAATTTCACTGAAACTGGGAAGGCGCAACACAGTGTTTTAACAAGACTGATTTGAGGGCCCCCTAAAACTCAGTTCATGTGCTAGAATGAAATTTCTTCTTCCTTACTTTCCTCCCTCTCTCCCTCCCTCCCTCCCTCCCTCCCTCCCTCCCTCCCTCCCTCCCTCCCTCCCTTCCTTCCTTCCTTCCTTCCTTCCTTCCTCCTTCCTTTCCTCCTGGTCTGCCTGCCTCTATAGTACACAATGAAGGAGAATAGGAGCTACTTAATTCTAAATTAGGCAGATGGTCAGGGAAGAAGACCACAGACTTGATTCAGCTCTGTTTCAGTTGTGATGGCTGAAGAAAATCCACTTTGAACAATGCAACTGTCTTGAAAAATCCTAAGATTTCAGCTAGAGGACTGAGCTCAAGTTCAGAAAACGATAGTACTTGGTTTCCTCCCTAACTAGGAGCTGTTAGATAAACAACTCCAAGAAGTGCTGACTGCAGAAGCTCCTCGCCCCCTTCCCAGCATGTGTAACTGTTGTAAAAATGAATAACTGCTTGTTCTGCTTCTGTAATCTCGCTTAATGGCTGTTCACCTGGAAGCCATGGCCCTATCTTACTTAGCATGAAATTCCATGGAAATGAAGCAATTATGGTCTGTGTCTTGAGGAGCTCCAAACCCTACCGCCTTCCCACCATAGGTTGAGAATTGGGAAGTAGGACTGGCTGCCACAATTTGCTTTCTTTAATTTGGCTTTTATTACATTCCTTTTTTTTTTTTTCTAATTTAAATTTGGACTGTGACTGGTGGTCTTTCTCCATAGTCTCAAACTCCACAACACAATTACTTTCTCTTTCATCTAAGCTGTCTGCTTCCTGGTTCTTGTCCAAAGTTGGCCCTTTTGGCAGGCTACATTTGTTAGGAATTTCAAACTTCCCTCCCTTGCTACACTCAGTTGGGTCCCTGCTTTCATATGAGTGAACCAACCAACAACATGGGGGGGGGAGGGAAAGGGAAGCCCAGTCCTGTCCTGTCCCACCTCTACTATATAGAATAGAAAGGCCAGACTCTGGGGGTTTGGGGGTGATGATGCACAGACAGTCCCTTGAAGGGAGACTGTTTCTTTGCTGTGTGGAATATTACTTTTGCTTACATAAGTCTTTGGTGTGTGCTGTGACTACAAACTTCTTATCTTTAAATTCTTTTTTTTTAATTTATTTTATGTGTATGAATGTATTGCCTGCATGCATATAAATGCACCTGTATTGTGTAATGCCTGCAGAAGTCAGAAGAGGGCCCTGGACTCCCTGAAACTGGAATTAGGAATGGTTGTTAATCACTATGTGGGGGCTGGGAATCAAACCCAGGTCCTTTGCAAGAGCAGCCAGTGCTTTTAACTGCTGAGCCATCTCTCCAGCCCCATGTCTTGTATTTATTTAGCCAGTGAAGAAACAGACCTAAGAACAGACCGTAGGCATCATTAGTATGTGTCACCAAGCCCAGTAACTTTGTCTTTTATTAACCTCTAATGTACTAGTATTGAGAGGTGAAGTGGGACATCTAAGATGTGATTAGCACTAGCTGAAGTGGTGCACATCTGTCATTCCAGCTCTCAGGAGGCTGAAAACCAGACCAAAACATGACTCTCCCAAAGCAAGAGATAATTAGAGCCAAAGACCTGTGTCCTCGTAAGTGGATCATAAATGGTTTGCCACAAAATGAGTTTGGCCTATCTTGCTTGTCCTGACCCTTCCACCTTGCCATGTGTGGGATAGCCCACGAAGAAAGTCTTGCTAGCTGATGGCTGCCTGCACTTGACCTTCCCGACCTCCAGAGCTGTAAGAAGGAAAGTTCTATTGTTTAAAAATTTCTATGCCCCAGGCTTTCTCTTTTAGCTGCACAAATGGACCAAAATACGTCTTAGATAATTCAGACTGCAAAAGAACTGGCCTGGCTCAAAGACTTAGCCCTGCAGAGGATCAGCAGGGAGGACCAGGTCTGCACCTGACAGTCTTAAAATAGGTTAGCAATGGGCAGGACAGCAAGATAGGAGAGCACCAAAGCAGTTGACCCACTGGTTTAGTGGTGGAGGATGGCTGGAGGTCCTGGTTGCCAGTAGTAAACAGATTACAAAAGATTTAACAGTAGGCTATGTGACGCCCACAGGCAGCAAGTGAAAAGTATTTTTACAAGAAAGTTAGCAGTGGAGGGAAGTAGGTGGGCTGTCACTTAAACCCAGTGATGCATCTTGGAAGGAAAGCCTTAAAGAAAAATAGACTAAGGTAAAGTGAGTCCTTAGGGACAGGGCCTGGCTGCTAGCTAAGCCCTAACAAGCTAGGCTTGCCCACAGGTCTTTAGTAGGCTAATTAACAGAAAGCTAACAGTGAAAAGCAGAGAAAAGAGATGTATTCACTGTGACTACAATGGGAAGAGGAACAAAGAGGTCCGGTGACTCCCAAGTCCATCCCCAGGGTCCTGACATGAGGTTTCTAGCAGGCCTAGCTCAGCAGTCCCAGTCAAGGTGCGGTCCTCACTGACCCACCATAGGCTTTGCTCCAGCATCTCCCTCAAGCTGGTCAAGTTGTCAGCACAGCAAAATCTTTTGCTAGGAGACAAGTTTCTCCTCTGGCTGACACCAGGCTTCTACCTCTTCCTTCTCCCAGCAGGATACTCCTGGGGAAGTTCCAATTCCTTGGGGACCATTGTCTCAATACCATGATAGGTTCTTAACTGTTGAGCCAGCCTTCCAGCCCCATTTTGGGGAAAGTTTTTAATTACCTATTTTGCCTACAGTCTAAGCTATTCTAGGAATCCTTTTTAAGAAACTTGGGAGGGGTGTTAGCCCTCAAAATTCTTTGATGGTATTTGTTCAGGGGATTTAAATAGCTCTTCACTAGTAACTAGAGTTTATAGAGATCTTTAAAAGAAGCAAACACATAGAACTGTGACTGAAGTGGAACACCGGGAAGTTGTGAATATTATATGGGTGTTTCATGGGGCCCGCCACGCATGCTTTTTATTCATCTTCATTCTGCATGTTTAAGGACAGCTGTGTTCCACACACAGGACAAGGAGCAAGTGTAGAATATGGGTTAATCTGGCAGCGCAGCTGCTAGTCTATACAAAACCAAGGCAGCCAAAAGACAGTAGCACACTTCTGCTGTCAAAAATGGAAGCTGGGGGCTGGAGAGATGGCCTAGTGGTTAAGAGCACTGACTGCTCTTGCAGAGGACCCGGATTTGATTCCCAGCACCCACATGGCAGCCGAGAACCATCCGAAACTCCAATTCTAGGCGAACTCCAGTTCCAGGGGAATCCAACACCCTCTTCTGATCTCTGCAGCATTGCATGACAAGGGTGCACACACCTGCATGCAGACAGCACATTCATACACATAAAAACAAAAAGAATAGAAGCTGTCTTTGCTTCTATCTTTGCTAAAGACCAAGGAATATGGAACCGATGTCTGTGGCACCATAGAAAAGTCATTGCCATACAAAGGGAATGGGTTACACCATCATATGGTTATCGATGCCTCTGGTGCTCATCAGGATGAGTGAGGCAACCATATCTTGTACCAGGGAATGTTCAGACCAGAAAGGCCTTGTTGAATCTAACTCATGGCCATGGAACTCACTAAAATGAATGAAGAACACTGGGAAGTTGACAGATACATGGTTTATAAGTAACGGAGCTTTCTAGTGCACTGTAATTTATATCCATCCTATGGGTGTCTCAGTAACAGTCACTGGTTTCTATGGCAGAGGGATTTCTAGGTTGATTTTTGTTTTATGCTAATATCATCACTGTTTGGAGAGATGGTGGCTCTAGTCAGGAGACATAGCCCATTAACAGGGGAAAAAACCCTCTTAGCTTTGGCTAGCTATTGCCATGTTGGAAGGTGTACAAGAATTGATGAGTCTTCTGATTGGTTCAGAGAAGTTAGAAATGTCCATTTATCTCTGTCTTGGTTTCCTTTCTTTTGTTGCGATAAAGTACCCTGACAAAAGAAACTTAGGGAAGGAAGGGTTTCTTCTGCCTCACAGTTGGTGATGAGGAAGTGGTCACATGACATCCGCAATCATGAATGATGAGGGCTGGTCACATGACATCCGCAATCATGAAAAAGACAGTGATGATGGATGCTGCTGCTCAGCTGCCTTCTCCATTTATTCAGTCCAGGATCCCAGCCAGGGAACAGTGCCACCCGGAGTGGGCAGGTCTTCCCACCTCGACTCATTCAATCAAGATCACCCTACACCGGATGTCCAGAGGACAATCTCCTAGGTGGTTCTAAAGTCTCTCAAGTTGACAGAAACATAACAGTTTCCATGTGAAATCTCTCAGTTTTCAAATGTTATCAAATCAAAACTTTAAAAGACATCAAGAAGAGACCAGAGGATAAGCAACTAATATCTGCAAACTGGAGTGCCCAGATCAGCAATTCAAAACGAGATCTAAACATTTGTAGGAATCCATGCAGGCTGACAAAAGCCTTTTCAATCAATTGTCAACTAAACTAAACTAAGCTAAAATCTTGTCTAACTCAGAATTTTAAATGAACAGCATTTTTCAATAAGCCTTCCTATTTTCAACCTATAGATTTCTTTTAAATAAATAAGCTTATATCAGGGATTTAAAAAAATCAATCAATCGTTAACTTTGGGTTTTAGTTTATTGTGTTCAATTGGTGTGCTATGATGAGTTCAAAGAGATTCCAAAACATATTCAAAGAGCAGTTGAAAAAAACAGTGGCAGACAGATTTTTTTTTTTTTGTCTTTTTGAGTCAGGCTTTCCCTGTAGCCCTAGCTGGCCTGGAACTCACTCTGTACACCATTCATTGCTTATCCTCTGGTCTCTTCTTGATGTCTTTTTAAAAAAAAATATTTTTATGTGTATGAGTATATTGTCTGCATGTAGGTAGGTGCATCTAGATAGTGCTAGGATTTTTTTTTTTAAATAAATATTTCTTTTAAATTTTTTAAATTTTATTTATTTCTGTATGTGTATGAATGTACTGTCTGCATGCAGGTTTGTGCACCTGTGTCGTGCAATGCCGCGGAGGTCAGAAGAGGGTGTCAGATTTCCCCTGGAACTGGAGTTCTCCTGGAATTGGAGTTTCAGACGGTTCTCTGCCACCATGTGGGTGCTGGGGATCGAACCCAGGTCCTTTGCAAGAGCAGTTGGTGCTCTTAACCGCTAGGCTACTTCTCCAGCCCTAGATAGTGCTAAGATTAAAGGCGTGTGCCACCACGCGCAGCTAAACAACCTTAAACACCACCAGAGAGAGTTTTCCAGAAAGTCCATAAAGTGAAAGGTTATTAACCTGAAGCCGCTGGGTGGCAGGAAACCATCTGCTAGGCACCTGTTTTATTGACACTTCAGGGTAAACTAATAAAACTCCATTTCAATTAAATTTTGGAAACTAATGTTAGCTCCTTCTCATCTGCTGCAAACTGCCATGTACCTGCAGAAGTCCCTTTTGATCTCAAGATTCCTCACGGGCCAGAAGGTAAACCAATGGAATATTCTAGTGCGTTCCTCACCACAACATTCCTTGGCGCAGAAGGCCACGGGAGGTGACGCAAACGGAAGGGGAGAGCAGCTTTGCACCCCCGCCGCTCTTGGTGGGTAAGACAGTAGAACCATTTTGAAATCCCAAGTGGTTTTCAAGTGTTCTGGAATTGGGATTTGGGGGAATGATAGGACAGATTTTACTGAAAGGAAAACAGGCTGACAGTGGCTGACTCCACCAGGGCCAAGAGTAAAATGGAGTCGGCTTCAATTCTCTTCCCACTTGACTCCTCATGAGCCCACCTTTGAGGTGCACACCCCACTCTCTCTTCCTTTTACATGCTTGCTCAGCTGAAGCCAGCTGGGAAGGGCTGTGTGACAAAAACCAGGGAGGACAGTGACCTGCCATCAAGAAATCAAGATCCTCTATTTGGCTATCCTGTTAATACCCTGTGGACATGTCTAAACTCAAATCCTTCAGTGAGCCATGGCCCAAGCTTACCCTTGATTGTATCTTTGAGGGAAAATTTGGGACAGAGGCACGCAGCTAAGCAGTGTGTGCATCATTGCCCTGCAGTGACCCTGGTGTCGTGTGGGGTGTGGGCTCCACTGCCAGCTCCTAAACTTCCTAGGAATTTTATTTTAAACAGCAATAAATAGTTGATTCAATGTCTCAGGACTTTTGAGTCACGGGCTAATATTCTTTGTTCGGCTGGCTCTGTAGTCTCTGTAGATGTCTTTGCAATGACTTTGTCTACATCCCAGGGATAATCACCTGCAGGACACTGAGCTAGGTAATGTCCAAGATATGGAGATGAGAGCTGGACTGGACTTTCAGTGTGGCCTTCATAGTAGGATGTGGCCACCTTAATGGGGTACAGAAAAACTTCTGTAAATATAGGCTTCCACTGGACCAAAGAACATGATGATCCTGTCTCATTGGACTGTAAGAAATAGAAGCACTTCCCAGAATAGCACTTCCTGTATATCAAGCCAATTCACTAAACAATTTATGAGTAATTAATTTAATGTTCTCAATTATTTCGTTTAGTGTATGTGGTATATGCATTCATGTCTGTGTGTCTATGTATATGAGGTGTATGCCAGACACATGCGGTGTCTTTCTCAATTGCTCCTTACTTTGTTTCTTGACACTGGGTGTCACATTGAATCTGGAGCTCACCACTTAAGTGGATTGCCTAGCTAGCAAGCTCTAGGAATCCTCCCACTGGGATTATAAACTTGTAGCACTGTGGCCAGATTTTTACGTGGATGCTGCGGATCCCAATTCAGACCCTCTTACTTTTGTATGGCAAGCAGTTTACTGATTAAGCTAACTCCCGAGCCACACCCTTCTCCCCTGCTATCTATGACACAGGGCCCCCTGTCACTCAGGCTAGCCCTTAAACTTCCTGTTTAACCATGGATGACCTTGAACTCCTGATTCTCCTGCCTAGTAGAGAGTAGTCCCAAGGGATGGAATTACAGGTGTGCACCACCATACCTGACTCCAGTCTTCTAGAAGTTATGAAGGCAATAGTGGCCTCCTATTAACAGACAGGGCAGTTGAAACATGGAGTGAAATCACATGGTGGGAAGGAACAGGAAAAATGAACCTAACCCGATATGTGTGAATTGCAGAGTTTGTGTTGTTACTAGTGTGTAGCCATTTTCTCTAAAATAAAATTTTCCATCTTGGAAGGAAGCTTGTTATGACCCAGGAAGTCTAAAGGGAGGTGAAACATTCCCTCCTGCAGGGAAGTAAACAACTTCTGGTTCTGCAAGTCCCAGACTAGATTCGGTAGGCCTTGCCCTCCCCACATCTGTAGAAGCAGTAGCAATGAAGGGCTGTAGAGATATTCAGACCAGGTCAGCTGCCTGCAAAGTGGTAAAGACATCCTCTGCTGCTTGGACTACCTGCAATCAGCCAAGCTGCCCATAAGAGGGGTTCCAGCTTTTGTGAGCTGTCCCCCATGGGCTGGGCTTTGGTGATGCAGCTGTCTGTTTTTGTAAGTAACTCTGCACCCACCCACACTTCTGTAAGTCACCCCAGTAAAACTCACTGGTTCGCCACACTGGACTTTGGTGGTGTCTTTACTTTGGTGTGTCATTGGTCCCCTGTCTGGGATGAGAAGACTTTTTGTTCATGTCTTCCCAGGAAGAGTGTCACACAGCCCTACTTTACTTTCCTGATTCTAGAGAAGATGAAGTGAATACTATATACATGGAGGACCATGGAACCCAATGGGCATTTAGTCACTCAAACAGAGTTGCTGCTATTATTGTTATTATTTTAGAACCTATATGCCAATCTCTGCTCTGGCTGCCGACAAAACGCTCCCGTCTATAATGAAGACTTTATGAGGCGTGAATGAAAGCTGACCCAAGGCAATAAAAGTCTTTGGGATGTCTGTCTAGTGAAAATGCTGGTATTTTAAAGATGCTTGGACCTGAAGACATTAAAATACTTTCTAGTGAGTGTGACCTAAAGCAAACAATCAGCCGAAATTTCCTGCTTGTACAGGCTGAGGCTCAGAAGGAAATTTACTGGTGTTCTTACACCAAACGTTCAGAGAGGGGCCGACTTTGGACAGGCCGGAGACAGGGCTCACAAGCATCAGAGGGATCTCTTGCTGGCAGCTGTTAGCTATAGCCCAGGACCAGCAAGCAGCTCCATGCACGGTCCTCCGTCATCGTGGGGAGATGGCATAGGTGGTTCTGCCTTCCTATCTATCTAGATGCTAGCCACAAGAACTGAAACAATGATAAAAGCCCTCTGATGTTGTCTTCTTCCCCCTCTTCTTACTCCTCTTTTCCCTCCATATATACTACAGTGTAGACTCCCATGTGGAACTTCAGAGATCTAACAGTGGTCACACTGGTGAATTTCGAGGCCTATGCTCCCTACTTTAAACCCAGAGCTGGCCACACCCTTGGCAGGCAGGCACCTTGTGAGAGACCACGACGGAGCAGTCCTGCTGAGCTTGCTCCCAGAGACCGACCTAGAGAAATGATGAAACCGTTGATCTTTGTTTTTCCCAGCTGCCAAATTTCAGAGTGATTTGTTACACAGCCATAGGTAACTGATGCAAGATGGAAATGAGTCCTTTATGTGATATCTAAGTTGTGTCAATTCTGTAGGAAGGATTCAGCTAAATCCTACTGTAGAAAGCTCACATGTGAACACTTGTGCTCAGTCAGTTCCCAACAGGATAGAACTTTGCTAGGCATTCACTTTCATCCGATGTCAAAGTCAGTTTCACTTTTGAGGTATAAACACGGGAGAGAAAGCTGTGAGAGGGTAAACAAGAGAACTAACAGATGATTAAAAAGTCTGCTTTTCAGCAAGAGGCACATTTCCAGGAAAAAAAAATAATCAATTCTTATTTTGCAGGGGCTGGAGAGATGCTCTTAGCAGCTAAGAGCACTGGCTGCTCTTTCAGAGAACCTGGGTTCAGTTTAGCACCTACATGTAGCTCAAAAAAGACTATTAACTCCAGTTCCAAGAGATCTGATGCCCTCTTCTGCCCTGATACAGGAATTGCATACATCTGGTGCACTTACATGCAGGAGGCAAAACATTCACACACATAAAATTAAAAATTGGAGACAGTATCTCTTTGCATCCCTAGATGGCCTGGAACTTGCTATGTAGTCCATACTGGCCTCCTGAGTGCTGGGATTAAAGTCAGTAGATCCACCCTTAAAATTTTTAATTAAAAATAATATATGTGCCAGGCATGGTGGCACATGCCTTTAATCCTAGCACTTGGGAGGCAGAGGCAGGCGGATCTCTGTGAGTTCAAGGCCAGCCTGGCCTGCAGAGTGAGTTCCAGGCCAGCTGGGGCTACAGGGAGACCCTGTCTCAAAAAGGCAATATATATATATATATATATATGAACTTGCTAGGGTAAATCTATAAATTATAAATGTAGAGTCATATAAGTAAGTAGAGGACTATTCATTTAAAAATTTTAAATTATGGCCAGGTGTGGTGGCACACGCCTTTAATCCCGGCACTTGGGAGGCAAAAGCAGGCAGATCTCTGTGAGTTCAAGACCAGCTTCGTCTATATAGTGAGTTCCTCAAAAAGACAAAAAAAAAATCCACTTTAAATTGCATTTACTTATTTGTGTGTGTGTGTGTGTGTGTGTGTGTGTGAGTGACATACATGGAGGTCAGAGGACAACTTGCAGGAATCAGTTCTGTCCTTTCACCACATTTATTGCAGTTAAAATATGTAATAGCTATAAATACAAGTAAATGTAGACGTAGTTGTGATCTCTCAATTTTTTTAAATTTTATTTTTTTATGTGTATGAATGTACTGTCTGCATGTAGGTTTGTGCACCCATATCGTGCAATGCCTCGGAGGTCAGAAGAGGGCATTGGATTCCCCTGGAACTGGAGTTAAAGATGGTTCTCAGCTGCCATGTGGGTGCTGGGGATCGAACCCGGGTCCTCTGCCAGAGCAGTCAGCACTCTTAACTGCTAGGCCATCTCTCCAGCCCCCTCTCAATTTAAAAAAAAAATTTTTTTTTTTTGTCTTTTTGAGACAAGTTCTCCCTGTAGCTCCAGCTGGCCTGGAACTCACTCTGTAGACCAGGCTGGCCTTGAACTCATAGAGATCCGCCTGCCTCTGCCTCCCTAGTGCTGGGATTAAAGGCTTGTTCCACCACGCCCGGTTTAAAGACGGTTCTTAGCCACCATGTGGGTGCTGGGAACTGAACCCAGGTCCTCTGCAAGAGTAGTCAGCACTCTCAACTGCTGAGCCATCTCTCCAGCCCCATTAGTAAAATATCTTTTATTGGTGTTTTGTGTTTCATACATCATTTCTCAGTGCAATTTAGACACACTCCCTTTTCCATGCCCCCGACCCCGCCCCAGTTCATACTTTCTGCCGTACATGTCTTGCATCTTTTTCTCAGTCTTTTTAAAGTTTTTCTCTACAGAGGCTTATTGCTTGGGCAGAAGTTAACTGTTTCAGTCAGTTCTTTGATCCAGTCCTTTTGTCGTTGTTGTTCCCTCCCATTTGTATGGCTCCAAAATATGCCTATATATACATCCCATATATACCAAAATTAGACCTCTGAAAATAAACTGTATGCTAATTCCAAAATATGTTTAGGAGGTCACATTTTCCCTTTAATTTTATATTACTCTAAAATATGAATACATATCCTCCATACATATACCACAATTATAAAGTCTGAAAATAGGTGGTTGGTTAATTCTAGAACCCGTTAGGGGATTAACATTATAACAGCATAGTTGCTTTCAGATAAAAAGAAATATAAAATTAACTTTGCTCGGCTTGCCTTTCTACTAGGGATTTGGTGCTAGCATCCACAGATGAGGGATACAATTTGTGGTTTGTTTTTCTGGGACTGTGTTACTTCACTTAGCATAATGGCTTGTAGTTCCACCCATTTACCCGCAAAGTTCATGATGTCATCTTTCTTTACTGCTGCATAGAATTTCATTGTGTAGATGTACCACATTTTCTCTATCCAATCGTTGATTGAGGGTTGAGGGACACCTGGGTTCCTTCCACCTCTTCGATATTGTGAACTGCAATAAGCATAGATGTGCATGCATCTCTGCGATAGGATGAGGAATTTGTTTTCTTGTCTGGCTAACAACTGGACCCTGTTTGAGGAAGAAACATCAGCTTCATTGGAAAAAACTTTTTCACATTTGGGGACTGACTCTTAGTTACATTTGGGGAACAGAATCAAGAAACAGAGCTGTGGATTCACCCACTGAAGAAGTAACTTTTAATTTAATTCTTTTTTTTTTTTTTGGTCTTTTTGAGACAGGGTCTCCCTGTAGCCCCAGCTGTCCGGGAACTCGCTCTGTAGACCAGGCGCACATGCATTGCACACTTGGAATGTGTGTGCATGCGGAGGGCACATGAAGGGTGTTCCTTTATTATGCTCCACTGTCTATTCTGAGGCAGAGTCTCCCACTTGGAGCCCAGAGCTTATCTAGTCAGCTTACTTTAGGGATCCCCGTCTTGGTCCCCCTCCCTCCTCCCTCCCTCATGTCTGTTGAGCCCCTAGTTTCTAGGGATAAGAGCTCCTGTTCTCAAGCAGTACATGCTTCACCCACTGAGCCACCGCCCCTGCCTGACTTTTCATTCTACAAGGTCTGCTTTAAGCTTTGTACATAGAAAACATCTTGAAAATGGCCCTGCAACTCCAAAACAAGACATTTGAGTGTAGTTCTATAGAAAGAAGAGGTTGAGGGCTGAGCCTGCTACATAAATGGGCTGGTGTGTAACCTGGCTACCATCTGGCATTTAGTATGATTCTGATTCTGTTCAAAGTCAGACTTTTCTAGGAAAGGGTAACAGTGAATAGAAAGCCACTTATTTCTCTTTATGTTTGGGAGTAAATGAAAATGTGTCCTACCTTTTGAGGTCGTGTGCACAGGCACACACACTATCTTACCTTTTGGCCAAGGCACCTTATCAGGCATGTGGAAATAATGGAATTCCATTTCCTTCCCTTCTTGTGCTGTGAACCTTTATGAGAGTTGCTATAAATGTCATAACTACTTTGTTTCCTGAAAAGCAATTTTCCTGTCAGTCTTGCAGATACCATATTATTAGTCCATGATGATTTCTTTAAAGTGCGTCAAAGTCTGTACTTCAGTGTATTTTTATCATTTCACCACCTACCAGTGAATTTCCCACTAAATTCAAGGTTTGCTTCTAAGTCACTGATTATTCATAAAGGATGGCGAGATTGCTTTATTTTATCCTCCTAATGAAATGCATTAAAGTTTAAGGAAAACCCTTAACTGAGCTTAAATGCCAAAGAGATGTTAGGAAATGAAAAGTCACTTCCAGCTAAAATGTGAATTTAAAAAAAAAAGAAGGAAAAAGGTAACGAAGCAGAGGGTGCTTACAAATGACCGGGTGGAGCCTCGAGGTGGGGGGGGGTCAGGGAGGAAAGTAGGGGAGGGCTGCATGTTTGCAGCTTTCCTATTTTCATTGTTTACAGTTGTAATTTCTGTGGGGCTGGAGAGGTGGCTCAGTGGTTAAGAGCACAGACTGCTCTTGCAGAGGACCCAGGTTCGATTCCCAGCACCCACGTGGTGGCTAAGAACTGTCTTTAAGCCAGGCGTGTTGTTGAAAAAAAAAAAAACCCTAAACACACACACACACACACACACACACACACACATCAGAGATGGGCAGGGCAGGGAGGAAGAAAGGAGAAAGCCAAGACAGGACTCCTACAGCACTGCAGCTCAACCTCTGCTTTCTCTTCAATGTTCTGATAATCAGAAGGAATATTCCCTAAGAAAGAGACGAGTTTAAAACAAATCAGACCAAGTGCTGGAGAGGTTGTGGGGAAAGGGGAACACTCATCCACTGCTGGTGGGAATGTAAACTGGTACGGCCACTATGGAAAGCAGTGTGGAGAACCCTTGGAAGACTTGGAATGAACTTGCCACCCGACCCAGCCATACCACTCCTGGGTATGTACCCACAAGACTCATCTTACCACAGAGATACATGCACAGTCATGTTTATTTCAGCTCTCTTCACAATAGCAAGGAGCCGGAACCAACTCAAGTGCCCCTCAACTGACGAGTGGACATAGAAGATGTGGTACATCTACACAATGGAGTTCTATGCAGTGGTAAAGAAAGATGACATCACGAGCTTTGCAGGTAAATGGTTGGAGCTGGAGGATGTCATGCTGAGTGAAGTAACACAGTCCCAGAAAAACAAATGCTGAATGGTATCCCTCATCTGTAGATGCTAGCACCAATTACCTAATTGTATGGCAAACTGAGCAACGTCAATGTGATCTGAAAACAACTGTGCTCTTACATTGTGAATCCCTTAAAATATAAAGAAAAAGAAAAAAAATAAAATTTTATAATGAAAACAAACAAACAAAAAGACAAATCAGAGGGCTGGAGAGATGGCTTAGTGGTTAAGAGCAATGGCTACTTCTTGAAGAGGACCTTGGTTCAGTTCTGAGCACCCACATGGCAGCTAACAATCATCTGTAACTCCAGTTCCAGGGGATCTGACCCCTCTTCTGTCCTTCATGGGTACAGTACACATGTAGTGCACTTTCAGACATTCAGGCAAGACACTCATACACCTAAAATAAAAATAAATAAATCAACAAAATTTTCATTGAAATCATTGGCTCAAGCTCACAAAATACAATCATATGTTTTTGTGTTTGTATGTGAGCATGTATAGTTGTGTGTATGCATGCGTTTGTGTACGTTTAAGTGTACACGTGTCTGATATCCATGAGGTTTCTGCTCAGAAACCATCTAACTTGCTTTTTAAAAATATTTAATTTATTGTTTATTATAAATTATTAATTTCTTATTTTTTTATGTGTACTAATGTATGGCCTGCATGTAGGTAGTGTAGGTACACCTGTGTTGCTCAGTGCCCTTGGAAGTCAGAAGAGGGTGTTGGGTTTCCTGGAATTGGAGTTGCCGATGGTTCTTAGCTACCATGTCAGAATCAAACCTGGGTTCTCTGCAAGAGTTGCCAATGCTCTTAACTGCTGAGCCCTCTGTTTTATCCCCTAAGTTGTTGTTTTTGCAACAGAGTCTCTCACTGGTCTAGAGCTCACCAAATAAGCTAGGCTGGCTGGCCAGTGAGCCATAGAAATTTGATGCCTCTGCCTCCTGGCACTGAGATTACAAATGTGGGGAACCACTCTCAGGTTTTTTTATGTGGGTTCTTGGAATCAAACTCAGGTCCTCATGCTTGCATGGCAAGTACTTTTTGGACTAAGCTACCACCCCAGGTCCTATCACAGCTTTTGTTTTTAAGTTATTTGAGATTTAACCATAACAATCACGGGCTGGGAATAAGTTCAATAGTGGAGTGATTGCTTAGCACATGCAAAGTCCTGGCTGGATTCCCAGCACAGCAAAAAAACAATAGCAGTTTTTTTGGGGGGAAGATTATGGATTATTTATTAATTTATTATCTTTTTGAGACGGAGAACAACAGTGTTTTTTTACAGGACATGAATGTTGCACCCATACACCTGTTACCATGAACCCTCTCATGGTGTGAAATCCCAGGACACATGGACAAAGTAGTAAGTCTTTCCTGCCAGTCATGGCTGTCTTCTGTTGATGACTTCACACACCCAGAAAGTAGAAACCTCAATGGAGGAATTGTCTCCATTGGATTGGCCTATGGGCATGTCTGTGAGACGTTTTCTTAATTGTTGAAATTGTTGACTGATGTGAGAAGGATCAACCTACTCTGGGCGGTGCCACCCGTGGGCAGGTGGTCCTGGGTTGTATAAGAAAGCAGGCTGAGCATAAGTCAGAGGAGCAAGTCAATAAGCAGCATACCTCCATGGCCTGTGCTTCAGTTCCTGCCTCCAGGTTCCTGTCCTGGGTTCCGTTATTTGGAAGAGTAAGATGAAATAAGCCCTTTCCTTTCCAAGTTGTTTTTGGTCAGTGTTCCATCACAGCAATCAAAAGCAAACCAGGACGCTCCTTTAAGTTGCTTCTGTCAGGGATTATAGTCAAAGCCACAAGAAAAGTAATACCAACGTCAAGTAGCTTGAGATTTGAATTAACCAAACAACGAGACCAAATAATCAGAAATATACAAATTTCAGTTTTCCTTGAGCTATTACTAGATTTTTATAAAGTAAACCTTGAGGGACCCATACGTATATTCAAGTGACATGGAACTAGACCTCTGCCCCCAAAACACCCTTAGCAAAAACAAACAAAAGCCTCATATCAGACTAGTGAATTCTGAGTAAAATCAAGACAGCTCTTGAGCTGGTGGCACGGCATGCATGCTACTTCCTACTTTTGACAGCGTCCCACACTCCTGTGATCCATTCTCAGTGGAGAAGGACACCTGGGAAACTTTTCTATGATTTATACAACCTGAGACTTCAAATCTAAGGCAAAGCTGCAGGATGCTGCTGGTCTCAGGTGGGGACTGAAGTTGGAGTTTGGTCTTGCATTTCTGTTGACTCATATTTCTGTACCGTACTCATCCCCTGAGAGCTTTAAACACTACATGGCTGGGAATGCCCCTCACTAATATCTGCAGGCGTTTCTCCTTTGAGCTCTCAAATCAGACTTAATCACATTTTTGACATCTTCTTTTAGTCTTCTGTATCACAGCCCTCTTAAAATTATTAACTCCAAGCAAGAGCCCAACATGTAGATCACAAGTCCACATTACCACTCACTCAAACTAAGCCCTGGAATGACCTGTGGCTCACTCCCCTTCTGCTACCCCCATATCCCATCTAGCACCAATTCCAAGCTCTCTTACCCTGAAAGAATCACCAGAAACTGTGTATTTTAAAGACATTTTAAATTATGGAAAATAGTAAGCATTTGCCACCTCCTGGACCAGGGAACACTTGGTAATGCTGAGGGGCATTTCTATTTTACGTCTGGTGTGGGTACCACTGGCCAGAGATGCAGCTGCTCATTCTGGGACCTGGGCAGAACCCTCTCTCTCACCATGGCAGGGAACTCCCCAGCCCCAGGTGCCACACCAGCTGATACGCTTTGCTTGGTGAATGGCAAATTGCGCATCGATGTTCAATGTACATTCTGTCAGCCAATTTCAAATCATCTACCAAGAACCTCCACCCAGCAACAGTTCCTCAGCAATGAATATCCACATACCATCTCCTTCTGGGAGCCTGTCTGACACTCACAGACTTTTAAAGCATTCTATAAAATGCTGGCTTATTTTGCTCTGTTTTCTACCACTTTCTAGTTAGCCCTTCTTGGAAATGCTAATGTCAGCCCATGGATGACAGATTCAGGCCAAAAACAAGTCTCATAAAAAGTATAAGAAACACTTGAAAGTTAAAAAAAAATCTGTGGCTTTTTCATGTTTCTTTAGATGGGATTTAAATAATATATTTCAGACCTTAGGCAGATATCTAGCTTTTAATGCCATGCAAACCTATCCAGCTGCTAATTCTCCCGAGGTGGATTCTGTTATCTTCTGTTTAGATTTTGTGTTTTCTTGAGACAGGATCTCATGAAGCCCAGACTGCCAAACTCCATATATACCAGAAGCTGGTCTTGAACTCTGGGTCCTCTAGCCTCTACCTCCAAAGTGTTGGGATTACAGAGATGGGGCAACATGTCCAACTGCCCAGCTGTTGTCTTTAGCTCCCCATGGAGCATTATTTTACTATTTTAAATTTACTTCTCTTACATTTATTATTTATTATTTCTTTATTTTTGTGTGTGTGCGCATCCACCATATTGCTCCTGTGGAGATCAAGGGCAATCTTTGGATTTGGTTCTTTCCTTTCCGTGTGTGGGTCCTGGGGATCAAACTCAGGTCATCACCCTTGAGCCAATTTGCCAGCCCCTCTGTCATTTTCTTTACAGTCATGTTTATTATGACCTAATTTGCATAAAGAAAGGTCCACTTTTAAGTGGCTATATCTATTTGTTCTGACAAATGCACATCCCGCTGTAACCCTGGCAGAAACAAACCCCACATATGGTGCTTCTCACAATGAAAATTTGACTTGTTACTACATAATTCTTTACAAGAAAGATGCATTATTATTATTATTATTATTGGTCTTTTTGAGACAGGGTCTCCCTGTAGCTCCAGCTGTCCTGGAACTCACTATGTAGCCCAGGCTGGCCTCGAACTCACAGAGATCCACCTGCCTCTGCCTCCCAAGTGCTGGGATTAAAGGCCTGCACCACCATGCCCGGCCAAAAGATGCATCTTAAAAATATTTTCATTGAAGTTTTGTGCATTTCATACATCATTTCTCAGTCCTATTTAGACTCATTTCCCTTTCCATGCCCCCCACCCCACCTGAGTTCTTGAATTCTGTCATACATGTCTTATCTCTTTTCTTGAGTCTTTTTAAAGTTTTTCAAAGCAGAGGATTATTGTTTTGGGGAGAACTGTTTCAGACAGTTCTTTGTCCCAACTCTTTTGTTGTTGTTGTTCCCTCCAATCTATATTGCTTCAACATATGCATATATATATATATATATATATATATGTCACACCTATACTAAAATGTCTGAAAATAAATTGTGTTATTTCCAAATCATATTTCAGGATTCACATTTTTCCCTTTTAGTTTTATATTACACTAAAATATGCATACATATCCTCCACTCATAAACCAAGATTACAAGTCTGAAGATAAGTGGTAGGGTAATTCTAGAGCTTGTTAAGGGATTCACATTATAAGAACACAGTTGTTGTCATATAAAGAGGAATATAACATTAACATTGCTCAGTTTGCCTTACAACTAGGTACTTGGTGCTAGCATCCACAAATGAGGGACACCATTCATGGTTTGTTTTTCTGGGATGCTGTTACTTCACTTAGCATAATATCTTCTAGTTCCATTTACCTGCAAAATTCATGATGTCATCTTTCTTTACCTCTGTATAGAACTCCATTGTGTAGATGTACTACATTTTCTCTATCCATTCTTTAGTTGAGGGGAACTTGGGTTGGTTCCAGCTCTTCACTATTGTGAAGAGAGCTGCAGTAAACATGGATGTGCATGTATCTCTGTGGTAGGATGATTCTTGTGGGTATATGACCAGGAGTGGTATGAGTGGGTCAGGTGTTAGGCTCATTTTGAATCTATTAAGGGTTCTCCACACTGCTTTCATAATGGTGGTACGAGTTTACATTCCCACCAGTGGTGGATGAGTGTTTCCCTTTCTCTACAACCTCTCCAGCATTTGGTATCATTTGTTTTCTTGATCCTAGCCAGTCTTATCAGAGTGAGATGATAATAAAAGTGGTTTTAATTTGCATTTTCTTAATTACAGTTATGCTGAACACTTTTTAAGATGTTTCTGAGCCATCTTTATTTCTTCACTTGTGAAGTCTCTATTCGTCTCTTTACTCATTTCTTTCTTTCTTTCTTTCTTTCTTTCTTTCTTTCTTTCTTTCTTTCTTTCTTTCTCTTCTTTTTTTGAGTTAATCAGATTCCCTTTATTTTTTTTTGTACAAGAGTATCAAATTTAGACCCATGTCCCCCACCCCACGAGAGCTCATGTATTCTGCCAAACATGCTTTTCATCTCTTTCTCAGTCTTTCTCAATATTCTCCATGAGGAAGTTGACTGTTTTGAGCAGAAATTCACTGTTTCAGTCAGTTCTTTGATGCAGTCCTTTTGTTGTTGTTGTTGTTTCCAATACGTATCACTCCCAAATGCTTTGAACAAAAGCTCAAGGGGCCATGCACAAGAAATGCTTACAACTAGGTAATTGGCACTAGCATCCACAGATGAGGGATACCATTCGTCGTTTGTTTTTCTGGGACTGTGTTACTTCACTCAGCATGATGTCCTCTAGCTCCAGCCATTTTCCTGCAAAGCTCATGATGTCATCTTTCTTTACTGCTGCATAGAACTCCATTGTTTAGATGTACCACATTTTCTCTATCCACTCGTCAGTTGAGGGGCATTTAGGTTGGTTCCAGCTCCTTGCTATTGTGAAGAGAGCTGCAATAAACATGGCCGTGCATGTATCTCTGTGGTGGCGTAAGTCTTGAGGGTACATGCCCAGGAGTGGTATGGCTGGGTCGGGTGGCAAGTTCATTCCAAGTCTTCCAAGGGTTCTCCACACTGCTTTCCATAGTGGCTGTACGAGTTTACATTCCCACCAGCAGTGGATGAGTGTTCCCCTTTCCCCACAACCTCTCCAGCACTTGGTATCATTTGTTTTCTTGATCCTAGCCAGTCTTATTGGAGTAAGATGATATCTTAAAGTGGTTTTCATTTGCATTTCCTTAATGATTAGTGATGTTGAGCAGTTCTTGAGGTGTTTCTCAGACATCTCTAATTCCTCGCTTGTGAAGTCTCTGTTCAGTTCTTTGCTCCATCTATTGAGCGGGTCATTTGTTTTCTTTTTTCTTTGTTTTTTGAGTAGTTTATATATTCTGGAAATCAATGCTTTGTCAGATGTATCTGCAGTGAAGGTTTCCTCCCACTCTGTGGGATTTCTCTTCACTTCCTTGATTGTTTCTTTTGATGTACAGAAGCTTTTGAGTTTGATGAGGTCCCATTTGTCAATTGTCGACCTTAATTCTTGTGCAGCTGCTGTCTGATTTAGGAAGTCTTTTCCTACGCCTATGTCTTGTAGTCTGCTGCCAACTTTTTCTTCTATCACCTTCAGAGTTTGGGGTTTCACGTTGAGGTCTTTAATCCATCTGGAGTTGACTTTTGTACAGGGTGAGAGGTAGGGGTTTAATTTCATTCTTCTACAAGTGGTGATCCAGTTTTGCCAACACCACTTGCTGAAGATGCTGTCTTTTCTCCATTGTGGTTTCTTGGCCCCCTTGTCAAATATGAGATGGCTGAAATTGTATGTGCTCAGATTTGGATCTTCGGTTTTGTTCCATTGGTCAACAGGTCTGTTTTTGTGCCAGTACCAGGCTGTTTTTATGACTATAGCCCTGTAGTATAGTTTAAAATCTGGTATAGAGATCCCTCCTGTGTAGCTCTTTTCACTCAGGATTGATTTGGCTATTCGGGGTCTTTTGTTTCTCCAAATGAATTTAAGAACTTTTGTTTCCAAGCCTGTGAAGAAACTCTTGGGGATTTTGATTGGGATTGCATTAAATCTATACAAGAGTTTTGGTAAAATGGACATTTTTACAATGTTAATTTTCCCAATCCATGAGCATGGGAGGTTTTTCCATCTTCTGAGGTCTTCTTCAATTTCTTTCTTTAAGGGTTTAAAATTTTTGTTGTAGAGGTCTTTGGTGTCTTTGGTTAGGTTTGTTCCTAGGTATCTTATTGTTTTTGAGGCTATTGTGAGTGGGAAGGTCTCTTTGAATTCTTTCTCCAGTTGCTTGTTCTTGGTGTAAAGAAAGGCCATTGATTTTCTAAGGTTAATTTTGTATCCTGCCACTTTGCTGAAGCTGTTAATCGTTTCTAGGAGTTTTCTGGTGGAGTTTTTTGCATCTCTTAAGTAAACAATCATATCATCAGCAAATAGGGATAGTTTGACTTCCTCTTTTCCAATTAGTACTCCTTTAATATCCTTTTCTTGCCTTATTGCTCTAGCAAGTGTTTCAAGCACTATATTGAAGAGGAGTGGTGATAGGGGGCAGCCTTGCCGAGTTCCTACCTTTAAAGGGAATGTTTCCGTCATTTCCCCATTTAGGATGATATTGGCTGTGGGTTTCCTGTATATGGCTTTGATTACATTGAGGAATGATCCCTCCAATCCAATTCCTTCTAGGACTTTAAGCATGAAGGGATGCTGGATTTTGTCAAAGGCTTTTTCAGCATCAATTGAGATGATGGTGTGGTTTTTGTCTTTGATTCCGTTTATGTGTTTGATGATGTTTATTGATTTTCGTATGTTGAACCATCCCTGCATCTCTGGTATGAATCCAACTTGGTCATGATGGATGATCTTCTTGATGTGGGTCTGTATGCGATTTGCCAGTATTCTGTTTAGAATTTTGGCATCTGTGTTCATGAGGGAGATGGGTCTATAATTCTCCTTTTTAGTTGGATCTTTGCCTGGTTTTGGTAATAGAGTGATGTTGGCTTCATAGAAGGAATTTGGGAGAATTCCCTCTGATTGTATACTTCTAAACAGTTTCAGAAATAATGGTTGTAGGTCTTTTTGAAATGTTTTATAGAATTCTGCTGTGAAACCGTCTGGGCCTGGGCTTTTTTTAGTTGGGAGGCTTCTTACTACATCCTCTATTTCTTCATATGTTATGGGTCTGTTTAAGCTGCTGGTCTCCTCTTGGCCAAGCTTTGGTGATTCCCAAGATTTCAGATATTCATCCATTTCTTCTAGATTTTCAAACTTGGTAGAATATAGGTTCTTGTAATATTCCCATATAATTTTCTTGATCTTTTCCTTGTCCGTTGTGATATTTCCCTTTTCATCACAGATTGTATTGATTTGGAGTTGTTCCTTCTTTCTTTTTGTTAACTGGGCTAGAGGTCTGTCTATCTTGTTTATTCTTTCAAAGAACCAACTTTTGGCTTCATTGATTTTTTGTATTGTTTTCTTTGTTTCTATTTCATTGATTTCTGCTCTGATTTTTGTTATTTCTTCCTGTCTGTTGCGTTTAGGGTTCATCTGTTGTTGCCTCTCAAGTGCTTTTAGCTGTAGTGTTAGATCATTCACTTGTGCTCTTTCTGTTTTTCTAATGTAGGCACCCAGGGCTATAAATTTCCCTCTTAGGACTGCTTTTAAGGTATCCCATAAGTTTTGTTGTGTTGTATTGTCATTGTCATTCAGTTCCAGGAATGTTTTTATTTCTTTCTTTATCTCTTCCTTGACCCATTCATTATTCAAGAGTGTGTTGTTTAGTCTCCATGTGTTCTTGTAGGCAGGAGGGCTTGTCCTGGTGTTGATGTTGAGCTTCATTGCACTGTGGTCTGACAGGATGCATGAAATTATTTCAATCTTTTTGTATTTGTAGAGGTTTCTTCTGTGTCCCAGGATGTGGTCGATTTTGGAGAATGTTCCGTGGGGTGCTGAGTAGAAAGTGTATTCTCTGGTATTAGGATGGAATGTTCGGTAGAGGTCTATGAGGTCCATTTGGTGTATCATATCGTTCAGTTCAGATGTCTCTCTGTTTATTTTTTGTCCTGTTGACCTATCCAAAGGACTCAGTGGGGTATTGAAATCTCCCACTATGAGTGTGCTGGGGTTAGTCTGTGACTTGTGGTCCTGGAGAATTGTCTTTATAAAGTTTGGTGCACCAGAATTTGGGGCATATATATTCATAATTGTGAAATCTTCTTGGTGGATTGTTCCTTTGATGAAAATGTAATGGCCTTCTTTGTCTCTTCTGATTTCTTTTACTTTGAAGTCTATTTTATCCGATATTAAAATAGCAACACCTGCTTTCTTTTTGGTACCATTTGCTTGGAATATTTTTTTCCATCCCTTCACTTTAAGGTGGTGCCTGTCCTTGAAGGTAAGATGTGTTTCTTGCAGACAGCATATCGATGGATTCTGTTTCCTAATCCAGTCTCCCAGTCTATGTCTTTTGATTGGGGAATTTAGTCCATTAATATTTAAGGTTATGACTGATAGGTTTGTGTTGCTTCCTTTTGCCTTATTATCCATCTGCGGTTTTGATTTAGGTTTCTACTTCTGCAGTTATGCTTTTATTGATTTCTCCTTCTAGTTGCCTGGGGTTGGTTGCTCCTTTCTTCTGTTCTTTGGATTGCTTCAAGTATTCTCTGAAGGGTTGGTTTTCCGGACATGTATTCTTTCAAGTTGTTTATGTCATGGAAGATTTTCCTCTCTCCTTCCACTATGATTGACATTTTTGCTGGGTATAGTAACCTGGGCTGGCATCCATTGTCCCTCAACACTGGGAATGCTTTGCTCCAGGTTCTTCTTGCCTTCATCGTTTGCTGTGAGAAGTCCGTTGTAATTCTGATAGGTTTCCCCTTATAGGTCACTTGTTGTTTTTCTCTTGTGGCTTTAAGGATTTTGTCTTTGTTTTGGGTGTCTAGCATTTTAACTATGATGTGGTGTGGAGAATTTCTTTTCTGATCTTGTCTGTTTGGAGTTCTATGTGCTTCTTGTATTGGTATTGGTTTGTCTTTTCTTAGTTTGGGGAAATTTTCATGTTATTCTGTTGAAGACCTGATCAATACCATTCTCTTGGGATTCTTCTCCTTCCTCTATTCCTATGATGCAGAGGTTTGATCTTTTCATAGTGTCCCACAGTTCCTGCTTGTTCCACTTTTGTGTATTTTTAAATTTTTCATAATCTTTACTTGAGGTTTTTAGTTGTTCTGTGTTATCTTCCAGGTCTGATATTCTTTGCTCTACTTCCTCCATTCTGCTTCTGAGGCTTTTTCCATTCCTTTCCTCTTGATTGGATGAGTGCTTGATTTCCTTTTTCATTTTCTCCTCTGATTTCTTTAGTATTTCTATTTCCTTTTGGAGCTTCTCAATCTCTTCTTGTAGCTCTTTGCTTCACTCGTTGGTTTCCTTATCTTTTTCAGCATGGGATCTTTTCAGTGTTTCCACTTATTTCTGGAATTTGTCATTCTCTCTCTCTAGGTCCTTCTTGAGTTCTTCATTCTCTTTTCTTAATTCTTTGATTTGCTCTTTATAATCTTGTACTTCTTTAAGTATGTTCACAATTGTGCTTCTGATATCTGTGTCCTGGGCCATCCCCAGGGGGATCCCACTGTAGGAATCTTCCACAGGGTTGGTAGAGCTTGGTGTGGGATTATCCTGCATCTTTTCCATGTTGTCATATGGCATATGGGCTTCTCCTTGCCTGTATTCCAATGTGAGTCCCAAATGCCTCTTCACTGTGTTGAAAGCTTGCTTTGCTTGCCTCCTTCAGATGCCCTTGTAATCCCAGTGGGCAGGGGGTGTGTGTGCTCTTTAGCCCCCACCCTGGAACCTGTGGTTCAGGTGGTCTTGGGTGATCTCCAATCTCACGACTCACACAAACCCACATTTTATACCAGCTTGGAGGATAACTCTGCCCTCACAGCCACAAAAGCCAATCAAGCCAAAGACAACTAGATTAACTAGATTAAATCAAACAACAAACAGCAATCTGCCTTGCTGAAGCACCCAGCTCCTACCTACTTGTGGTTCAGGTGGTCTTGGGAGATCTCTGATCTCAAGACTCACACAAACCCACATTTTTTAAAATTAATTTTATTTATTTCTGTATGTGTATGAATGTACTCTCTGCATGCAGGTCTGTGCACCCGTGTCGTGCAATGCTGCGGAGGTCAGAAGAGGGTGTCAGATTCCCCTGGAACTGGAGTTCTCCTGGAATTGGAGTTTCAGATGGTTCTCAGCCACCATGTGGGTGCTGGGGATCGAACCCAGGTCCTTTGTAAGAGAAGTCAGTGGTCTTAACTGCTAGGCCATCTCTCAAGCTCCACAAACCCACATTTTATACCAGCTTGGAGGATAACTCTGTCCCCACAGCCACAAAAGCCAATCAAGCCAAAGAAAACTATATTAACTAGATTAAATCAAAAAACAACCCGCCTTGCTGAAGCACCCAGCTCCTACCTACTTGTGGTTCAGGTGGTCTTGGGAGATCTCTGCTTTACTCCATCTTTTGAGTGAGTCATTTGTTTTCTTACTTTTTTGTTTTTTGAGTAGTTTATATATTCTGGAAGTTAATGCTTTGTCAGATGTATCACTGGTGAAGGTTTCCTCCTACTCTGTGGGTTTTCTCTTCATTTTCCTGATTGTTTCTTTTGCTGTACAGAAGCTCTTGAGTTTACTGAAGTCCCGCTTGTCAATCGTTGACCTTAATTCCTTTGCAGTTGCTGTCTGATTTAGAGTGTCTTCTACGCCTATGTTTTGTAGGTTGCTGCCAATGTTTTCTTCATTACCTTCAGAGTTTTGGGTTTCACATTGAGGTCTTTGACTCATTTGGAGTTGATTTTTGTACAGGGCAAGAGGTAGGAGTTTAATTTTTATTCTTCTGCAAATGGTGATCCAGTTTTGCCAACACCATTTGCCGAAGATGCTGTCTTTCCTCCATTGAGTCTTCTTGGCCCCTTTGTCAAATATGAGGTGGCTGAAATTATATGTGCTCAACCTTGGATCTTCAGTTTTGTTCCATTGGTCCACAGGTCTGTTTTTGTGCCAGTACCAGGCTGATTTTATGACTATAGCCCTGTAATGTAGTTTGAAGTCTGGTATTTGATCCCCCCCATATTGCTCTTTTTACTGAAGGCTGCTTTGGCTCTTTGGGGGTCTTTTGTTTTTCCATATGAATTTAAGGATTTTTTTTCCAAGACTGTGAAGAAACTCATGGGAATTTTAATTGGTATTGCATTGACTCTGTATGTTAATTTGGGTAGAATGGACATTTTTACTACATTAATTTTTTCAATCTGTGTGAATGGGAGGTCTTTTCTTCTTCTGATGTCTTCTTCAATTTCCTTCTTTAGGGGTTTAAAATTTTTGTTGTAGAAGTAGAGATTTTTGGTGTCTTTGGTTAGGTTTGTTCCCAGGTATTTAATTGTTTTTGAGGCTATTGAGAATGGGAAGTTCTCTTTATGTTCCTTCTTCAGTTGCTTGTTTTTGGTGTAAAGAAAGGCTACTGATTTTTCTAAGTTAATTTTGTATCCCACCACTTTACTGAAACTCTTAATCATTTCTAGGAGTTTTTTGGTGGAATTTTTAGCATCCTTTAGGTAACCTAGTATATCATTTGCAAAAAGGGATAGCTCGACTTTCTCCTTTCCAATTAGTACTCCTTTAATTTCCCTTTCTTGCACTATATTGTAGAGGAGTGACGATAGAGGGCAGCCTTGCTGTGTTCCTGCCTTTAAGGGGAATGCTTCTAATTTTTCTCCATTTAGGATGATGTTGGCTGTGGGTTTCTTGTATATGGCTTTGATTACATTGAGTAATGATCCCTCTAGTCCAATTCCCTCTAGGACTTTAAGCATGAAGGGATACTAGATTTTGTTGAAGGCTTTTTCTGCATCAATTGAGATGATTGTGTGGTTTTTGTCTTTCAGTCCATTTATGTGTTTTATGATATTGATTTATGTATGTTGAACCATCCCTGCATCTCTGGTATGAATTCAACTTCATCATGATGGATGATCTTTTTTACGTGGGTCTGTATGCAGTTTACAAGTATTTTTGTTGAGAATTTTTGCATCTATATTCATTAATGAGATGGGGTTATAATTTTCTTTTTTGGTTGTATATTTGCCTGATTTTGGTATTAGATTGATGCTGGCTTCATAGAAGGAATTTGGGAGAGTTCCCTGTTTGTTTCCTTCTGTAAATTTTGAGTAGTAATGGTTGTAAGTCTTCTTTAAATGTTCTATAGAATTCTGCTATGAAACCACCGGGGCCCTGACTTTTTTTAGTTGGGAGGATTTTTATTACATTTTCAATTTCCTCAAATATTATATGTCTGTTTAAGCTGTCAGTCTCTTCTTGGTTAAGCTTTGTTGATTTCCAGGATTTAAGGTATTCACCCATTTCTCTTGGTTTTCAAATTTAGTAGAGTATGGGTTTTTAAAATATTCCCATATGATTGTCTGCATTTTTTGTTATCTGTTGTGATGTTTCCCTTTTCATCTCTAATTTTATAGATTTGGAGTTGCTCTTTCTTTTGGTCAACTGGGCTAGAAGTCTATCTTGTTTATGCTTTCCAAAAACCATCTTTTGGATTCTTTGATTCTTATATTGTTTTCTTTGTTTCTATTTCATTGATTTCTGCTCTGATTTTTGTTTTCTTCCTGTCTGTTGGGTTTAGATTTCATTTGTTCTTGACTTTCAAGTGTTTTAGGTGTAGTGTTAGATCATTTATTTGTGCTTTCTTTGTTTATTTTTTTTTAATGTAGGCACCCAGGGCTATAAATTTCCCTCTTAGGACTGCTTTTTAAAGTATCCCATAGGTTTTGGTGTGTTATATTGTCATTTTCATTTAGTTTCAGGAACGCTTTTATTTCTTTCTTTTATTTCTCCCTTGACCCATTCGTTATTCAGGAGTGTGTTGTTAGTCTCCATGTATTCTTGTAGATAGTAGGGCTTGTCCTAGTGTTAATAATGAGCTTTATTGCACTGTGATCTGATAGAATGCATGAAATTATTTCAATCTTTTTGTATTTGTTGAGTTTTTTTTTTCTGTGTCCCAGTATGTGGTTGATTTTGGATTATGTTCCATGGGGTGCTGAGTAGAAAGTATATTCTCTGGTGTTTGGGTGGAATATTTGGTGGATATCTTGGGGTCCATTTGGTGTATTGTATTGTTCAGTTCTCATGTCTCTCTGTTATTAACTATTCTTTCTAGCTGTTTGGGGGATAATTTCTCCTTTCCTCTGACCTTTGAATTGCTTCAAATATTTTCTGAAGGGTTGGTTTTCTGGACATGAATACTTTCACCTTGTTTATGTCATGAAATATTTTTCTTTCTCCTTCAACTATAATTGACATTTTTGCTGGGTATAGTAACCTGGATTGGCATCTACAGTCATTAATATTGGAAATACTTTGGTCCACATTCCTCTGGCTTTCATCATTTGCACTGAAAAGTCAGCTGTAATTCTCATGGGTTTCCCTTTATATGTAACTTATTGTTTTTCTCTTGTGGCCTGGTATTTTGTCTTTATTTTGGGCATCTAGAATTTTAACTGTGTTATGGTGTGGGGAATTTCTTTTCTGATCGTTTCTATTTGGTGTTCTATGTGCTTCTTGTACTTGTATGGGTTTGTCATTTTTCAGTTTGGGGAAATTTTCTATTTTTCTGTTGAAGATTTGATCAATACCATTGTCCTGGGGTTCTTCTCCTTCCTCTATCCCTATGAATTGAAGCTTTGGTCTTTTCATAGTGTCCCAAGTTTCCTGATTGTTCCACTCGTGTTTTTTTTTTTTTTTAATTTTCATACTCCTTTCTTGAGCCTTGTAGATCTTCCACTTTATCTTCCAGTGTTGATATTCTATTTTCTGCTTCATCCAATTGTTACTGAGGCTTTCCCCATCCTTTCCTGCTGATTGGATGAGTGTTTGATTTCCTTTTCCCTTTCATCCTGTTATTTCTTTAGTATTTCCAGTTCCTTCTGGAGCTTGTCTCATTCTCTCCTCCTAGATCCTTGATTCTCTGGTCAGTTTCCTGTTTCATTTCAGCATGGGATCTTTTCAGTGTTTCCACTTCCTTCTGGAGTTTGTCATTCTCTCCTTTTACTTCCTTGATTTGGTCTTTGTATTTCTTGATTTCTTTGAGTATGTATATGATTGTTCTTTTAAGATCTATGTCCTGGGTTACTTCCAGGGAGGTCTCATTGTTGGAGCCTTCTATAGGACTGATAGAGTTTGGTGGGGATTTATTATTTGCTTTTCCCATTTTGTTGTTGTTTCCTTGTGCTTTGGGTGTGTGGATTTGTTTTGTTGTAATGTGATGCAAAATTCAAGTATTTCTTCGCTGTGTTGAAGGCTTACTTTACTTGTTTTCTTCAGTTGCCTTTGTTGTTTTCTTCTTATTTATGAAGGGCTGGCTGGCCTAGGCTTCAGGTTTTCTCTTTTGGTTGTGTATTGGAAGGTCCAGCTACCTCTTCTCTTTCTGGTCTGAAGCTTCTCCAGAGATCCAAACAGGCAACAAAAGAGGGTGGCTAGCTGCTGAGCATGCCTGCTCACCTGCTACAGACTATTCCTGCTGGCTTGTTCTTTAGGTTGGTTATGGGGTGGCAGGTGTTTCTTTAAGTTGGCTGTAGAGTGGCAGGTTTGTCATCTCTTCTGTTAGTTTGTGCTGCAGAGTCATTACTGCTGTTCCCACTGGGATGTCCCCAGCACAAATCAAGGTGGGGTAGGGAACAACAGTGTGCTGGTAACTGTCAGGTCACTGCGCCCTTCACCCAGCTCTCATGGCCTGTGTCTCACCCAGAGTTGGGTCACTTGGACCTTCACCCAGCCATTGCCAGAAGCAGCAGTGGGGTCTCTGTCTCACTCTCCATCACAGGGACTTTTCCAATCTCACCCCAGGTCACTGGGACCATCACCTGGCCCTCATGGCCTGCATCTCACCCTGAGTCTCAAAAGATGCATTTTTAAAACGAAATATGATTTACCTTTATAACTTTTCTGCCTGATATATTGATATATTAAAACATAATTTATTTATGGTAAGATTTGCCCTTTGGAATTTTGACAAACCTCCACAGCTCTATGACCACCCCATAGTTGTGATAAGACATTTTCTGCCACCCCTGAACATTCTGTGATCATGCTTGCAGTTGTTAAAACTGTTTTGTGTTGCTATAAGAAAACACCCAAGGTTGGAAAAAAATGTTTTTGTCTTTTCGAGACAGGGTCTCCCTGTAGCCCCAGCTGTCCTGGAACTCACTCTGTAGAACAGGCTGGCCTTGAACTCACAGAGATCTGCCTGCCTCTGCCTCCCAAGTGCTGGGACTAAAGGCGTGTGCCACCATGCCCAGCTGGCATTGACTCTTAATAGTCACTGAAGAGTGGGTCACACGTGTGTTAGAATGTGTGTGTGAGGCAGAGACATCACTCAGCAAGAGAGGAAGCACAACGGGCAGTTGAGAAAGCTGTGTACAGTCTGTAGAACCTGTTCTCTCCATAATAAATCTATCTCAAAGACTTAACTCAGTCTCTGAGACTGGTATTAATCTCTTCCTCAGGTGGTACTCTGTAACCTAATTACCATGTGCTAGGCTCTGCCTCTTAACGGTCCTTCACCTCTGAGCAGGATTGCATGTGGGCCCAAGCTCCATCCTGTGACCCTCAGTGGGACCAGCCACATCCAAACCTCAGCAGCCATCCCCGTTTCCTCCCCATCTCCAGCTCTTAGAGTGCTTGATTAGAATTTCAGTTTTACCTCTACTGTAATTTAAATATGAAAGACTGAAATTCCATATTTTCTTTGTAGTAGAAGTCGATGTCCCCTATTTGTGTTCAGGGAGGATCATCTGTTCAAATCGATTTGTTGAAAAGAATCTTTTTTTTCTTATTTATTTATTTATTTATTTATTTATTTATTTATTTATTTGACAGAGACACAGAGAGAGAGAGAGAGAGAGACAGAGACAGAGACAGAGAAACAGAGAGGGAAATTGTGCTTGCCATAGCACACAGGTGGAGGTCAGAGGTCAACTGTGTAGAGTCGGTTCTGTCCTTGGAACACATTCTCCCCACCTAATCACTCCTTTTACGTCTCTATTGGACATGAGCTCTGGGATTGGTATCCCCTAAATGCTCTGGCCACAGAGATAAATAGTACAATCTCTGTCCTTGAAGAGTTTAGCAACTGAGTAATGATTTGAGTAACCCAACCAACAATTATAGGAGACAACATATAGGCTCTGTCCCTGGCTGTGCAAGATGGCGGATTCATCCAGAAAACACTCTTTGCTCTGGGACTCCCCAACCTTTGGGTCTTATGATCTTTGAATCTGCTCTTTGTGATAATCCTTGAGCCTTGGAAGTAGGGGGAGTGCAACAGTGTCCCATTTGTGTCTGAGCACCCCACAGACCTTATTTTCTCTACTGTAACCAGTTGTGAGTTTCTCTGTTAACCGTCTCCACAGCACAAAGAAACTTCTTGGATGAGGTCTGTACCTAATCTATAGGTACAGCAACATGAATTTGAAGGTAGTTTGATACTATGTCTATTTAGCCAGATAATAATAGTGGGCTCACTCCTGGGGCCTCTGAGCTCCTCAACCCTGGGTTCTTGGCTAGATTCACAGTGCTAGGCATTGGTTTTCTCCAGTGGAGTGGACCTTAACTCCATTCAAGTTGGTTGGTTATTCTCATAACATCTATTCCACTATTGCATCTATGGGTATATCTTCACATGCCTGATCAACTTCCTAGAGGGGCGGGGCTGTATTCTAACATTTCTGTGCCTAGATTACCAAAACTTTATCATACCTATCTATGTATAGAAAAAAAATCCCTGTGCACTAGTCCCCTAGATGTGTCCCCCATGAGTCAGGAGAGACCACTGTGCTTGTCACAGATGCTGATCATCACATGCCACTGCATTCATTTTGAGAGCTACTTGAAGCCATTTCCAGAAAGTCTCAAGCTGGAGGAATTAAGCAATGAGGCTAATGGCCAGATGTTCAGGCAGCAGGAGGCAGAGGTCGCAGGACTATGAGCGTCACCTATTAGAGGAAGAGTTGAAGCTCCCATTTTGGCAAAGACTAACATGAAGGTGACAGAGGTGTGGGAGGGAAGCCCAGGGGCTCACACTGGTCCCAGGTGCTCTTTCTTATTTTTTCTTTTGATGATCAAAGCTCATGTTCAGGCTTGAAAGGGAAGAGAGAAAAATAAAAAGCCCCTCAAGTTTCCCTGGCTCCCCGAGAAGAGTTAATCAAAGTTTTCTTGATTCCAGAGGTTGCTGTGAATACAGAGACTATCCATCAGAGAGGCAATTGGATTCTGATTCTCCTCCTTCCCATGTCATCTTGGGGTCTCTATAAGTCTCTCATTTTCAGAAAGCTCACTTTCTTGTTTTAATTGTGTGACAAAAAGCACTTTCTTGTTCACCTCAGCTGTGTTTTGTTTTTGTTTCTATTACCATAGGGTCCAATGTCTGTGACTGGCTTTGAACTTGCCATGCAGCCAAGGATGACTTTGACTTCCTGGTCCTCTGGGCCTCCACCTCCTGAGTGCTGCACCACCACACCTTATTTATATGCTGTGAAGATCCAATCCAGGCTGTCACACATGCTGGGCCAGCCCTCTACCACCTGAGCTATAGGTTTTGGTTTTGAGTGGTGGATGCTCAGGTTGGATGCTAAATAATAATAGTGGATAACATAAGGATCTCTCCTGATATAGCTGGGACCTCGCTATGCTTCCCATGTTGACTCCAACATGCAGCCAAAGTTCACTGCACTGGCTCTCAGGTCAGCTTTCTCCAGAATGCCTTTGCTTCATTCATAGTTATCCAGCAACTCCTTGGAGGGGCTGATCCCATCACTGTGGAATAGGGTCAAGCCACTGATAATTTGCAGTGCTCCTTGGGGTTCAAGACATACCACAGTCTTAAAGTTTTGACATCAGATAGAATACAGGAGTGCACACAGGGTACCTGGCATAATCAATAACAAAGGCCAAAGACATTTAACCTGCTCTTCATTGTTCTTTTTTTTTTTTTCTTTAAGTCTTACCTTTCTTTTTTTTTCCACATAAATTTATTTTTATTTTTTTTAACAAATCTAGACCCGTGTTCCCACCCATTCCCCCACCCCTCCAGAGCTCATGCATTCTGCCAAACATGCTTTGCATCATTTTCTCAGTCTTTCTCAATATTCTCCACTTCATTGTTCTTGTCCACGGAGTTTACAGTTCTCATCAGAGATGCTGTCACAAGTCATTGAAGGATCACTGTAAGAGGTGGAGGAGAGGCTGCAGGGATGGTTCAGCTGGTAAAGGCATTTGCCACCAAGCTTGAATGGCCTGAAACTCCCAACAGGCTTCAGCCTCCTGAGTGCTGAATTTACAGAGGTGAGTCACCACGGCTAGGTTGGGTGTTACTTTTTCCTTTAACTTGTTCTTTTAATTGGAGTTTTCAGACTGACTACATCGAATGTGATTTTTGATCTGGTCAGATCAAACCTATCATCTTTTAGAATGGTATCTTCTGTTCTTTCTTCTCTATTTCTATTTATTTATTGAATATGGCGACATTGAGAATTGAACTAGAGTCTTACACATTGTAGGCAGACACTCTGCCATTGAGCTATTTGCCCAAACTCTTTTAATTTTTATTTTGACCTACGGTCTCCTTCAGCTGCCTAAGCTGGCCTTCACTTGGCAATCCTTTTGCTTCAGTGTCCCTAATAGCTGGGACTAAAGTAATGAAGTATGATACTAGACCCTTTCGTCTTCTCTTTCTACCTTATTTTGGATTACATGTGCATTTTGTGTGCTTACATTCCACGTCCTCTGTGAGGCTGCTTGCTCCTGTTGCCTTATTCTTGCTGCCTGAAGGCTTTGCTCCTCGAGCCTCTCTGTTGCCTCCCTCTTTCTTTTCCTTACCGTTCCTTCAAGCACACGCCTTTCATCCACGTCTGCCATCTTTTTATTTTTATTTTTATTTTTGTTTTTGTATGTGTATGAATGTATTGTCTGTATGTAGGTTTGTGCATCTGTGTCGTGCAATGCCGTGGAGGTCAGAAGAGGGTCTCAGATTCCCCTGGAACTGGAGTTCTCCTGGAATTGGAGTTACAGACGGTTCTCAGCCGCCATGTGGGTGCTGGGGATTGAACCTGGGTCCTCTGAAAGAGCAGTCGGTGCTCTTAACCGCTAGGCTATCTCTCCAGCCCTGCACGTCTGCCATCTTATGCACAGTGTGTCATTTATCTCCTACTGATTTCTACAAATTTCTTTTTTTACTATTATCTCAATTTGCATGTGCCTTGATATATTTTTAACTTACATTTCCTGAAGTTTGCTGTCTTGGTTTGTGTGAATTTAGATCTTAATTAAATTTTGAGTGTTTTCATCTATTCATATTTTTTTTTGTCTTTCTTTTTTGTGCTGTCCTGGAGCTCCAGTTAAACTCTGGGCTTTTTGAATTTATCCTCAGCTCACTGTTCATTTTGTTCCCTTAAGTCCCATTCTCTCTGTGTGTCATTTTGGATACTATCATCTTTGAAATATGAAATATTTATTTATTTTATGTGTATGAGTGTTTTACCTTCATGTATGCAGTGATTATGGAGGCCAGAAGAGGGAGTCAAGATTTCTTGGAATCAGAGTTATGGATGGTTGTTAGCTGCCATATGGGTGCTGGGAACAGAACCTGGATTCTCTGCAATAGCAGCCAGTACTCTTAACTGCTGAGTAACATGTCCAGACCCAAACAAATTTACCTGTGGCCAATACAGAGATCCAGCCCATGACATCAGGATTATTAGCACCATGTTCTAACCACTGAGCTAACCAGACACCAAGTTATAATAAGGTCATTGGTGTTTCTTCTGCAACATCCAATTTGCCATAAATTCCATCTAATGTATTATTAAAAATTTAAATTACATTTTACTTGTTTATTTTGTGTTCATGTATGGATGTGTACTTATGTGTCTGAGCACACTTGTGGAGGTCAGAGGACAACTTGTGGAGTCAGTTCTCTCCTTCCACTATGTGGGTCCTGGGGATTGAACTCAGTTGTCAGGCTTGGATGAAGCTTCCTTTACCCACTGAGCCAACTTGCCAACCCCTGATATATTCTTTTTTTGTTGTTTTGTTTTAATAATAAAAAAATTATTTTATAAAAAAATAGGGAAAACATCTCCAATGTGATATTGAAATTAACTCCAGTTGAACAAATAGGCAGGGAAAGCCAAGCACTGAAGGATGTGTGAGGGGGAGGGATGACATTTATGTTAGTGCTAAACATTAGCCGAATGTATACTACATGGACCATTGCACGGCAATCATGGAGATGCTAAGACTGCCTATTTTTAGGCATCTCTCTAGCCATGGTGTACCAGGAGCCTGCACTTTTTTTCTTTTGTTTAGGATTTTATTTGTTTTTTTTTTCTCTTTTGTTTATTTTTTAAGGAATTCTACAATATAATAGCACAGTTGTTTTCAGATAACATTGATGTTATTCAGTTTGCCGTACAATTAGGTAATTGGTGCATTCTTTTGGAGTGAGCCAAATTATTAAACTTAAGCAATGAATGTAAGTAACATTCATGTAAAACCAATTTGCAAGTATTTATGTCCAAATTTTGAACAACCCAAGGTTCCCATAGTCCAGTTGGAGAAGCTTGTATGCACAAGCATGTTGATCAAATAGGAGTCCAGTCTATATTGCTGTAGTCTCATGATTCACCCCAATCTCTCTGCAGCCCTTACATTCTACCATGCTTCCTCTTCTGCAAGTTGTTCCCTAGGCTTTGGGAAAGGGGCACAAGTGGTTGAGAAGCAAAACAGTCTATTTTCTCTGGAGATCTCACTTTGGACTCTAGTCTGTTCAGGTTGATCCCTTTCATGGGTTGACAGCTTATCCAGTGATACCTTTTTAGTCATACTAACAAAGCACAAGCAATTGGATGTACAGGCATTTAAGCAGTACTAATTATTATGGTAATGCTCTCTGGCATTTCAGAGGTCAGTTGTACATTAGCAAGTGATGTCTCAAAACATTTTTTCATGCTCACACCAGGTCTTCGACAACAGGGACTTACTGCCTTTCTCTTTGCATATATCCCACTTATAGGCAAAAGGCCTTTATAATTTGGGGGTGGGGGCTTGGATCCCCTAGCCAACATCTCCTAGGCAGAATAATTCATTGCTGATATCAGAGCTTTCCTGTACTAATATATTTTGCTTAATTACACAGCTTATAAAGACTTTACTATTGAATTTGGCTCTAAATAGAGAATTATCCTTTCACAGTTCCTATGCCTATCAGTCAATTAAAAAAGGGTAGTTATACATGTTTTATAAGAAATTACCACTATTACAGTGGCTCTAATGACTTCAGTACTATCACGTTTTTCTTTTTCCTATAAAGGGGAGAGGTAGGAAGGTTTCTCAGCATCTGGAAGATAAACTTCATTAAGGCCCATTATAAACAGTTAAGCCAAATAGAATTCAAAGAGATGCTCAGTGTCTGTGACTCAGGCAGTCTGATGTTCCTTTTTCTTTAATGTTCAGATGGGTCAGCCTCTCTGCTGGCATTTCCCAGTCCATCCTGCACAGCCAAAAGTTGTATGTTTTCAGGCATTTAGATTGGTGTTTTTTACCTGTGGGAACATACAAATCTTCTCCCATTGTTAGTTTCAAGATGAAAATTGAAAATTTATCAATAGGATTAGAACACAGAGTTTTCCATTTGTATCCACCTCCCACCTCCCTCTTTTTATTTTTCCAATTTTTATGTTTTGACCCATAGATGCCTAAGTTGTATTACACATACCAATAAACAGGAGCCAAGGCATAAATTTTCATTAAATTTACCCAAACTGTTTCTCACTGACTGTATGCTACTTATTTAGGAAGTAAACTTAAACTTAATTCCTTTAAATTATCCTACAAGTAAAAGAAAGTGTTACAATGTGATATTGTATAACTCAGAAAAATATAGAGACCATTTGGGCACCTTAACCCCAAAGTTATTGTTGGAAGTTCAACACAAATTATAAATAAAACAATTAACATTTTATATTCCCAATTAGTTCAAATGTATTACCATTTTCACCAAAACATACAACCAAATTTAACTAATCTAAACATTTCACTAAGCCTTAAAATATCCTATAATATGTGGACAAAGCTTGGACAGAGTTGAGTACCTGCCAAATAAATTTTACCCAATATACACTTTGCTCTTTAAAGCTATATGACTAGACTATGACTTTAGAGAAATCAAGTCCTTTAACTTGTATGGTTTATTTTGTATTTCTGTGTAAATCCCTACTGAAATACCTCTCTCCATAAATATATGTTATTTTTAAGTATACCCTTTTAAACTGTAAATCTTACAGAGTGGATTTTAATGACTATCTTCCTCTAGGCTCCTGGCCTTCTTCAGGCCTGGTATGAAAACCTGCTTTAAAGACTTTTCAGTATCTAGCTCCTTTTTAATTCTTAATTTATGAGTAATTTGCAAGCAGTTATGCCCAAACCCACACAGCCTAAGGGTCCCACCATCCATCTGGAGGGGCTTGTATGTACAGTCAAGTTGATCAAATAAGTGTCCAGTCTATATTGCTGTAGTTTTACCATTCACCCCAATAGCAGGCCTTATATTCTACCATGCCCCCTCTTCTGCAGATTGTTCCCTTGGCTTAGAAAAGGGGCTCAGGTGGATGAGAAGCAGAACAGTCTACTTTGTCTGGAGATGTCGTTTTGGACTCTGATCAGTTCTGGCTGTTTCCTTTCATGGGCTGACAGTTTGTCCAGGAATAACCTTTCAATCCTACTAATGAAGCACAAGCAATTAGATATATAGGTATTTAAACAGAGCTAATTATTATGGTAGGTTACTTTGGTATAGACACAGATGTTTGGATAGTGTGCTAATCCATGAATTATGTTTTTTTTTCTGTAAAAGATGACAAGGTCTTACTGTGACTTATAACATCTCCTAATCACTAGAGGATGGAAGCTTGCAGCATCATCGTGAGTTATTCCTCCAAAGAGAGAGCTAATAGCCAAATAGATTTGGGATATACAGACATATGGCTACCACTGCTGCACAGTATTTCCAAGCAGGTGAGGTGTAGCTGATGTTGACGGAGGANGTACTAATTATTATGGTAGGTTAATTTGTGTATTGGTCAGGGTTCTCTAAAGAAACAGAAGCAACAGGACGAATATATAACTATATACAATTTATTGCTTTGCTCACGTGACAGAGTTCAAGGAGTCCAACAGTAGCTGCACCACACTGGAAAGGCCGCGAATCCAGGGAACTGCTCAGTCTGCAAGGCTCGATGTCTCAGTAGTCCCAATCTAGTGCTGAAGGCCCAAATGGATTCCAGGAGATCTGCTCGTCTCAGTACATGCTGGGATCTGAAAGGTTGATCACAGCAGCAAGACAAACTCACCAGATGAGAGAGGCAAGCCGCAGGAGAAAAAGGACCAGCTCTTGCTGCCATGGCCTTAAATACTGCCTGCTGGCAGAAGGTAACACCCACATTTGGGGTGGGTCATCCCGGTTGAGGTGGTCCAATCAGAAGACCCTTTTTCTCTTATTTGTTCCTTAGTCCAGTCAAATTGACACCCAGGATTAACCATCACACTTTGGTATAGACACAGGTGTTTGGATGGTGTGCTAATCCATGAATTACGTTTTTATCTGTAAAAGATGACAAAGTCTTACTGTGGCTTATAGCATCTCCTAATCACTAGAGAATGTAAGCTTGTGGCATCATCCATGAGTTATTCCTCCAAGCAGAGAGCTAATAGCCAAATAGATTTGGGATATACAGACATATGGCTGCCACTGCTGCACAGTATTTCCAAGCAGGTGAGGTGTAGCTGATGTTGACAGAGGAGTCTTGCTTGACTCAAGGAGACCAACATTTGCTTTATTGGTTCAGTGGCCTTTGGTAACACTCTCTGGTATTCCGGAGACCAACTGTACACTTGCAAGTGTGGTCTCAATACAACCTTCCCATGCTTACATCAGGTCTTCGACAGCAGGGCTTTACCACCTCTCTTCTTGCAGGTATCCCAGTTTACAGGCAAGAAGCCTTTACATTTTGGGGGGGCCTTGGACCCCTGGCCAACATCTCCTTGGCAGAATAATCCATTGCTGATATCAGAGCTCTCCTGTATTAATATATTTTGCTTATACGCACAGCTTAAAGAGACTTTAGTATTATATTTGGTTCTGAATAGAAAATCCTTTTCACAGTTCCTATGTCTATGAGTCAATTAAAGAAAGCAGTTGTACCAGTTTTATAAGAGATTACCTCTATAACAGTCAGCTCTAATTTACAGTTAGAGAATGACTTCATTACCACCATGTTTTTCTTTGTTCTATGAAAAAGAGATAAGGAAGTCTCTCATATTAAAACTGTGCAGCACCTAGAAGGTAAGGTTCATTAGGTCTCACTATAAAGAGTTGTTACAAATATGATCCTCAGAGATGTTTGACGCCTGTAGCAGTCTGATGCTTTTCTTCCTTTTAGTGTTAAGATGGGCCAACTTTTCTGCTGATATTTCTTTGTACAACCTACACAATTGAAAGCTGTATCTTTTCTATCTCAGTCATTAAGTTAGTGACGTTTTGACCTGTGTGAACATACAAATCTTTTCCCACAGTTAGTTTTAAGATTAAATTGAAAGTTTTTGACAAAAAGGATTAATATATAACTGTATCCCTCCTTTTTTATTTTAGGTTTTTAATTTTTGAGCCAAGAGTCTCAAAAAGGCAGCTGTAGTACACATACCTATAGGCAGGAATCAAGGTGTAAATTTCATTAAATTTAGCCAAGCTGTTTTAGAGGACTGTATGTTGTTAATTTGGGGAGCAAATTTAATACATTAAGTTAAATTATCCTACAGGTAAAAGAGAATGTTACAAGATGATACTGTATAACACAAAAATTATAGAGAACATTTGTATATGTTAATCCCAAAATTATTGTTATATAGATTTTAAGTAAAATACCATGTAATTTTAAATTAAATATACATTAATAGAATATAGATCTGTGTCCCTCTCCCACCCCTCCCACCCCTCCCTATTTACCATTTCAGTCTTTCTGTTGTTCTTTTAATATGCATTCCTCTCCACAAGAAATATTTACAACTGGGTTATTGACGCTAGCATCCACAGATGAGGGATACCATTCGACATTTGTTTTTCTGGGACTGTGTTACTTCAATTAATAGATCTTCTAGCTCCATGCATTTACCTGCAAAGTTCATGATGTTGTCTTTCTTTACTGCTGCATAGAACTCCATTGTGTTTGTACCACATTTTCTCTATCCACTCGTCAGCTGAGGAGCATTTGGGTTGGTTCCAGCTTTTTGCTGTTGTGAACAGAGCTGCAATAAATATAGCTGCGCATGCATTTCTGCAGTAAGATGAGACTTGTGGGTACATACCAAGGAGTGATATGACTGGTTCAAATGGCAAGCTCATTTTGAGTCTTCCAAGGGTTCTCCACACTGTTTTCCATAGTGGCTGTACAAGTTTACATTCCCATCAGCAATGGATGAGTGTTCCCCTTTCCCCACAACCTCTCCAGCACTTGGTATCATTTGTTTTCTTGATCCTGGCCAGTCTTATCAGAGTGAGGTGATATCTTAGAGTGGTCTTAATTTGCATTTCCCTAGTTATTAGTGACGTTGAACAGTTTTTAAGATGTTTCTTAGCCATCTCTAGTTCCTGCTCTGTGAAGTCTCTAATCAGCTATTTGCTCCATCTTTTGAGTGATTCACTTGTTTTCTTTTTTCTTTGTTTTTTGAGTAGTCTGTATACTCTGGAAATTAATGCTTTGTCAGATGTATCTGCAGTAAATGTTTTCTCCCACTCAGTGGGTTTTCTCTTTACTTCCTTTATTGTTTCTTTTGATGTACAGAAGCTTTTGAGTTTAATGAGGTCCCTTTTGTCAATTGTCGATCTTATTTCTTGTGCAGCTGCTGTCTGATTTAGGAAGTCTTTTCCTATGCCTATGTCTTGTAGTCTGCTGCCAAGTTTTTCTTCTATTACCTCCAGAGTTTTGGGTTTCACGTTGAGGTCTTTAATCCATCTGGAGTTGACTTTTGTGCAGGGCAAGAGGTAGGGGTTTAATTTCCTTCTTCTACAAGTGGTGATCCAGTTTTGCCAGCAACACTAGTTGAAGATGCTGTCTTTCCTCCATTGTATCTTCTTGGCCCCTTTATCAAATATGAGGTTGCTTAAGTTGTATGTGCTCAGGATTGGATCTTCAGTTTTATTCCATTGGTCAACTGGTCTGTTTTTGTGCTGGCACCAAGCTGTTTTTATGACTATAGACCTGAGTATAATTTTAAGCCTGGTATAGAGATCCCCCCTGGTATTGCTCTTTTTGCTCAGGGTTGCTTTGGCTATTCAGGGTCTTTTGATTTTCCAAATGAAATTGAGGATTTTTTTCCTCAAACCTGTGAAGAAGCTCTTAGGGATTTTGATTGGGATTGCATGAAATCTGTATACGATTTTAAGTAGAATGGACATTTTTACTATATTTATTTTCCCAATCCATGAGCATGGGAGGTTTGACCATCTTCTCATGTCTTCAATTTCCTTCTTCAGAGGTTTAAAATTTTTGCTGTAGAGATCCTTAGTGTCTTTGGTTAGGTTTGTTCCTAGGTATTTTATTGTTTGTGAGGCTATTTTAAGTGGAAAGTTCTCCTTGTAGTCCTTCTTCAGTTGCTTATTGTTGGTGTAGAGAAAGGCTACTGATTTTCCTAGATTTATTTTGTATCCTGCCACTTTAATGAAGTGCTTAATTATTTCTAGGAGTTTCCTGGTGGAGTTCTTAGCATCCCTTAAGTAGACAATCTTATCATCAGCAAAAAGGGATAGCTTGACTTCCTCTTTTCCGATTAGAACTCCTTTAATTTCCTTTTCTTGCCTTATTGCCCTAGCAAGGGTTTCAAGCACTATATTGAAGAGGAGCAGTGACAGGGGCCAGCCTTGCTGAGTTCCCACCCTTAAGGGGAATGCTGCTGTCATTTCCCCATTTAGGATGATGTTGGTTGTGGGTTTCCTGTATATGGCTTTGATTACATTGAGGAATGAACCCTCCAATCCAATTCCCTCCAGGACTTTAAACGTGAAGGGATGTTGAATTTTGTCAAATGTCGCATCCCCGTTCATCCAGCGAAAGAAGACACGACACGAGAGCGATCTTCCTCAAGCAGTTTATTCGGGTAACCTTACATCTGCTCTCTCACTGTCCCTTCCTGGTTCACCACCTATAAGGCATGTCACAACCAATCGACTTCCACCACGTGGGTCTCAAGGATAGGATATCTCTATGCAGAACAGAGGGCTTCAGCAAAGCCAAACCAAATAAGGACATGTTTGCTGCATGGAGCGCTCACCCCCGTGGGGGTGGGAGG